>CM067317.1:54476966-54889466 GCA_034231615.1 Meghimatium bilineatum
ATGACCTAGTTGGTATGCTTCATTAAGAACTTTAAATAAAAGTAGACCTAAAATATGAAAAAACTTTAAATTAAAACTCAGTTGTGAGACTGAACCTGGAAAAGTATTGAGTGTGGAATCTTACGGTTATAGTGTTAAATCTTTTACTTTCGCTTTATACCCTTTTGTCCCCATCGAGGCCAGCACCTTGAAGTGGTGATGGGGCTTAGTTCAGTCATCAGGGGCTGGAAACTAAGATTGGTCAGGCACTCCCACTCGAGCAGGACCATAGTCTGGCCCAAATAAGCAGAGTACTGAAGATGGAGGCAACCAGCCAAAAGGCGCACAGATAATCAGGATGCCATGCACAAAACACAATGGAAACATGTCTGCATGTATAAACAGTTATGGTGCTTGCCCTGTGGTGGACGTTCAGGCAGGGACGGTACCAGGCCCTATACCTCGGAAGGGCCCAACCTCAGCTACTGGAAGTCCTTCTCAATTGCCCCAAGGAGCCAGGAGGCAAGGGAATAGAGCTACTGGCCAAACAAACCAACGACCACTAAAAATAATGCACTGGAATGATGAGGGTGTCAATAGTAAAAGAGATAGATACAGCAAAAAATTGGAACTTGAAAATGTCCTAAGTGAAGAACAAGTTAATATATGCTGTATCCAAGAAACACACCTCAGCAACGACATAGCCTTCAAGATCAGAGGCTACCAGTGCTACCGGTCTGACCAAAAGGACAGGCGAAAGGGTGGAATTCTGACACTTGTTAAAAACAATATCAGCGCCTGTCAGCTGGAGGTATATATGGAAGGGGCAGAATACCAGATGCTCCACCTAAAAACAGACAGTGCAGAATTCCATCTCCTGAACTACTACTGCCCAAATGATAAACCATTGGCACTAGACACAATTCCAGACAAAGAGAGACTTATGGTGTGTGGTGACTTCAACAGCCACTCTCAGAGCTGAGGCTACGATCATATCAACAAGAGAGGTGAGGAACTTGAGAGCTGGCAGGATGAAAATAATCTCATACTTATTAACCAGCCAGCAGACTCACCAACCTTCTACTCGAGAGCATAGCACACCACCTCTACACCAGGTGTGGCATTCCACTCACCAGGCCTGGAATGGAACATCACACGTGTCGTTGGAAAACAGCTTGGGGGTAGTGACCACAGACCAGTATTTCTGGAAATCCACAATGAATTTACCAAGGACAGCAGCACACTCACTAGGTGGAACTATAAGAGGGCAGACTGGAAAATGTACCAGCATTTAACCAGTGTTCTAGCTAAGGACACGAACTTGGACAAAGACATCAATAGAGCAGTGAGTGATTTAATAGATGTATACTACATGCTGCTAGTAAAACCATACCCAGGGGTCACGCAAAAACTACAAACCCTATTGGAATGATGAACTGGAAAAGCTGCAAAATGAGATGGAAACATCTAGACAGCAGGCTGAGAACAGCCAAGAACATCACTACAAATATCAGTAAACAAAGGCTAAATTTCAAAGAGCCAAGTTACAAGCCAGACGGAGCAGCAAAATTATGGAAACTTGTAAAATAACTAAATGATGAAGGTACAGGGAGCAATACCAGGATCACACTTTATAGATAGAAACATTTTAACAGGTAAACATGCAGCTGATTACTTTGCAGAAGACAATAAAAGTCAGCCCAGACAAACAACAGGAGGTTCGAGAGAACCAGCAAAACATTGGACAAGGCGAACCTATTCCTGTTGTCATGGAGGCACCAATGACAATGAGAGAACTGGAGCATGCAATATTCAAATTGAAAATAAAAAAGTCCCCTGGAGCTGATGGAGTGTCCAATGAAATGATTAAAAACCTGGGAATTGCAGCAAGAGCAAAGCTACTGCAGATCTTTAACACAAGCTGGTCCACAGGTAATGTACCACAGGCGTGGAGAGAAGCAATAATGATACCACTCCATACCTGTCAACCTGTTGAGACTGAAAACCATAAAACAAGTTATGAAAAACCGTAATTGAGCATGAAAAACCGTAATTGAGCATGAAAAACCGTAAAATCATACACAATGGTGAGGGGGGCTCCATTGCACCCAGGAAAAAAAAAGAAAGAAAAACAGAAAAAAAGGTCAATCTGGTTTTTTTTAAGGGTAGTTTGCCTTTGTTTAACATAGACAGTCATAGTGTAGGGGAATTATAGAGCACAAAGACTAGGCTTATGTAACTTTAATATGAAAAAATGAAAATAAGAAATATGAAAAAAATAAATTAATACAGAGAATGCGTGCTTAGATCCGTTTGAAACTATAACAACTTGTTGGAGTGCTCTATAAAGCGTTCGACTATAATTTCAACTATCCATGAATAGCACACATCATGCATTTATGATCAGTGGAGATCGTACAACTATTACAGGCAGAGATCGTGCAACTATGACCGACGGGGATCGTGCAACTATGACCGACGGGGATCGTGCAGCTATGACCGGCATCGATCATGCATCTATGACCGGCAGTAATCATGCATATATGAACAGCAGAGATCGTGCATCTATGACCGGCATCGATCGTGCATCTATGACCGACATCAATCGTGCATCTATGACCGGCAGCGATCGTGCAGCTATGACCGACATCGATCGTGCATCTATGACTGGCGGAGATCGTGCATCTATGACCGGCAGCGATCGTGCAGCTATGACCGGCATCGATCATGCATCTATGAACGGTGGAGATCGCGCATCTATGACCAGCAGAGATCTTCATCTATGAACGGCAGCGATCGTGCAGCTATGACCGACATCGATCGTGCATCTATGATCGGTGGAGATTGTGCATCTATGATGGGCAGAGAACGTGCAACTATGACCGGCAGCAATCATGCATCTATGACTGGCGGAGATCGAGCATTTATGACTGGCGAAGAATATGCACCTATGACTGGCAGAGATTGTGCAGCTCTAACCGACAGGAATCGTGCATCTATGAATAGCGGATATCATACATCTGTGAATAGTGGAGACTGTGCATCTATTATCAGCGGAGACCGTACAACTATGACTCGTGGAGATTGTGCATCTGTGACGGGAAGGGATCATGCATCTATAGCAGCGATGGCTTCATTTTCAGTCAGCCGCATAATTTTCCATTTGTAATTCCTAAAAAGAAACATAATGTTACAATAAAATATTGGTTTAATCTTTAATCTAAGATCAGATTTAGGCCTACATAAACAAATAACATATTCTATTATTTAACTATAGGCCTACCTACACTACCTAGGTCTAGGAGGCAAACAAAAACTTATAATATAAATTAAACGATGTATATAGTAGGCCTAGAAACAAAATACATGTGTTACTAGTATTTGTGTATTGTAGATACACTGAGTAACACTGTCAATGCACGTGGACAAAAATTCCCTATAACTGATTCTGGCCGGAATATTTTTAGCGTTTAAACGTAATTAAATTTTGTTCGATTTTTGTGTGTGCACATGCATCACGGAAACAAGAAATAGTACTTCTAAATATATTTACATTATAATGTAATATATATATTTCGCAACAGAAATGGACAGAGAATGTGATTATGACAAGATCATTTTGAAAAAAAAATGTGGTTAATATATAAAAATTATTTTAGACAGAAAAGAAAATATGTAAATGACAAATAAATATTATTTTAGATATGATATTTGACCCTACCGCATTTTTGAATCAATAAATTCCACTCAAACTGTATCATTTCTGTTAGATAATCCAATTATGAACACAATAATGTATAATATATATGCATAGTGCGTCAAAAATTTATTATTTAGAAAGAATTTCGACATCTATCAAAAACAGTAGAATTAACTTTACACGAAACTCAAATGAAAATATGGCTAATTTTTTTTTACAAAATGGCGTAAATTTGCAAACGCGATGCTAGAAGCATTTGCCAGGTTGGATTTCATAATAAATGAGACCAAAGTAAATAAAATAGTTATTATTTTACGAAAATAAGTAAATTGGAAAAAATATATAAAACATATAAGGAAAAATGACGTCACAGACCCCCATTATCAAAACTTATCAATAACTTAACAAAATTGATATCAATACACATAAAAATCATGCAAGAAGTAATGTGGACATATTACACTTTTGATTGGAAGCATTTTTATGTTGATATAAATACCGAAAAAAACAACATGAATGTCATTGGAGTATGACTTATAGGAGTCTTTTCGGCCAGAAGACATTAGGTTTACTGACTTGTATAAGTCTCCCCGGCTGGAATCAGTTAAAGTACTGGGTAATGTGTTAAAAGCATTGTTTCCAACAATACTTCGCCCCAAGACTAGATCAAATAAAACCCGCAAACGACACTATTGTGAATAAAACCCGTACAAATCACTGTTGCCACTAAAATATATACAAAAATATCAGTGTCACAACTAAATTTAATTTAAAAAACCCAAAACGTACAGAACTGCAGAAATTCACGTAAAAACCCGTAAATGCCGGTGTACGCCCGTAAAGCCGTACAGCTTGGAAAAAACCGTAAAAATTATGGCGATTTACGGGCAGTTGACAGGTATGCCACTCCTCAAATCAGGAAAAGATGGCAACACAAATCTCCAACTACAGGCCCATCAGCCTCACAAGCTGTCTATGCAAAACAATGGAATGCATTATCAATCTTAGGATGCAGTGGTACTTTGAAAGTGAAAACCTTCTGGTATCATAGCAAGCAGGTTTCAGACAGTGCTACTCTACTGAAGATCAGGCAACCTATCTCTCCCAAGAGATTCAGGATGCCTTCCAAGATAAGAAATTGGTACTAGCAGCATGGATAGACCTCAGGAAAGCATTTGATAAGGTCTGGAAAGAAGGGCTCCTAAAGAAATTGCGAAATTGCAGGGTTAGCTCAAGAATGTACAAATGGGTAAAAGCATACCTGCATAATAGAAGAGCCAGGGTATAATTAGATGGTCGCAAGAGCAAGAAAGTCCTACTGCGTCATGGGGTCCCCCAGGGAGGAGTCCTTTCACCCACACTTTTCTTGGTTTACATCAATGACCTAATTGCTGGATCAAAGTGGATCATACAGGATACAGACTTTGAACCACACTGGATCAAAGTGACAATGTATTCTGACGACCTGGTAATCTGGTTCACGGAAGAACATGCAACAGTGGCCACTAAACAAATACAAAGAGCTATCGATGCCTTAACCTTATGGGCAAATAGATGATGCGTCAGCATTAACACAGATAAGTGCAGCACTACACTCTTCACCCTCTCACCAAAACAAAAAGCCGGTAATAGCAAGATAGATGGAGTGCTCTTGAAAGAAGACAAACAACCCACATACCTCAGAGTTACTTTTGATGATAAGCTGACATGGAAGCAGCACAGAAACAAAGCAACAACAAAAGCCAGGAGGAAGTTAGCTATCCTGAGAAAACTAAGTGGAACACATGGGGAGCCAGTGGGAATATACTCAGTAAAGTTTACCAGCAAGGCATAAGACCACACTTGGAATATGGTTCAGCTGCATGGTGTCTTGCATCAAACACCACATTACAAGATCTAGATAAAGTGCAAAACCAGGCAATAATGTTGGGAGCAATGAAATCAACACCCATAGCAGAGATGCAGAAAATGGGAAGAATGCAAACACTTGGCGAACGCAGAGACACAAAAGTACTAATTCAAGCAGAAAAGTTTCAGTGCCAAGTCATCCAATGAAGGTATGATTCCAAAATCTAGCAATGGGGCTACTGAAAAGGAGCAGCTTTATCCATCAAGCTAAACGACTCCGTAGACAACTTACAGACCTACCTGAAATTGACAGTCCCTTAAGGTCTGTACCAGAACAAACCCTGTGGAGTGAAAGGCATGGAATGCCAATATACATTCAGACCCATGTGAAAGGAATACTAAGCGAGGATGAACAGAACAGTGTTCAGCGAAGGACAGTGTCCTGGATGAGGAATATCCACAAGATATATGAGTCAGAGTATACACAGATGGGTCAGCACAGAATGCTGTGATGAATGGAGGTGCAGGTGTATATATAGAATATCCACTCAACCCTAGAGATACAATCAGAACAACGACCGGAAAATTCTGCAATAATTATGATGCAGAAGTCCAGGCAATTAGTGTGGCAGCTAAAAAACTGCTGAACTCCAACTCTGGCCTACAGCCTGTGGTATTCCTTACAGATGCAAGGTCAGTGCTTCAAGCTCTCCAGTCTGGAAAACTAACAGACTTGAAAAAACTACTTAGCGAATTGTCTTACCAGTATAGGGTAATAATGCAGTGGATACCCTCTCACTGTGGAATACCAGGAAATGAAAAAGCAGACCAACTGGCTAAGGAAGGTGCTGCCGAAGACCAACCAGATATACCAATCACCTACCATCAGAAAAAACAGATGATCAAGTCAATAAGAAAGCCACAAACACCAACACAAGATGACTATCACATTATGAACAGATCAGAACAAGTTATAATTCTATGTCACAGAACAGGACACAACCGACTCCGCAGTCACATGTATACAAAGTTCAAGATTGGCAACACGGCCATGTGGACAGGCAGCACAGAGTGCCAAACATATACTTCAAGAGTGTTCTGAGCAAAGCTCTATGGGACACTGTATGAACTACAAAAGACAGTGAGTTTTATTAAGGAGACAGAAATACAGATATAGACATTTTTCAAATGAACGAAAGAAGAAGAATACCCTTTTGTGCTTTGCATCATCAGGATAGAAGAGTTCTCTGGAGATGGCTTTTCTGTGTGCTACATATATGTCTGTTTTCACTGACTCTTTTATTTCTGTAATCCACCATTTGCATGGTCTGCCACTGGTTTTGTATCCATCGTGTCTGTATAGTAATGTTCTTTGAGGGGTACTGTCTGATGGTAGTCTGAAAGCATGCAAACACCACTGAATCTGTTGTCTTCTGATGTTGTAATTCCTGATTCTGACTCTTATTGTTACTCTGAGGATTCTACGTAAACATGTCATTTCTGTTGTAACAAGTTTTCTTATGGAATCTGTTGTTAGTGTCCAAGTTTGACATTGATAGCAGTGTGATGGTATGATGGTTGTTTTATACAGTGCAGTTATGGTGTAATATCGCTCATAGGAAACAATGAAGAGTTCTCGTGTGAAGTCTGTAAATACCAAATGTAAACATACCATCAAGGCTGACCTCGAAAAAGATGAACCACCAAAATAAAAGAGGCGACAAATTCCACAATATACTCAGCACACACAAGGACCATCTCCGGAGAACTCTTCTACCCCTGACGCTGAAAGGCAATAAGGGTTTAGAGAATAGATAGAGTTTTGGTGTTCATGCTCACATTTGTTTTTGAAAATAGGAGACATCAGTCCTAAGATCTGGTATGCTATGTTCATTTATGTTGGATTTCTTTAATGTTTTTTCAATTTGATGATATGATGCTTCCAAGATAAGTGAATCCTTTCACTTGTTTAAGATGTTGGTCATCGATGAGAATAGTAATGTTTCTTTCTGTTTTTGTGATTGACATTCATCATCATCATCAGGTGCCATGCCGGCTGGCGCAGGTGATCATGGCTCTCCACAGCTCTCTGTCCACAGTATTATGTATCAAGGTCGTTGTTGTTTCCTTGCCATGCCAGGTTGTCAAACTGTCTAATATTTTCTCACATTGTCGCCCTCTGTCGCTGTTACCTTCAATTTTGCCTGTTGTGACTATGTTCTCTACACCTGCCTGTCTCATGAAGTGGCCAAAAAAAAGAAGATTGCCTTTTTCTTATATTGTTGATTAAGGTCCGTTTCGCATTTGACTCTTTAAACACCTCTACATTAGTTTTTCTGGCAGTCCATGGTATTCTCAGCATTCTTCTATAGAACCACATCTCTAATTTCTGTTGCCTTTAATTTCCCAATTTCCAGTTTGTTTACTGACCAAGACTTGCACCCATATGTTAGTATAGGGGTTATATAGCACTGCAGAACACTCTTTCTCACCTCTAATGACAAGGTCATATTACACAATATATTTTTCCTTTTTCTGAATGTTGTTTTTGCCTGCCCTATTCTGCTTCTTATTTCTGTTTAACTTCTTCCATCTGCTGTAATCATTGTACCTAAATATTTGAATTGGTGGACCTGTTTTAATACTATATCATTCACTTTGATCTTGCAAGGTGTGTTATTTTGTTTCTTTGAAATAACCATTACTTCTGTTTTCTTGATATTTAGGAAGAGGCCTTTCTCTTTACTTTCTGTGACTACTACATTAATTAAATCTTGAAGGTCTTCCTCACTTTTTGCAATCAGAACAGTGACATTCGCATATCTCAAATTATTTATGTTATGTCCTCCCACTGATATTCCTGGGATATCTACTATTGCACACGATATGTTTCACTGTATAAAGAGATGAGTGACATTAATTCTAATTTTTCTGTGTTTATCTCATGTTAAGTTTCCTAAATGTTGTGTGCAGCCTATTTATGTTGTTGTAGTTATTCTTCTTCTTCTGATGATATTATTTCTTGATCGTCTGCAAAAAGACGTTCACTCAGGAGGGTGTTTAGGTTGGTTCTTCATTGGTTTTTGGCAATTTTACATATACAATTGATATATGTGATGAATAGCAAGGGAGATAGAACACATTCTTGCCGCACTCCAGAGTGTATGGGAATTTTTCTGAAAGCCCTGCACTCGTTCTAACTGCACATTAACTACCTGTGCAACTATTTCTGCACTAGTTAATTAGGTGTTGTGGAACCTCATATTGTGATAGTATTTTCCATAGTTGTTGTCTGTCTACTCTATCGAATGCATTTTCTTGGTTGACAAACGCAATATACAATTCTTAGTTGTTTTCATTTATTTTTTTCTGCAAGTTGTCTGAGTGTAAAAATTACATCTGTACAGCTCTTGTTCTTATGGAAACCCATTTCAGTGTTGTTAAGCTGTGGTTCTATGAACTTCTTTCTAGAATTCTGTTGAAAATTTGTCCTGTGTTGCTTAGAAGTGAAATAAATCTGTACTTTGTACAATCTCTTTTGCTGCCTTTTTTCTTCAAGATAGGCATTACTATAGTGTTTTTCCAGTCTTCTGATATTTCTTGTGTACTTCATATTATATTAAACAGCCTATGTAACCATTTTATATCTATATCTGCTGCTGCTTGAGTAATTCAACTTGTATGTTATTGGGTCCTGGGGCTTTATTTGTTGCAACTGTTTGGATGGTATTTTCTATTTCTGTTAGCAATATGTGTGGTTCTAACTCTTTCATTATAAATGTTTACTATGTTGTCACCCCCTCGATCTTTTAGATTTAGCAATTCTTTAAAATACTGTTGCCACCTTTCCATGACTCATTTACGGTCATTGATTACCTTTATCTTACCTGTTTCTCATATTAATTTTTGTGTACAATTTCTTTGGTGCTTGTTTGTAATCTGGGTACAATATGGAAAGCAGTTGTCATTTTAAGAAACAAATACATATGTTATTTAACAAAATGAAATATTGATAAAAACGCCAATTTAGCAATCTGCCCATTACACACTGAGAGCCCCCACATCTCACCCCCCTGGATGATCCTGGGAGGATGCATCACTGTCTGACTTCTTTGTGGAATAGACATGGATGCATCCTCTAACCAAACCTGTTCATCATATGTGTAATCATGTGTGTTTCTAGTATAAGAATGAAATCTGTTTTATGTTTATGTATTAGGGCTATTGTGGTCTAGTTTATTCCTAATGTCTCTAATGTTGATAGCTACTAGACGTAACTAATGTGTGTAAGGTGATGTGTGTGAGGCAATGTGTACAAAAAAGGAAATAATGAGAGAACTACACTGATGTCCGTATAAATACTAATACATTTTAAACAGCATTATACAAATAATGTGTTCATGATTTTGGTTTGCAAGTTGTTTAGTGTTGTCGATCTGTTTCAGTGTCATCAATTACAAAGTTGTTCACGATTGTAAATTAAGTTCTCATAACCACCATCTTGAACTGCTTGATGTGCACAGGAAGGCATGTGCTGTGGTAATTTGTGCATGGTGATTAAGTGTGTAACATAGTCTGGAATGTTATATGGCTGGATTTCTCTCAATGGTGGAGAGTTGCCTGATCTGGATGCAGGCCAGTAGATGGATTGCTTGGGGTGAGGGAGGGGGGGGGGGTTTAAAATTGGAACATGACTTTTAGTATTAGAAACTTGGCCAAAAGGTTGTCCAAAAGTAAAACCCTCCCCTCTACTGATTTTTCAATATGTCATAAAAAAGGTCATCAAATTGTTCATCACAAAGAGAAGCTGATGCACAAAACGCATGAACACCGTTTTTTTATATATAGGTAACACCTCTCCCTTAAGGAGATCATATCTACGGCCCTGTCTGGATGTCTGCTTGTTTCTTTTCCATTTCTGCTTAGACTTGACTTTGACAAACTCTGCCACCAAGTTCTTTGTTTCAGAAATGCCTTTCTGAACAAGTATGAAGACTGTTGTGGGAGCTGGTGTGCTCTACACTAGATGCCGGTATATCTACTGTTTTAAATGTCAATTGTTGCGTTTCTTTCTTCGTGTGTGTAGCTGGATCTGTAATAATTGAGATGAGTGAATATGTGGCTCTTGATGCCAGCAATTCTGAAGGTTTGAGTTTGGTGCATCTCACTGCTGTCAAGAGCGTTTGTTCTTATGTATTTGATCTTTGTGATTGTATCAGTCATATTTCTGGAAAAGTAAATTGATGCCCAAAAGCTTTCGGAAATACAAAAAAATAATGACAACAGTAATATGATACAGATTGTTCAACTGCCAGTAGTGACATACAAAAATGTGTATTTATTGTAAGTCCTAGAAATGTTTGTTGGCAATGTTGGCTGAATGTGAGTTATCTCATCTGCTTTTGGTAGCAACTGTTTTTTTTTCTACCAAATAAAGGATTCTTCTTCTGCATATATTCTCTAACTCCCAGTTAGCAATATGTAGTTTAAAGAGTGGAATGTGTTGTCCTGGTTTACAGCTTAGATATGATATCTGCAGCTTCAGCCAGACACAACCAACTTCAGAATGACTTTGGATTACTTGGACCTATATTGGGACAACCAACCCCATCTCCAAAACCCTTTAGTCACCTCTTATAATATACATGGCAGGCTGGAGTGTTACTTTTTGAGTCACCTCTTATGATGTGCATGACAGGTTGGAGTTTTACTACTCTTTGAGCCACCTCTTATGATGTGCATGGGGAGTTGAAGTGTTACTACTCTTTGTTCCCTTTCAGGCCTGGAAACACACAGACAACAAACTAGCTATTTATAAAGTTAGTGTTGGTGATGTTACCTGATTTGGCCACAAACTTAAGGCATTCTTGCTGTAAGTGAACATCTTCCATCAATTTATTGATATCCCGAGTAACAGTATAAACATTGGAGTACTGGCAGGAAAATAAAGAAAGGTGACACACATTACTATTATGTATCATCAAATATAAATGGATTTGCCAAGAGTTCAATGAACTCAGCTCTTAAGCAATAACCAAAATACAAAGTTCTAGTTACTTCCAGGAAAGTTCCAACTAATTCTATAAAACACAGATGTAGAACATGCCAGTTTATGTAACCAGCAACAATGCTTGAACACTCAAACTAAAAAACATTATCAAGTGCCATCTCCACAATGAAGGTTGGCTGCAACAGACAATCATCCTCTGCTGGAAGGTAACCTCATCTCGTGATGTTACTCTCCCACTTGTATCTCTGTCTACCTCTTTCTCCCCTCCCCTCAACTTTACCCTCAAGTAAGGTCTTCAATAAGGTGTCATGTCATTAAAAGATGCATAATGACACATCAAGGAAGCAATGACATTTCTGTCACTGGTCTGTTACGTTGCTATTCCGGTGACCGGCAACATCAGTCTTTGGAGTATCGCCTCATTTGTCATATGGGAGTATTGCAACCCCACGGTATTAACATTAATCACCATTTTGTTTAATTTACCCACTACTTTTTGACAGCCTCTGCCCCCTATTCTTATTATATTGTAGGGGCTCCTCCTAATTATTTGGTAGCCATATCCCTCTGTACTTTGAAATTGTTTCTTTATGTGCACATGCATCAGCTTTGTTTTTGTTAGATTTCAGTGTATTTGTAATTTGTCTTTGTTATTTCTGTTGTTTATATCGTACTCCATTCTGTCAATTTTATTAATGTACCTTATTTTTGTTTAATCGAATCCTTTTTTTTTTTTTTTAAATTACAGATTGGTACCCACACACACATATGTATGAATTTGTATATGCATATTATTTTACATGGTCTTGTGTATCCATACAGTTGCTTTGGGTCTCGCATTTGCATGTTTGCATATTCTAGTGTTAGAGTAAAACATGTGAATATCTTCATGTGAACGAATGGGTATAATAATACATGTATATATCTCTATGTGTGGGAATATTCATGTTATATTTATTCATGTGAGAAAATCTTTATGTGAATGCATGTGTATATATTATGTTGATACTTATTTTGTGTCATTATGCACATTTGTTCTTGTTTGTGCAAATACAATTCTTGTGTACTTCACATTGTTCGTGTTTGGATACATTTACATGCTTGTGCATGTTGTGTGGTTATCTTTCTTATATCTATGTATTTATCATTTTAGATATATAGTATATACTTATGTTTGTTCCTAGTATACTTGTATTTGTATGTATGTTTGTATATATATATATATATATATATATATATATATATATATATATATATATATATATATATATATATATATATAGGTATGTGATATATGTGTATATGTATGTATGTGTGTGTGTATATATATATATATATATATATATATATATATGTATGTATGTGTGTGTGTATATATATATATATATATATATATATATATGTTGTTGTGTGTGCAGGTACCTATGTATGTGTCTATGTTTCAATGTGTACTGTGAAATCAGTATATACTTTTGTATATGTCTGGTTGTTTGTATGTATATGTGCTTATATTTATAGTTATCTGTGTTTGTCCGGTAGAATGTGTACATGTTTGGTTCATGATTGTGTTTTGATGTGTGTATATTTTTGTTGTCTATCCTGTGCTGTCAAATGCTATTCTTCTTTGCACATTTCTGTGTTCCCTGTGTCTATTTGTGCCCACCCCTCCTACGTGTATTGTCTTTCTCTGTCCTTTCCCCTTTTGTCTCCCGTTGCCCACTTGCCCCCCTCCCCGTTCTTGGCAGTGCTGTTTGGTGTCCCCTTTTCTTTTGTTCTGCCTCTTTCATCTTTGGGAATTTCATAGTTTAGACATGTTGAACGCATCGATGTGCACTTGTTGGAATTGTGTTGCACTGGATCTGGTGCGGCTTTTTGTTAATTTCCTGGTGGGAGAGATCCATTTTGTTTACATTCATTTTGGTCTTTTGTTCTTAACTGTTTTTGTTGTCTTTAAAGGTCCCAATTGGACAGACACGTTGACTCTTGTGTTTGTTCCTTTTATTTATTGTTATTTTCTATATTTTATTATTTTATATTGATATAGTAACCTATTTACTTTATTTGCATTTACCTCTATTTGTATGGTTACTGCGGCACTTCCTTTTTGTCGGTCATCCTCCGATAATTGAGTTATTTATATTATCATTTTTCCACTGATTTTGAGTCCTGGTATTCCTTCTGTATGTTTACAAATATTCTCTGTGTAGATGTTAAATTGGCTGGGTGATAAAATACATTCTTGTCTTATTCCTCTTTTTATTTCTATGTATGGTGAGTATGTACTTTCACACCATATTCATGCAGTTTGTTCCCAATGTATATTTCTAATCAGCCTGATGTTTTTTCCATTTATGCCTATTTCTTGAAGACATTGAATTAATTTTTCATGTTGGACTGTTGAAGACCTTGCTGTATCTTATGAAAAAAGTATAGATAATTTTTTGGACTTCTGTGAAATTATCTATCATTAGTCAGATACTAAGTATAGTTTCTCTGTTTCCTTTGCTTTTCCTAAATCCAAATTGTTCTTCATCAACATCAATATCTATCTTGTTTTTAATTCTTTTGTGTGTTCCACCCCCATTTACAGGACGTTTCGTATTTGTGATCTGTCTTATTTCCTTCTGCATTTCTTTAGACTTCTGTTCATGTGACATCTCCATTTTGTTTCTAGCCATTGTTCTTTCACTGTTCTGCACATGAAATGTATCTCTTTGTTTATCAATGAATACCGGTACTTTGGGGTATTATTTAGCTTTCTTTCTTTTTGAAATTTTCTCTAGTATATCATCTGTCATCCATGTTTGTTTGTTCCTGGCTTTTCTTATTGGTAAATTTTCATTTGCTGTTTGATTACTTTTCCTAAGTTTATCCAATTTATTATCTATTTTCTCTTCTGAATCCTTCCATGCATTCTTTCCTTAAGTGTTAATATGTTTTATACCTCTACAAGGTATTTTTGCTGTATATCTAGCTGTTTTAGAGGGAGCTTGCTGTGTAGTGGGTGGTCTATGTAAGAACTCACTCTGAGGTAGGCACTGGCATGCCAAATATCAATTCTATGAGATATGCTCGGAAAATCAAGGAGAAATCTCATAGCCACACAGAGTGTGTCCCTTGTGCATCCAAGAGTGATCTGCATTGCTTCATTTTGAATTCTCTCCAGGCTCTCAATCTGTGTATGACTGGCAGTGATAGTTTTGCCTGCATATTCAATGACAGGGAGGACAAGAGCATCATATAAGATTACAAGCTGTGATTGTTTAGTGTCAGCAACTGCCATCACTCTCAGAGCTGAAAGTCCTTTGCAGGCCTTTGCAATAACATAATCAAAGTGTTCCCAGAAACACAGACTACGATCAAATCATACGCACAGGTATTGTAAGGATGAGGTCCTGATTACATCGTACCCTCTCATCTCCACAGTCGGTGTCACAGACTATATGATGTGATTGTTAAGAGAGAACCATGTCACCGCAGCCTTCTCTTGGTTGATCTGTGCCCTTGAATGGTCTAGCTCTTTCTGCAGTGATCCGACAGTTTCTGTTCTATCTCTTCCCTATCTATATACCAGGATATCATCCGCAAAAGACATTATTCTACGTATTCTGTCAAACTGCTGCTGTGTGATTGCCACAGTGTAGACATTGAATAATATGGGTTAGAGGGGAGATCCCTGTGGAAGGCCTGGGCATATTGTTATGGGTTTAGATGTCCAACAACCGCATCTGAGAGCCACCTTTCTCTCGAGCAACACCACTGATATCCATCTGATGACAAAAGGGTCAACATTAAAGAGTAAATTCAAGTAGGAAGCATGAGGATAAGTGAAAATAATTCTTACAACTGACGGGAATTGAACCAGGTCTGTTCAAGCAGCACCAAATCGCTTTGCAACACAAGTAAACAGGTTTTCCGTACTTGACCAACCACATCCCAATATTAAAGAGCAAGAGCATGTTGATGAGGTTTTCAAACGGCACTCTGTTATACTCGTCCTCCAAGTCAATCGCGACAGCACACGTTTCCAGACCTGCATGGAAGCCCTTGAATATGTCATAGGTGAAAACAGCGGCATTGCGCCATGTTTCTTTCTGGCGTCTGTAGCCTCCAAGCGTGCCCGGAAAGATGTGACTCTCTTCCAGTTCTCAAACAAGGTGCTTGTTCACAATCTTCTCTCAATCAGTGTGCCTGCGGTGTTCCGCATCGTTATGATTCATTAGCCATTAATTTGGTCATGGTTTTTATTGGGCTTCTTTAGTGGCAATAGGTAGCTGTGCAGCCGTTCTTCCATGATGGTATCGTTCTTGATGCTTCCGTTAAACTCGCAAACAATCGTTTATGTCACTCTCCTTAAAGATGGCGAAGTCCTCGTTTTATATACCGTCAGGCCTGGGGCAGTGTTCCGCAACCATTTCAGAGTGGTCCGGACGGTCTCAGCAGTGATATTTATGCTCTCATTCCACTTAGCCTCCGTACATAGACCGTACAGCAGTGATAATCCTCCGCCTGACATCTAGATTTTTTTGGTCCGTCTGTTGAACCAAATTAATGGCTAATGAATCATAATGCTCAAGAAAGGCCATTCCATTATCTTCGTCTGATTTCTGCCATGTCAGATCAGTGGATTGAAAGTCAGGCATGCCGACTCTTTGAGCATGGTATGAGCTCCTGGGTATGTTTTAGTATTCAATACACTATCTCTAAATCTATTGTTGATCATAATAAAATATATCTGATTCCTCCTGTCTTGTCTCCAGGACTTTTCCCAGTATATAATATATTTTAATGTTTAAAGAATGTATTGCATATGGTCATGTTATTCTCTTCAAAGAACTGTAGGTCTATTTATTTTTCATCTGCCATTTATTGTCTCTAGCCAAAAGTGTCCTACAATGTTATTGTGTCTTCCTTTCCCTATTTTTGCATTAATGTCTTACATGACTATCAGAAGGTCTGTTGATCTTACTGGCTTGAGTAGGTGTTGTAGGTTTATGTAGTCATTTTCTATTTCTTCTTCAGTAT
Source organism: Meghimatium bilineatum (assembly GCA_034231615.1). Lineage (NCBI taxonomy): Eukaryota > Metazoa > Mollusca > Gastropoda > Stylommatophora > Philomycidae > Meghimatium > Meghimatium bilineatum. The sequence continues at coordinate 54,493,529 of CM067317.1, forward strand.
GGCTTGTAGTTGGTATGTATAATGGCTAGATCAAAAGGTTTTGCTCTGATCTTTAGCATCATCTTTCCAGCATTGTATGTCCAGTACCCTTTGACATATTTTTCAAATTATTTCTTGATCAATATTTTTACCCCCTGTTCATGATAATCACTCCCTGAAAGTATAAATCTATATTCTTTCTTCATGTGAAACCAGCATCTTTGCTTCTCCTCTCTGAGACTCTTAGAATATCTACATTCTGCCTCTAAAATTAAAAAAGAAACATACACATAATAATTTAATAAGCTCTTAGATTTCGTCTACGTCAAAAGATGGCATTGGTCAGTTTCTCCTATGTACACCAGAACTTATATTGGTCTGTTTCTTCTATGAACACTAGAAGTTACATTGGTCAGTTTCTCCTATGTAAACTACAATTTACATTGGTCAGTTTATTCTATGCGCACAAATTAACACTGCACAGTTTCTCCCATGTACACATGAATGATCATTAGACGGATTCTACTATGTGCACTAAATTTACATTGGTCCGTTTCTCCTTTGTACACATTAATTTACAGTGGACAGCAAAGACAATAATTACTATAATCATCTACACGTTAAGATGCACAAAAGAAATATGTTCAATACCTGAAATATAGGTACAAGCTTCAATACTTTGTAATGGCTGAAAAGAATACAAGACAACATGAAATTTAAAAGACAATTACATATATAATGTCACAACTGTATTGTGATAGACTTTGTAGTGCTAATCAATAGCATTCATCCCATAGTGGAACCATACTCACAGAAGGCTTAGGTTAGGTATGTTGATTCGGTCAAAGGGCATGAGCCCATGGACCGCTTGATCAGCAACCAACCAAAAAGGTATGTTGATTATCCTCTTCGCAAACCGGACATGTCCGTAGGTGCTAAAATCTCCACTTCAGTAAATCTCTCAGGGAATAGCGACTGATGGTTCTGGTACTATGTTGGTTCAGTGTTCTATTTGAAATTTTGTTACGTGTTTACTATGAGCCATGGCTAATATCCTTAATCCTAAATCAAGCATTATCGATTCATATTAATTTATCTCAAAATCCTCTGATCGTGCGGATGCCCGAAGAGCACTGAATTTCTGCTCAGTCCATAGGCTGACCATCTGTTATAGTAGCAAGGCTAGATAATTGGTCCAATTAGCATATCTCTAAATTCTGCATATCCCCAATCATTTCCCTCCACACTCTTGTGTCCGGGAACAAAGATTTCTGGCAGTGATGCCCAAATTTTAACTATCTCTAATGACTCCATCATGACTACATACATCACTTGTTTTGACTGTGAATCATATTCATTGAGTCACTTAGTATGCACACATGCGAATGTTCACAGATGAGAAAATGTCCGGTACTTGATGGGCACAGGGACAATGTCTCTAATTATGCAAGATAAGTTGCGTTTTTTTTAAATCAATAGACAAAACAAAAAGTTCAATGGCAGTGAATCACCTTGTACAAGATAGACGTAGTCTACACATGTTTATATCCCTGATTACCGTCTTCTCAGAGACTGCCACACAAGGACGTGTTTTGGCCTGTGAAGTCCAAGGGGTAATAAACCATCACAGTGTAGAGTCAACACATATCCATTGTCTGGCAACATATAGAAAGGCCCAAACCAAAAGGTCTGCTTCAGCACTTAACTGCATACTATTTTAGCTAAAGCATCCTATTGCAAAGGCTAGGTCTGGGATTGAGGTGGTGTGCCATCTTCTAGAATAGAAAGTTTTGGAGGGTCTTCGGGTTCAGTAAGCAGTTGAAGTTCATTAATAGGCTAGGAAAGCTCACCCGAATAAAAAGCATGCCAAAAATGGATGTGCTGGTTCAGAAGGCACAAAATAATGCAGCTGTGCTGTGAAACCAGCAGCACAACATACTTCACACTCCCTGGCAAAAATCACACAAACTCTCATGTTGGTTATCACAGAGCAAACGCAGAAGAAGAAGAATAGCAATTAAGAGATTTTTTTTTCTCCTTCCTACTTTTTCCACTTCCTAACTCAGCAAGTCAGATATCCATTTTAGTTTGAAAGTATTCAGTTTAATATAATAGGAAATCATCATCATCATTTTCTGACTACAAAGCACACATTTCAACACTTCATTACACTGTGCCTAAAATTCACTACACTGTGGATCTAGAAATTTGGTAAAAACATAATTTTACCAAATGTTTATTCATTGTCTACCAAATTTGTCAGTTTATAAACTGATGTTGAAGTCATGTGATCATGTCAGTAAACTTTCTTCTGTTTTCGGGAGGCTGGTTAGTTTACAGATTGGTGTTGAAGTCATCTGAATCATGTTACTCTACTTTCACCTGTTTTCAGTAGGTTAGTTAGTTTATAGATTAATGTTTAAGTCATCTGCATCATATCACTATGCGTTTCAAGTTTAGAAGAATTATCTTCCCATAGTGTGATGTTGAAATCATTATGTTACTGCACTTTCCCACGCATGTGGTTGCATCTGTGGGTCTCACCAATGGCTCACTAGACATACCACCCATGCAACAGAAAACCTTAGTGGATGACATGCCGTTATATTGAGGTTATCTTCTTAGAGAAGCTTCATGGCATGTCATCTATACAATTATGCTTTTATTTTGTTGTTGAAATGTGTTTCATATTTACATGAATATATATGTATGCACCCTCTGTGGTTGGGAGGGAGCCAGAGATGTACTGTGCAGTACTCAGGAGGAGGAAACTGAAAGCACTGTTTTTTTTCCTATAGCTGAAACTCATCATAGAGGCACAGTGACTCAGGACGTGACAATCCTTTTGACTTGAACATTTGGGTTGCATGCCTGGAGCAATAGAGAAGTTCAGCATAACCAGTAGTCAGTTGGTGGCGGGGAATCAGGACAGTGAACCATATCTTGGCCACAGTGGCTCGGAGCAGTGCATAGGTTGAAACCTACCTTTCTGGAGGTGTGATAGTTATTCTCTGGCTCTGTCCCAGGGTGAGCCAAAAATCCACAGACTTCCCAGCAATATAATGCCACTTAATGGCATTAGGTCAAAGGGCAAGAGCCCATGGACCACTGGATCAGCAACCAACCAACCAACCAACCAACTGCACTTTCACCTGCTCTAAGCAGGTTAAGTCCATACACTGGTGATGATATTATGTTCTCCGCAGGTAATTTGTTTCCTAGACTGGTGCTATAATTTTCTGATCACATTCCGCTGTCCCATATTTTCTGCAGCTCTTTCCAGTTCAGCAAAAATCTGGACCCATTTTCATGCATCTCTTCATGAAGTTATTCTTGGGTACCACCTTTTTTTCCTGAATCTTGTCTCATGCTGTGGTAAAGCAAGTCTTCATTATGTATTCTCTTCCATAAAAAGTCTATTTGCTTCAATGTCATCAAGCACTTGTTCATTCTATGTTTTTTCTATTCAGTTCACAATGGCATCCTGCAAAAGCAGAATATTTAAGCAGCATCTAATATCTTTTCTTTAGTTCTGTCTATTGTCTATCCCTAGGTGGTGGTGTTGTTGCAACTTCCACACTTCCCTTTTAGCATAGGTTTGTGAAGGAGATTTTCAGTAGTCTGTTTTCCAGAGCCAGATATGTTGCTCTCATTGGGGTGTAGTCATGTCTATTCAGGATGGTCTTGATGTTGTCTATCCACCTTTTCCTACATTTTCCCTTGGCTCTGTATCCTGATTCCATCTTGTTATAAGCTCTTATGGGAAGTTTATCATTCATCCTCGTAAGATGTCCAAACCATTTTATTTGCTGTTTCTCTATATATTCGATGCATGAAGTGATGCCTATTATCTTTCTGATATTCTCACTAATTTTTTCGAGTCTAGTGATTCCAATAGCCTTCCTTATATATTTAATTTTGTAAGTTTCAATCTTTCTCTTATGTGATGTCTATTGCCAAGTCTGGCATTGGTAGCATAGTGTTGGTATAAAGATGCTTTTAATCATTTGTTTCTTTACTTCCAAGTTGATTTTTTGGTGCAATAGCTGGTATGTCACAGCTGGTATGTCACAGCACTTGACTTTTGAAATCTTGTTTCTATCGCTCTGTCGAGTCATCCATCTTTATGAAAATACTTCCTAGGTACTTGAACACTTTGACTTGTTTTATTTTTATGTGCTCTATTTGGATGTTTAAGTGCTTTGTTGATCTCGTTATTTGCATAGTTTCTATTTTTTGTGTGTTAATCCGCTTGTTGTATTTATTGCATATTCTTGATAGTGAGGTTGCATTTTTTCTTCATCATCATATATGATGTTTTGATTGTCAGCTCAAAGCAGTTCATTGTTCATTTTCTGTTGTTTCGTTATATATCTCATTTAGTTCTTTTCTATGTTTAAACAAGTATTTCATATGTGTATTGCAAGTAAGATAGTGACTTTTGAATAGTCTAAATATATCATCTTACTGATACCATTTTTTGTCAGATAATGTAATTTCTTTGGAAACAAGTCTGCTTCTAGAAATCAAGAAGCAAGGAGTTGTGCAGCTTTATTCACATATCATCATCATCATCAAGTGCCGTCTCCGCAACGAAGGTTGGCTGCAACGTATCTCCAACATCTCCTGTCTCTTGTCTTGGTGGTGCACTCTGATAGACTGTAACCTGTCCATCGTGTAATGTTACTCTCCCACATGTATCTCTGCCTACCTCTTGCTCGCTTCCCTTTGACTTTACCCTCAAGTAAGGTCTTCAATAGGGTGTCATGTCTTTTAATGTGTCCAAAGTATTTTATTTGCCTGATTCACATATATTAATCCTTAAATTTAAGATTTTAGTAAATGTCTGTCAGGTTAGCTTATGCTAATTTGCTTTCTTAAAGTTTCATCTAGGTGTGATTGTGATGCCAACAGGGGTGTGATTAATGTCAATGGTGAGTTTAATGGGGTGATGGTCACTTCCACCAAGCTGCTTCAGCACTTAACTGTATGCTATTTTAGCTAAAGCGTCTATTGGGAAGGCTAGGTCTGGGGTTGAGGTAGGGAGGGTATCACCTTCTAGAATAGGAAGTTTGAGGGTCTTTGAGTTCATTAAGAAGTTGAAGTTTTACCTCGCACTGCCAGTATCTACTTTTCTAGTATCTTGTTCTGTATATCTCCAACTGTGTGAGTAGCTATTGAAATCTCTGATCACATGGCAGTTATCTTTTGCTGTATTAATTGTGTGCAGATAGAGGCTAATGTCCTGTGGGTAGAAAGTTATATACTGTAACCTCTTTAGTTGGAAGGATTAAACAGGTTCCAACTATTTCAGCTTATTTTTCTGTATTTATTCTGATTTCTGAGGCAACAATATTGTTTTAAATCAATATGAGTATTCCTCCTTTGTCTCTTTTCTCCATTATTTTGAAATGTTTGGTATTCTCAATGTGTGGATGTTTGTGAGATGTCTTTCCTGTATCCATGCTATATTGATTTCCTCTTTGTGTAATTACTTTGTGACTACAGAAATTTTATTGTAGACACCTTCTGCATTGCACGGCAATATTCTCAAGTGTTTATACTTGTATTTGGGGTCTGTATTAGTACTTATCTTATTCTTGTATTTGGTGTCTGATGACAGGAAAAACTTTCCAAGAATTATGGACAGCATACTACGTATTATTTAAAAAATGGAAACCCAATACAAATACTTGACAACTAAGAACCACATACAGAATACACGCCCGAAGGATATATAGACACATGTATATACAGACAGATCAGCAAAAGCAGCAGTATTGAATATTCAATCTATATTACACATGCCAATGTGAACATTCATATCCTCACTGTCCATTTTCTGTTGTATGTTTTAATTTTTGTCTTGATAAAGGCCTTTCAGTCAAAATGTCAATTTGTGTGTGTTATTATGTGTGTCTTTAGCAAAACTTCATTACCCTATTCCTGGATTTACCTGTCCGATTTCAGTTTTATGCAGTAAGTACATACATAGTATTGGATGGAGGAAGAGGAATATATATACGGTAACACTAAATGGAAAACAAAAATAGAAAAACTATACCCACAGGCAAACATTCCACAAATTTCAAAGCAGATATGGAAGCCATAATAGAGGCAGCCAAAATTCTCATAAATTTCTTGCTGAATCACAACAGACATGTAGTCTTTCTAACTGATGCAGTCAGTATTGCAGACAGTGAACAATCCAAAGAACACAAGCATGAATGAACTTATGGTCTGTTTAACTACACCTCAGCAGCGCTACCAAAGAAACAGTACTGTAGTGGATCCCTGGTCACTGTGGCATACTTGGAAATTAAAAAGTTTATCTCCTGGAAAGAAAAGGAAGATCATCAGAACAAATAGAAAGTGATAATACATACTATGAATGTAAGACTATGTTAAAAGCACAATATAAGAAAAAGTGGAAGCAGTAGCACCCAGATGAAGAAAAAAACTACCTCTACCTTTAAAAGAACGCAAGGAACAAACCATCATTTTTAGACTACAAACTGGCCACAACAGACTGAGAAGTTATATGTTCAGAAAGCTGAAAGTTGGAAAGACTTGTGCAACTGTGGACTGAGCCCAGAGACAGCAGAACACATTCTTCATGCCTGTCAACTCTATCAAGAAGAGAGAGAGAAAATATGGCCTACTGTGATGGCACTGCTTACAAACCTGAGGGGTTCCATTGATGACCTGATGTAAATCACACAGTTCATTGAAGCTATTGAAGCTGTAACTAAGTGTAACCTGATATCTGACTGAAGAATAAAGAAAAAAATTCCTTCATACTCACAGATCAAGGCATAAAAATGGCCAGATAATTAACTTACAACAAGTTCTGGAGATCAGCTTTCACCAGATTAAGCTCAACATCAGCCTCAGCAGCAATTTTTTTAACATGAGCCACACCATCAACATAATGAAGGATCTGTAAGGGATTAAGTATGGGCAAAATGTTATATTGAAATATTTTTGGATAATTTTGTGCAGCCAGCCTGCTATGTTACAGTCTTTACAGATGTCTATACAAAACATATACAAAGTTCAAAAAAGAATATAACAAAGACTGCAAATATCTTTAGAACATATTTTTAAAATAATTCAATGAATTGATCACAAATTAACTATTCAAGATATTACTTAAATGCTATCACTTTGACAAATATACCAATGACAAAGGGTACCTTAACATGAAAACATATCTGATATTAAAGGCTCAGGGTGAAACTTGTTCTCACTTTCCACCCCATAGCGATATCATTCGTCATGTCCTGTTCAGTTGCCTTCCTCTTCTCCAGTCAGATCCTCAGATGCGGAAAGTGTTCTGTGAACCCCTCTTGTTACTTACAGACGTGGCAAGAACCTCAGGGATCTACTGGTCCAGAGTCACCTCCAGCCTGACATTCCTAATTATTTCAGCATGATCAGCTGCAAACGCAGTAAATGCTGCATCTTTGTCTATGTCACCCAGACCCAGTCTGTCACATTCCTTAAAGCCACCTTCACCATTGAGGAGAACTTCGCATGTGTGTCCCACAACGTCATCTATGTCATCATATGCAAGCATTGCTTCATGTGAGTGTTCTATGTAAGTGTTGCTATATGCTCTATATAGGTGGAGCTGGAAGGAGGCTCTTAGACTAATTCTATGAACATCTGTATAGGATCAAAAACCATTTGGGTAATTCTGTGGACGTCCACTTCAATGGCACGGGCCATCAGTGCGTCCAAGACATTCAGGTTACGGACATTAAGTCTTACTTCTCTGATAACCAGACCTGTCTTGTGCTTGAGAACCGCTACATTTACCAATATTGCACTCTTAAACCCTACAGCCTGTCTCAAGGATGATTCTAGTTGTTCAATAATTTCTCTGTTTTGTGTCACATGTATGTAATAATTTTTTTATATTCCTTGTCTGGTGTTGTTTCACCTCTGGCCTAGTTACAACTCTTCCAGTCAATCTACAGTACATATGACCATGTGAACATCTATAACTCTTATTGTCCATTTTCTGTTGTATGTTTTAATTTTACTTTAACTTTTGTTTTGATAAAGGCCTTTTGGTCGAAATGTCGAATTGTGTGTGTGATTATGTGTAACTTGAGTGATTAGCAAAACTTTATTACCCTATTCCTGGATTTACCTCTCAGATTTCAGTTTTGTGCAGTAAGTACATATTATTAAGGCTCAAGGCTCCAACAAAGTGTAAATGGCAGGAGTGGAGAAAATTATTGCACAGGTAACGCTGTCTAAAATAATTTTTTCTTGGGATGTATGGACAAGAGCTGGAGAAGAACTGTCATTACACTATGCAAAGAGTGGTACAATAATGGACAAGCTGATCTAGAAATTAAACATCTAGTAATTGACAATGCTGGAGAGAATGATGTTGTCATATACACAGATGAGTGGAGTCAAGATGAGACCGGGGCTTCTCTACATCCTAAGATGTAGTCATTCCTGAAAGGTGTATAGCACACAGTATGACAGCCTCCAGTATGAGAATGAGATAATTAACATGGCCCTAAAATTGGTCTCTGAAACAGTGGCAGTCAGGGCCATTATTGGGTTGAACTGTGGATCCATGATCCGCAAGATTCAAAATGGATGGCTGCAAAATGAGTGTATGGAATTGTCACTTTAAAATCCTAAATTGTCAATAATAATAAAATAAATGTTACAGTAAGATAAGAGTTACATCACTAAATATTGTGGAAACAGTTAAATAAGGAAAATTATAGGAACTTTATGTACATAGATGCTACAGTATAGAGTGGCTGACCAAGGCAAGAGAGAGATGATGTTGGAGATCTATTGCAGCCAACCTTTTATGCAGATATGGTAATTGATGATAATAATGATGTAGATCTTACTTTAGACAATATTTAACAACATCAGATGAGAGGTGTGGATGCAGATATGGTAATTGATGATAATAATGATGTAGATCTTACTTTAGAGAATATTTAACAACATCAGATGAGAGGTGTAAGATGCTACAGCACTGGTGTAAGAGCTATGCCACTTTCTTCATCTTCTATGTTTGTTCTCAAACTGGAATATGTTGTGTCATGATTTACAACTTAGCTGTGATATCTGTGCCTTTTAAACTTCAGCATGACTTCCGGAACACTTTGACTTTGTATAGGATGTGATAGCCAACTCCATCCCAAAACCTTCTTAGTCATCTCATATGACATACATTAAACACGAATTACTATTATTTGCTCCCCTTTCAGGACTTTGCAACACACAGGGCAAGTTATGTTACTAAACATGAAAAGGTCATGTATGGAAACTTTACAGGCAGAGAGGTATATTACATACTATTAGTGATGTACTTCAGTAAAACATAAGGTAGATAAGCTTAACCAACAGAAACGATTTGTCTATGTAGAATCCTCAGAGTAACAATAAGAGATAGAATCAGGAACATAAACATCAGAAGACAAACAAACACACTGCCATCCTGGATTACATCAGAACACACAAAATTTATTGGTTTTCACATGCTTCCGGGCTAACATCAGACAGTGCACCTTTAAAAATCATTACTATACAGACACGATGGATACAAAGTCAGAGGCAGACCTTGTAAACAATGGATTACAGGAAAAAAAATAGTCAACGAAAACAAAAATATATTAAGCACACAAAAAAGCCACCTCCAGAGAACTTCTACCCCTGACGCTGCAAAGAATAAAGTGAAAATATGAAAGAAAGAAGCATAGAATGTTTCTCATGTTTTGAAATGTTCTTATTCTTTCATTCGCTAATAATGTCTATATCTGCAGTGTTGTTTCTTGTATAAATTGTACAGTGTTTTCCATTTCTTGTTTTGTACCATAAAGTTTAACATTCATTGGTGTATCAGAAGGCCAATATGTGCACCTTAATGTGTCATAGTTTGCACATTCTTGAAGGATATGTTTTGACATTTGGTTGGCTTGCCCACATGTACACTTTGCTGCTGTGCCAATTAAAAATTGTGTATACATATGGCTGTTTAGTCTATTGTGTCCAGTTCTGAGTCTAAATATGATGACCTGTTAAGTAGAGGTAGTCATGCCATGAAGGTAAGTTAAGCTTTTGTTGTGCCTTTATCATGGATTTCTTTTGGTAATAGCTGAATGGTACATTCGGTTGTTGCATGTTAGAACCCTCTTGGCCAATTGATCAATTCTCTCATTTCCTGCTATTCCATAGTGTGATGGAATCCATTGCAGTATAATTTTACACCGATGTTGCACTATGCACAATACCATTTTTAACTCTGGTAGTTTATTGGATTGTAGTGCCTCTAGTACTGATCCTGCATCTGTAAGTATTACAATAGGGTGTGAAGTCCTGTCCGATGTTTACAGTTTCTCTGCAGCTGCAAAAATAGTTTAGATTTCAGTCATAGTTGTTGCAGTAATTCCCCGTTGGTATACATATCGTACCAGTGGTGCCATCTGGGAGACCTAGTCTTGTCTGTAGTTGACATAAATTCATTAGGACTATACTTGTTGGGTGTTATTTCATAACGAAATCAACATGCTACTAAATCTTCTTTGATATCGTAATTCCCAAGAACTCCTTACTTTAAGAATCACAATCCATAATGATTTTACGTCAATTAGGTATATATGATGACGGCCAATGAAACCCACAGACTGGATCCAAAATGGACAGATGTCTCTCGATATTTATAATTTTTTGTCTGACAAATGTCTCCTATCTTTCATTCACTATACCATTATCGGAAGTAGAATACTAATGCTCATTTTGATTCACTGATTTTGGTCACATGACATTAACAATATTGTATTCTCAATTCGCTGAATACGGGGCATAGCCCTGGCTCAGAATTGCGTCAACAGTTATAAACAACAAAAATACCATTGGTGCAGTGCTGCGCCCATGGCATGCTAAAGTAGATTAAGTAATTTAACATGACCATTATTAGAAAGTACAACACTACCAAGTGCTCTAGCACAGATGTCTGTAAACTAAAGTTCTTGAGTAATATAATGTAAAGAAAGAAAAAGGAATAATAATCATCTAATGAAAATGCAGGGCTAAGTTCGAAACTGAAAGTACATAAAAATTAATTCTAGCAGAGGAACAAAATGGTACTGTTTAGTCAGGTTAATCTACCTGTTGTGTAGTAAGATCCCACTGATGCTTCATCACAATCTCTCTGGGGACTGTGAGAACTGGGACATCATGGTCCTCTACAGCTATTGGTTCATGGATAGTGGCTGCCAGTTTTAGGTGAACTGTACAAGACCTTGCTGTCAGGAAATGTTTGGAGTAAATCATAACACACCAAATAATAAACATATAAACATATTTTACTATGTAGTCCATCTCACTGTAGTCCATTGTAGTATGAGGAACAGCAGTTACAAAATAATATTGATGCACTCTAGACAACATGCACCAACTATAACATGAAAATAAATATGCAGAAGACAGAAGTAATAAAAATCAGCAAGACACCAAATCCAGTGAACATAACAATAAACAAAACTAAAGTGAAACAAATCTCTGAATTAAAATATCTGGGAAGTAACAGAAAATTAGACAGAGAGATTGAGACAAGATGTAAGAAAACAAACTTAGTGACATACCAGCTATCCCCATTTTTCTCAACCCAAAGATCAAGATTGAAGTCAAGCGACAGATGATAAACAGTACTTTTATGTCAACACTGCTGTCAATGCCAGACATGGGAACTGACAGCAGCCCAACAGAGAAAACTTTACAATATGTGAGAAATGCCTGAGAAAAGTTGCATGAGTGACCAAACTAGACAAAATGAGAAATGATGAAATCAGAAGAATCGGTATATGACCATGCATAGAATACATCGAGAAACAACAAGTAAAATGGTTTGGACACTATATGAGATTGAACTATAACCAGCTACCAACAAGAACATATATTCTTATATGTCTGGTCACATAGGTCTGGTCAACCAAGAAGTAAGACTGAATGTTCGTAACCTGAATGTCTTGGACGCATTGATAGCCTGTGCCATTGAAGTCCACAGAATAACCCAAATGGCTTTTGATCCTATACAGATGTTCATAGAATTAGTCTAAGAGCCTCCTTCCAGCTCCACCTATATAGAGCATATAGCAACACTTACATAGAACACTCACATGAAGCAATGCTTGCATATGATGACATAGATGACGTTGTGGGACACACATGTGAAGTTCTCCTCAATGGTGAAGGTGGTATTAAGGAATGTGACAGACTGGGTCTGGGTGACATAGACAAAGATGCAGCATTTACTGCGTTTGCAGCTGATCATGCTGAAATAATTAGGAATGTATAATTAGAAGATTTAGAAATAATTAGGAATAATTAGGAATGCTGGAGGTGACTCTGGACCAGTAGATCCCTGAGGTTCTTGCCACGTCTGTAAGCAACAAGAGGGGGTTCACAGAACACTTTCCGTATCTGAGGATCTGACTGGAGAAGAGGAAGGCAACTGAACAGGACATGACGAATGATATCGCTATGGGGTGGAAAGTGAGAACAAGTTTCACCCTGAGCCTTTAATATCAGATATGTTTTCATGTTAAGGTACCTTTTGTCATTTTTCACAGTGATAGCATTTAAGTAATATCTTGAATAGTTGATTTGTTAATTTGATCCAGATAAAAGGTCAGAGGAAGACCTAGAACAAGATGAATAGATAACATCAAGACAACAATGAACAAATATGGATTCAACACAGCTAAGGCGATACATCTGGCTTTGGATAGACAATTAAAGCACCCAATCACCACCTCTATGCTTATAAGCAAGTGTGAATATTCCGACCATCATTCACCATAGACAATAGTCTGTCTCTGTGATGAAGTGGTACGGAGCACATCTCTAATGCCAAGATGCTAGGTTCAAAATCACCAAAGGTGACTATGCATCGAGACCATTCAGAATGCAATGGCAACTTACTGAAAACATTTATATTGCCTAGAAAATCACTGTCGAAAAATTATGCGTTGATGGCTAAGTCCCGAGTAGGATAATCTACCAACAGCTGTGTAGCACAGTGGCTGTAAGCCAGATTCAACCACTAAAAATGAACAGTGTTAATTTTGAGGTAAGGGTCAATTTCCTATTGGTAAAACTCAACCAAGTCCAAATTTTAAAAAAGTAGATAAAAGGAAGAGTAACAATTTATAAGGATTCAACTCTTCAATTTAGAAAAAATACATGATATTTAGCAATACAAAATAAGTATTAACATTTTTTTTAATCTACCATTTACTGTAAAAATACCAGAAATATAAATGATCTCCCCTAAGAGACCCACTAACATAGTGAACTGATTTTTAACAAACTCCCCCCCCCCCCCCCCAACAAGCAAACTTGTAACAAAATTCCATAACTAGTTTTGCATGCCCCATTAATAAATCAACAATTAATATCACATGGCCTATTATTAAAGCAATGACCAATTATGTATACAAACAAATTTTGACTCAATTTGTCAGAATGGTGAGCAAAAATAGTAACAATGCTATTTGCTGTGTATGTTGTAAGACACAACTGAGATTGGGTATGAGGTTGGTTTCCCCACTCTATAATCTCTGCTGTTATGAGACCTATTGAATATCTACCTGGACTTATGGGAGGAAACCAACCCTTTTATGTGAAGCATGCCTACAGATTGCAAGAATGTTATGCTAAAATTCCAGCTAGACTAGAAAACTGCCCAGCTCATGGCACTGACACTTGTCACATTGTGTAAAAGTAATTTAGGATTTGCAAAAACTCCATTTTAAAAATTCCACAGAAACAACAATGAGCAGCTGAAAGTAAAACTTCACTGCTCTGTATAAGGAATGAGAGCAACAAACTTGTATTTGAAATTTTATCATTTTTATTATAAGATCAAACATAAGATCATCAAGATTCTATCTGAAACATTTTTATTATCAAATAAAATGTAGTTTACCATATATATTTTATCAGAATCATTTAGACACAAAAACATAACTTTTTCTTGAGCTAATCTATTTGTATGCGGTGTTTTTTTATTACGTATGATTCGTGATTCAATATTCGTGTCCTTATGTGAAAAGGGTGGGGGGGGGGGGGTTTTCCTCTAGAATTTTCATTGATATCTAGAAGACTACAACTATCAGTGGTATAAAATGCTTTGAGGAGAGACCTCCTATGGGGGCAGGTTACCGACTTCTACCAGGTGTGCACAGGTTGCAGATAGTGAAAAAGTCTAGATATAGAGGTCAGTTGCGATATAAACAAGAATTTCTCTGGACAAAGAAGCAGTCACAGACCAAGCAAGTGTTAATGCCTACTAGGAGGAGGCAGGATATCAGATGACACTTATTATTCCCACTGAAATATCCCATGTGTCCAGCGACTGGCAGCATCAAACAAGTATGACCGCTATAAGCTCGAGCTGCTGTTTATGGAAAAAATTATCCTAGGAGAGGAGAACTCTGACTTCAAACCCGGGCAGATGGTACTCGTTAACCCTGGAAGGCAAACTGTCTAGGAGAAGGAAAACTCAAAAATTAAACTTCCACTATACTGTAGATAATCCTTGGATGGGTAAAAGCTAGGAAAACATATCCTGACTCAAAAGTGAGATGAAAGACACTAGACTGATAGGTGCAAAATAGTCCAGCCAGGGCATAACTGTCAAGGTCGAAAACCAGTGCCACACAATGTCTTCATATGTCAGAAGAAGCCTTCCGACTGTGCACATGTAGAAAAAATGTTCCAAATTGTTGTATGCAGACACCTAATCATATGAAAAACTTGCACTATTTAGTTGTCACCAATGTTTGCCACTTTTGCCCACACAGCCAATATTACTACATGGCTTAAATATTACCATCTTTAGCTACTCACTACATAATATGACCTACCCATATTTATGTTGCAGCTTCCCTCATTGTTGAGACCACTCAAGACCTCCAAAAGGAAGCTAGAAACTTTATTTGCATTCTCTGGGTTATGCAAGAATTCAGTGTCTTCCTGTGAAGATTATTTAAGCACATCTTTTTATTCATGAAAGATGAGATCTACAATTATGAAGAGAGATGTGCTCAACATATACAATATAGCCTAGAAGGAAGTCAGCACTAACTTAATATGATTCCTCAACAACATTTTGTCCATAGGGCTGATTATTAAGTATCTAATATTATCATTAAGGTATCTAATAGCAAGATATTCTACCTTTTTATTCTGGATATGATGCATAGTTGGTAACTTTAAAAAATAGAAAGTTTATAATTCCTTTAAGCTCAGTTCATGGCATTGCATCATACAGCAACACTGACTAAAGAGATAAATGACCAGAATGTCAGGGATAACCAAACATGCTAGGCATGTAGGGCCTACGGTAACACAAGGCAAATGTCAGTATGAAAAGAAATAGGTAGAGAGTTACCAATAGTTTAAATGACATAATAACAATGAAACACAAAGAAAGGTGATGTTTTAAACTAAAAAATCTTCATAAGGCCAAAAAAAAATGAACAAGAAATAACAAACCTACATTGGAAAACATTGTCTCATTTTTGAGTTGGGTACCATCAAGCCATTTGGACTCAATTCCGACCACTCTTTTGCTTAGTTCCCGGTCGGATTGACCTTTGTCTTTATATTCATTTTGTGCCATCATTTATGTCATCGTTTTGTTCCTCTCGTTCATCTATATTATCATCTTTGTGTACTTCCTGTTTGTATCCTTCCGGTATCTCACTACCATATTTCACTCGGACACGCTTATTCTGTATTCATTTCTACTTGTGTTATTTTTATGTTTGTATGTTATGTGCGTATTTTTATGTATGTATGTTATTTCAAAGGCCTTTAGGTCCGAAACGTCGATTATGTCCTGCGTATTGTCATTTGTATGATTATATTCTGTGTTTTGTTGTGTATAATATATTAATTCATGTAGGCATCCGATAGTGATAGTGTGTTAGTTGTTTACCAGTAGAACTTGATTACCTGTCTCCCATGTGAGTATTACTATTATTGGAACACATATAATATTATAAATCAAATTGTAAGAAAAGATTATGATGATGATGTAATCCCGTTCACTGTGAACATGTAGCTCTTGACAGCCCATAGCCATTCTGACAAAAGCACAGGTCCTTCTCAGTAAATCGATGCAATTTGTTGTCTCAAAGGCATGCTTATGCTTGGCTGATTAATTTATGCATGTTTGGTCCTAAAGGAAACCAAATAACTTGGAACTTTCAATAAGGCTGAAGGAGGAAGATGATTGCCAGTGATTATTCTGTCAGGAGCATAGCATATATATCAGGTAAAGTTTGATCATCATTCTACTGTTAGTTCTTTAAGCCCATTTGCAGTGATGGCATGTCTGGTATTCCCTGTAATCTGGGACACTAACAGGCAGGGTCTGGATGTGATCACTGTAAAGATCACTTTACAGACATTTCTCATCACCATTTCAGGATTCATGGTGTGGTCATTGACATTAGACAAGGGAAGCATTATGGATGAGAAGAAAGAAATAAAGACATGCTTATACCTCGAAGAACTCGGTCACCCCCACAGAAAACTTTATGTAAATGTTTGTACCTCAAGATGGTATTGCTATGAGCACATTTGTGCATGAGAGGACTTATGCTAGGAACTAACTATCAGACCGAGCAATGCTTTCTGCACCTGAATGTGAGTGGCTGGAAATTCATGTCAAGATGTTGGTGGGACAACTGGCCCAGTTCCTACATGTTCCATCCATCCTCTGTAAGAGAAGAAGAGGAGAAAAAACAGCAACGGAGAGGATTTAATACGTACGGTTTGAGATTAGAGAGACGTTATAGCGTCGCACACAACATGGAAAATAAACAAACGGATAATTCATGATAAAGAAGAGAGGAAAGGAGTAAGATAAGACTATTCACAGAGAGTAAAAGTGATGACAGGATCAAAGAGAGAGAACAACATAGGTGACAATAGTGACAACGACAGGATCAAAGAGAGAGAACAACATAGGTGACAATAGTGACAACGACAGGATCAGAGAGAACAGCATAGGTGACAATAGTGACAATGACAGGATCAAAGAGAGAGAACAGCATAGGTGACAATAGTGACAACGACAGGATCAAAGAGAGAGAACAGCATAGGTGACAATAGGTGGTAGAGAAGTAAAAAGAGCAGAATAAAAATGAAAATATGTAAAAATGGAGCAGGTTATAAGAAATACATTTACATACAAAGATCAACTTACTTCCAGTTGAGTTAGGTAGCATGCTAGTTTCTTGACAACCAAACCATACTGAGATGCATTTGTTCCTTCATCAAACACAAAACAGACGTTAAATATGAAAGCATTTCGTTTGTACTTGTCATTATCAATGTAGATTGGGCAGCCTAAAATCTTGTAACCAAATGATGTTCTGTGGGAACATTATATAAGCTTTAAGATACTATTTATTTCAGAAAAATCTTGTATGTGCAAGTGACAAATGAAGCAACGGCATATCTATTTCTTTCTTTGGCAAAGTATACTCAGTAACTACAAAGCTACAGTGGGTTAGAAAGAACAGTATTAGAATCTCAGGTTTCAGGAAAGAGAAAAAATGTCAATTGACACAATCTTTAGAATCTTTGTAATCTTGTTACAACAGAAACGACTTGTCTACGTAGAATCCTCAGAGTAACAATAAGAGACAGAATCAGGAACAAAAACATCAGAAGACTAGCAAACACAATGCCAATCCTTGATTACATCAGAAGACAAAAAAATTATGTGTTTTTCGCATGCTTCCAGACTAACATCCAACAGTGCCCCTCAAAAAGCATTACTATACAGACACAATGGATATAAAGACAGGAGCAGACCTTGCAAATGATGGATTACAGAAAATAAAGTCAATGAAATCAAACATATATGAAGCACACAAAAAAGCCATCTACAGAGAACTCTTCTACCCCTGATGCTGCAAGGCATAAAGTGGTATAAAGCGAAAAGAAAAAAGAAAGATTCCTGACATGCTTTCTATGTTTTGCATAATATCATCTGTATACAGGGAGAAAAGATCTGGTGACATTACACATTCTTGTCTGATGCCCAATTCTATCTTTTGGAATTCTCCTACATTACTGTCAATCCTCATCGTAGATGTTTCCAATACATATTTCTTACTATCTTTAGATTTTTCCATTAACATTGAGTTTTCTAACATTTTTATCATTTCTGAATGCTTCATCTTGTGAAATGCTTTACTATAATCTATGAAGCTCAAGCACAGGTCGTTTTGTATTTATATTGTCCTCTCCATAATGTTCGTATTATATATGTATATATATATATATATATATATATATATGGCATTTTTTGTGTTTTTTCCTTTCACATATCTACATTGCTGTTCTGGTTTTAACTTTCCTCTTATTCATCTCTTGATTATACAAAGTAGGATCTTGGTCACCTGGCTCCTAAGGCTGATTATTCGGTGGTCTTCACATCCTACTGCACCAGGTTTCTTCAGTAAGGCTATGAATATTTATTGCAATAAATTAGATGGAATATCATTTGTAATGTATGTCTGTTTCATTTCTACTATCTTTGTAAAGTTTCCATCTGTGCATGATTTCATTTTCTCTGATTAAAATTTGCCCTTGTTTTGCACCCAGCCTTGTGAACTTGCCTTCTACCTGTTAATTTGTTTAAGTGTATCCTATGTATTTCCATGATATTTGTTTTTATTTCACAGCATTTTCCATTTAAAAATTCCTCTTTGGCAGTAACAATTTCTTTGTTTCTCTTGTTATATTCTGAAAAGTTTGTCTTTTTTTTAACTTTCTTCTTTGTTCCATCAATTTCAAGATGTTCTCTGTCATCCAATTTTTCTTTGCTAGATGTTTCTTAGGTGGTAGGATCTCTGCAGATGATTGCTGTATCATCATCATTAAGTGCCGTCTCCACAACGAAGGTTTGCTGCAATATATTGCTGTAAAGGATTGCTGTATAGATTCGTTTAACATCAACCATTGTTCACTGATGGTTTGTATTTTCTCTATGGCATTGCACCTGTTTTGTATTGCTATATTGTACTGTGCTTGCAAATCTGTGGTTTTTTTAACAGATTTACATCTGGGGGTTTTATCTTTCCTGGTAGTTTTCAATCTTTTTTAATCACATACTTAACTTTCCCACAACAGGAACATGATCACTTTTGCAGTCTGCACTTGAGTGTGTTTTGACAGACCTCAATGAGTTTTTGAATCTTTTATTGACAATAATATAATCATCTGGTTGTGAGACTTGTTATATGGGATTCTCCACATCCATAGTCATTTAGGATGTTAATAGAACCATGTATTTCCTATTATCATGTGTTACTTCTGGCCCAAAAGAACTCTTCATAGAACTATTCTACCCCTGACACTGAAAGGCAAACAAGGGCCACAGTGTATAGCTAGATAGACTTCTGGCCCAGTCCACTAATTAGTAGGTTTCCACCTGCAGATTAGTAAGATTGAATATGGAGAACATAATTTATTGTATTCTGGTTTATAACTGGCTGCAATATCTGAATCTTTTGGACTAACACATCCAACTTCAGATTGCTTTTGGGTCACTTTAACATTCTATGGAATAGAACAGTCAACCCAACTTCAAAACTTTAGTCGCCTTTTACAACATGCTGGTAGGTCACAGTGCAGTTATTCTATGCTCCCCTTTTCAGACTCCAGCAACACATGGGTGGAACAGACATAATTACAGAGTAGTCATGGATATTGGAACATCATAGCAACATTTTTTGATGGTTATGAAGAGAAGCTTCAAGGAAAATGAAATCACAAGCACAGAAGATAAATGAACAGCTAGTCATGCTACCATCTTGAGGGAAGAAAGTATCTTCTTTGGATAGATCTAAGGATAATATAATAAACATCTGGCTGGGACTTAGTCTGAAGCTCTTGAATGGCTAATGGAATGGATCACTTTTGGAATGTTCTTTTGCTATAGTGCTTGTTTCTAATCATGACAATATAGTATAAACATGCTCTGAGCTGCAGGTCATCTTGACTAAAAGCATGAGCAGTTCAGAGCAATTATAAAAATGACTAAATTCTAGAAAGAATATGTCCTAGAAGAGAGTAGGGACTAGATATGCTAGACAAAAGATGTCTATCTTCTCATATATTCTATGGCATTCTCAAATATGCTCTGCTTGCCATTCCATCAGCCATCTAAAAGTATATAAGCTGTGTCCCAGTCAGTTATTGGCTGTGGGTTCTTCTGGTCTTTCTACTTTCTTCCCTCTCCCCTGATCACTCCCATTTCTACCATTCTTTGAACATGTACATTGTCTTTTCTAGTATCCTCTTCATCATTTATGAAAATTGGTGAAACAGATGAAAAGACATATGAACATATTGTTCAGAAGCTGTTCCCAGTATGGACAATTGTGAGAGGTAGGTATGATGGTAGGTATCATAGCAGCAACCTGCCGTCAGGGATGAATATAATTCTTCATGTACTAAGCCACAGCAACCACTAAGTGGGGGTGACCAGTTTCCTTCCTTGCTGTTTTTACCACTCACACATCAAGTACCCATTTACAGCTATGTTGACTAAGGGAGTGGTCATATCAGGCAAGAAATCACGACCTGGACAATTATTTCACCTGGACATGGTTTCGAACCTGGCACGCTGTAATCCAGTGACAGTAAGCAAGCTCACTATCAACTAGGCTACTGCGCTCCTCCTGTGAGAGATACACTGACCAAGCAGCTCAATCTTGCAATCAAAGATTTATGAAACAAAAGAACTCCAGTCAATAGTAGTTTATTCAGGAGACTTGTATGATGGTGTAGACAGTAAGCAGCACAAAAAAGAAAGAAATAAGGAAGGGGGAAAACAAGTTTATAAAAGTAAGGACAAACTAGACATGCTTCATGATCATGGCTAGGAAAGATATTTGTAAAAAAACCAAATGGTCAGAGGGTGTCCGACAAAGTGGATGGTGCCGCAGTAACCTAATGAACAAATAGTCAAGCAAAATGAATTAAACAGGTTACTAAAACACTTACCTTGCCTATTAATAAAAATATATAAAAAAGTATATATAAAAAACATACAATAAAACTAAACAGGACAATTCTCCACGTATCGGCTCAAATTGAACCTTTTTCAAGAGACACACAACAGAAAACAACACAATAAAAAACAAAATAGATTATGGAGACAGGGCTTGATTTTGTTTTTTTCTAGTCAACTATTTTGTTTTTTATTGTGTTGTTTTCTATTGTTTGTCTCTTGAAAAAGGTTCAATTTGAGCAGATACGTGGAGAATTGTCCTGTTTAGTTTTATTGTATGTTTTTTTATATATACTTTTTTATATATTTTTATTAATAGGCAAGGTAAGTGTTTTAGTAACCTGTTTAATTCATTTTGCTTGAAAGATATTTGTCAAGCCTTTGCTGTACCTTTCAGGGAGCTGCTCTGGTAACTGACTTGTGTGGAAAATGAGGCAAGGATAGACATAATATCTGCTAGGGTACAGTCCACTTAAGGCAAATGCTTAAAAAATATTTAGACCTTTCTTAAATGTGCATTTGATGCTATAAGAGTGATACTGCTAATTCCAATCCAGAGCAACATTCCCACTTGTAGTTTTTTGTTGGCATAGAAAAGGTATTTGTTTGAGCAGCATCTTTTACAACATTTTCAGAAACATTTAGATTTCAAAAAAGGGTTCAAAAGTCAGAGGATTGACTTCACTCTACTCGGTTTCCCATATGTACTCCATCATTCTCAAAGAAGCGGCATGCCGCCTGCCGAGAGTACCACTCATAGCACGTAACTCCATAGCTTCAAGTGATAATCCACAGGGATCTACAAAAATCCACTTTGTAAACAAGATGACATGTGCCGGATTCTAACTTATGACCTCTTGAACACAAAACGAAGAGAATAACCACTATGCAAGGGAGATCCCCCAGATTTAGAATTGTCTTGTAACTACTGACTACAAATATATGTTTGCAACATCTTTGTATTAAAGAGAATGTATGGAATGAAGATCATATTTATTTTTAATAGATACCTACTTAAAATGCATATCACCAAACCTGCAAGGGAAGTAAAAATTAGTAACACTATTACCTGTCAGGCATGTTGTAAGAAGGTTCAAGAGATGAAGATGGCTTTTCCATCTCATAGAGGGGAAAAGTAACCCATGGGCTATGCTGAAGTTGCATGTGTCAGGCCAAAAGATGCAGATATCACAGCTAAGCTGTAAGCCATGATACAACACACTCTGTTCTCATGACTGCATTCTGTTAACAATGCACTCTATTCTCAGGACTACATTCTGCTAATTTCCAGAAGTTTGAGAATGAACACAGAAAAGAATAGGCTATTTTATTGGAAAGAAATTATTATAACATGATTATGAATGCAGCACAAAATTAAAGTAAACCAATATATAGTTCTTTAGTTAGTTAGTTAGTCGCCAGATCATCCTCATTGCAAATTGGACACGTCCATAGTTGCTCCAATCTCTATATGAGTATATCCCCCATTACAGTTCTACTGTCAGTACCGGTCCTATGCCGGTTGACCATCATTCTTCTGCGCCCTCCAAAATGGTCACGTCTAGCAACACCGCATTTAAAACCCTGATCTTTAATCCTAGCCATTGAAAAGGAATCCTCATCCACACTAGTCTCACTCTCACATGCTGTATCTCTTAAGGAGTTCAAAACATCAGTTCAATCCATTGCCCTGTGCCACAAATGCGCATGATGCCAGTTGATCTATTCTTTCATTGCCTCGAACACGCACATGCCCCGGCACAAAAATAAATGTAACCACTTTCAACCTTGCCTTTCTCAAGGCTTCAATCCACTGTTCACAAATGAGACCCACTTGTACCTTCCTAATCATACTCATAGAGTCACTCAAGATGCAGACCTGTTACCTTTTGTGTGCATACCCACTCAAATGCCATGGTAACTGCCATAGTCTCCATGGTCATGCTACTCGTAGTAACCGCAAAGGCACCACTCTCCTCCCTGATCGTTTTACTTGTGCACTGCACTGCACTGCAAACATGTCTAATCACAGATCCATTAGTGTGTTAATCACATTCCCCCTCTTTGGCATTCTCACTGACCAAAGCCTGCACTTCTTTCTCCACAGCTGTGGGACACCATTCTCTGCATTCCCTGCTAAGTGTAATTACTACTGTCAAACAAGTTTCAAAATCTGTGGGTAGACTTAATCATCACGTCCCATCCATGACTTCCCTCTCTTAAGTCTGCTGCCTTTAACTTTCTGTATTTCGGAATACAGCAGGTGTTCCTTATCTGCATGTATTTGAAGGTACGCCCGTGCATGGCAATACTGTAATCTGTGCTCTGCTGTTTGATAGTCACGCAAGTACAGAATAGCTCTTGCCGATGTGTCTCTTGTGCACCCAAGCATGATACGAATATCTGCATTCTGGATTCTATCCCGTATTTTTTTTTCAGTTTGGCTGAGAGTCAGAATAGCCAGTGCATATTCCAACACAGGCACCACAAAACCCTGGTACAAAAGAAATAATAACCTCCACTCACAATGCGTAGCAACCACAACTGTCTGTGCTGCTAATTCTTTGCCTGCCCTTATGATAACATGGTCAACATGTTCTCTGAAACTCAGACTTCTGTCAAAAAATACACCCACATATCTCACTGTGCTGGTTCTTTCTAAACTTTTCCCGGACAATGAAACAAGTGGCATGGGTGTCTTTGCCATGTGATTGTTCAATATTAGAAGGATTTAAACTGCTCCCGTATCTCTACACCAATTTGTCAGACTGTCCAGCTCCTTCTGTTGTTCCACGATGCACTCTTCTCGATTTTTTCTTCCTCTTTCCTTCCTCTTTTACACTTTACTTGTGTTGAGAGAGATAGTGTTCTTGTTCTCACTTTTTTTGCAGCTTCAGATAATGTTATTTGGTGTTTGTGAAATGTCTCTTTGATGTTGTCGATCCAGTGTACTCTAGGTCTACCCTTGGCTCTTCTTTCTGCTTCTCCTCTCTTCATATATGCTTTATAAACTAATGAATCACACAGCATTAATTCCAGATGACCGAACCATTGTATCTGTTGGTCCGCCATTGTTGAAATGTTCTCCACATGAAATTTATATTAGTGAATTATTTGTTATGAACAGGATAAATTATCTACCGACTCGCTAGGTCTCGATTTCTGCCTTGCCTATACACCAGGATGCCATTGGCGTACGATATCGTTCTTCCAGCACCTGTGATTTGATTGCAAGCGATATGTACTGTGTATACACTGATAAGCACAGGAGATAGAGGCCATCTCTGTGGCAGACCAGGGTTAATAACATTTGGTGTCGATACTCAGTTACCACACTTAAGAACTGCTGTCCTGTGCATCAGGGCCGCACCAACCCACAGCATGACAAAAGGATTTACTGCAAGATTTAACAGTTGGACCATCAAGATATCCAAGGACACCCTATTGTAGGCATCCTCAAGATCTGTTGTAACTACACGTCTCCATGCGCAAATCGAAATCCTTAAAAACATCCTGCGCAAATATGGCTGTATTCTGCCTTCTTTCCTGGGCGATACCCTCCTAACAACACTGGTAAACATGTATATATCTCAAGATGACACGATGCCTTTCAGGCAACAATTTTTTCCAAAAGCTTGTCTATTGTTATTATTCTGTAGCCTTGTATCCTGGTGTGGTCCATCCCAGGTTTGGGTAGTGGAACTAAATAGCTGTGCAACTAGTCTTCTTTTACTGTGCCCTTTAAAAGGCTATTATTGAACATGTCCACCATCTCTCCCAACTCCTCATCCGTTCTCCAACTAATGTTACTGTATCTAATTCCATCTGGTCCAGGTGCTGTGTTTTTCTACATTTCAGCACCTTCCTAATTTATTCAACTGTGATTATCATATGTTTTTCCATGCTCAAGTTCTTACACATGTCTGTAATCTTTTTCCTGATTTCTTGATGTTTCCACATTTCTCTGACCAATTTGTGCAGTGTAGTGTGCCAGGCAAAGCTGCACCTTTTGTCTTTGACCTTTTGGCAGTGACCTGAATATCACAAGCACCATGTTGGTCATTGCCGTTGAAGTGTGTGGCAACAGGAGTAGGTGTTCAGTGCTTGATGGCATAAATTTGGTTACCATCAGATTCTTTGCCATCAGATCCTGCACCACCGATGATAGATCTAGGTACGCTATAGAAAATCGTCTTATTTTTTAATTGGATACCCTCAAGCCTTTTGGACTCAATTCCGACCACTCTTTTGTCTAGTACTGGGTTCGTGTGGTCTTTGTCATTATTCATTTGGTTCCATCATTTACGTTATCTTTTTGTTTTTTTGTTTCCACCTATATTTACGTTTTTTTATATACTTCCTGACCTTCCAACATCTCATTTTCATATTTTGGTTGGACACATTTTTGTGTGTTGTGATAATTTCCATTTGTCGTTTTTTGATATTTTGTGTGTATCTTGACAAAGATCTTTTGGTTGAAATGTTGAAAATGTTTTGGGTATTGTACGAAAATGTTTTGTGTATTGTAATATGTATGTTTTCTTGTTTGCTCATTATAACCCCCTAGTTTTAGTGATAATCTGTCGTGTCTTAGTGGAACATTTAAAAAAAACCTGTGTTTTACAACATAAGTACAATAGTAGGGAGTAGGGATCCAAAAGAATAAAACGCAAAGTATGGTACAGGAATCGGAAAATTTTTCTTTCAGTTCCCTGTGTATCATAGGAATGCAAGTGTCACTCACAATCAACTTGTGTACTTTACTGTCTTATTCAGTGCTGCTCATCATATTCCAATAGATTTTGTCTTCGCCATAGTCCAAAACTTGATCTTCTTTCAATTTCTGCAATGTTTACCAGTAAAAGCAGAGAAAAGACAGTAGAAAGATATATCTATCAGTAATGACCACTGATGTGCTCTCTTCTACAGCTCATCATTAGATATCATTTCCAGTCACATATAATGCAAAGTGGATCACAGAAATATCTATAAATAAAGAACTACAGTTTGAATGTGGCTTTCCTTACAGAGTAATTAGTCTGTTTTGAAGTTCACGTTTTGTTATTATGAAATTTTGAATAGCATCAAACATCTCTTTAGAAATATATTCCTCTGGAACCTGTTAAGTTAAAAAATAAAAATTAGAAGTAAATGTTCTTTACATGCTTGTATCAATTATATAACAGTTATCTAATTTAGACTACTAAATACTGACAAAAAAATATATAAAAAGTGTTAAAAAGTAGTTTTACATTGAGCGATACACAGGATTGATATCACAAGGCAACACACAAAAATCATCACAGATAATTTTATATGGGTTTTGTAGTATTTGGTTAGCTGATTTCAAATCTGTCTTTAGTTTTTTTCTACCAGGTAACATTTTTTTGTAATAGCTAATTATAATATCTTTCAACAGTGGTTATGACCACAAATCGAGTACAATGTTTTATTTAGATTGGTATCGATACTTTATTACTGGCTGTTACAATTTTGTTCAGTTTCGGGTCACGTGATTTAGTATCGATGCTACCATTTTTGTGTATTCGATAGGATAGTAAATCCATTTATACACGTGTGGTGTTTGCTTAAAGTAATTACGACAAGTATATTATGAGATTTCGTTGTTTTGTACTTTCTTTTATTTTAAAGGTTGCAAAAACATTGCATTTGTGTACTTGATAACTTATTTTGTGTACTTATTAACTTATTATCATGCCTAGAAGATGCATCAATCATCCAAACTGTTTCTGTTTTGTGTGTGGTTCATTTGTGACGAAATCACAGCGGCGCACAATTTCAGATGATCTAAAGAAGATATACATATATATACACCAGTGGAACATCTGTGGTGATCTAAAGGTCATTGGCATGTTGATGGGCATGCAAGGAGGATTCACTAAATACTGCTGTTTCCTATGCCTATGGGATAGTCGAGCAACAGCGGAACATTATGTCAAACGTGTCTGGGAGCCCAGGCATATCTATACGCCAGGAGCAAGCAGTGTCCAAAATATGCCCCTTGTTGATCCACAGAAAATATTTCTGCCACCTCTCCATATTAAGCTAGGACTGATGAAAACCCTTGTGAAGACCATGGGTAAGACAAACTCAGAAGGTTTTCAGTACCTTGTTAATAAATTCCCAAACATCACTGCTGCAAAAATGAAGGAAGGGATATTTATAGGTCCACAAATCAGATCTGTTTTACAAGATGAAGGTTTCAAACAGTCTCTGTCAGGAGCTGAGCTAGAAGCCTGGGAGGCATTCAAGTGGGTCTGTGAAAACTTTCTTGGTAATCATAAGTCCCCTACGTACAGGGAAGGAGTTCAGCGTCTAATAGATTCTTACCAGAACCTTGGCTGTCGCATGTCATTAAAAGTGCACTTCTTGCACTCCCATGTAGATTTCTTTCCAGAAAATCTTGGTATGGTGAGTGAAGAGCAAGGAGAACGTTTTCACCAGGACATTCAGTTAATGGAGCGCCGTTATCAAGGTTTGTGGAATGAGAGTATGATGGCCGACTTCTGCTGGATGCTATTCCGTGATAATCCAGGCGAAGAATATAACAGAAAATCAAATTCCAAGCATTTTTGAAGAAACATTCTACATATCTATGCTGTGATGTGAGTATATTTGATTTAGTCTAGAAGATGTGAATCATTTGCTTAATTGATGTTTGCGATTCTCGAAAAAATACAGCCAAGTTCAGTGAAAACTAACATCACTCATAACTTTAAAACTTGACGTGATAGAAAAAAACTGATACCAGATCTGAAATCAGCGCCAAAAAATCCGTTAGAAAAGTGTATTTTGGTTTCAGATGATTAAAAAAAGTTTTATTTTGTTGCCTTGTGATTTCAATTTTTTCTTCTTCCTTGTTCTCCAATTAAAGTCAGATATTGATTTCTTGTTCTACAATTAAAGTCTGATATTGATTTCATCAATGAATTTTACTGTGGTTACCAGCCCCCAAGACAAGGCTGTAGAGCTTGTCTGTCAGAGCTGTTTCAGACGGCCATAGTTTTCTTCTTATGATGTCATACAGTGGGTAGTTCTGTAAGATATGTTCTGTGCTCTCTGGAGATTGTCCACAGGGGCACATATTGGTGTCACAAACTCCAAAATTCTCACACATTTGTTGTTTGAGTCTGTTGTGGCCTGTTTTCAATATAAAAATGATTATATGATTACTTGTTCTGTACAAGAAGAATGCTAAGAATACCATGGACTGCCAGGTAATCTAATGTGGATGTGTTGAAAGTCAAAGGTGAAAAGAAGCTTAATCAATAACATATGAAAAACACAATCTTCATTTTTTGGCCACGTTATGAGATAAGGGGTGTGGAGAACATAGTCACAACAAGCAAGATTGAAGGCAACAGAGAGAGGGCGACGTGAGAAAATATTTCACAGTTTAACAACCTGGCATTGCAGAGAAACAATAATGATTTTGATACATAATAATGTAGATAGAGAGCTATGGAGAGCCATGAGGGGTATGACACTTAATGAATGAAAGTTCTGTACATGTGTTGTTTGAGTCTGTTGTGGTCTGTTTTCAAATATAAATATGATTGATTGTCCCTTCCTTCCAAGCCTGTAGATAACATAATCTTTTTTGGCTGCATAGTTCCTTTCCATGTTAAGGAAACTTTTGATGATGTTCTACATTTCTGGAAATGATAATGAAACTTCTATCTGTTGTTGGCAGTTACTTCCAGTTTTTGACTAGCTGATCTGGATCTCATTTTCCCCTGATATGTGAGTGACCTGCAGTCCACTGGAGAATCATTTCTTTGTTATTTAGTTGAGATTGTAGTGATTTTAAAGTCATCCATATGGAATAACTAACTACAGAACTATCGTTTTGATAAGATGAATAGAATGAATGAAGATAATGAAGAGAATGCAAAACACGATAGAAACAAAAGTTCATGGGGCACAGGCAGGTTTTAGATACAGTAGAGGCACCAGAGACCATGTCTTCAACATGAGAATCATTATAGAAAAATTCAGGGAATTCAATATATAAAATAATAACAAAAAGAATCGCTGCTTTTGAAATGAGATGCTACAGAAGAATTTTATGCATACCATGAACAGCTAAAAAAATAAAGAAGCGTTAAGATCAATAAACGTTGAAGAAGGCTGGCTCCTTAACAACATCCTAACAAGAAAGCTGTGTTTTTTGGTCATATAAAGAGAAATAGCAGCATGGAAAGATTAATAGCTAAAGGCAGAGTTAACGGCAACAGGAGAAGATGGTGCCCAAGACGATGGTGGTGCAGTGATATATCAGATTGCTTAAACATGTCTCTAGGTGCGGCAGGTCAACTCGCCCAAAATTGCGTAGTACTCAGAGAATCCATAAGGAAGACCACATTCTGGAAAGAATATGCCACATGAGACATGGAAAATGTGTTTCGGTTTTGGATGACTTGCAAAGCAGATTTAGCATTGGTCAGGAACAATATCTTTTCTTCCTCCAATGTAGTATGATCGCAGCAACAAAATATTTGCATCTGATTGCTTGACACACTATGCTATCCTTTTCTTGAAATTTATAGAATCAACACATGTAGCTATTGATTTTTGCAAGTTTGTTTCTGTTGGATATTCTATATGCGTATATATATATATATATATATATATATATATATATATATATATATATATATATATATATATATATGCCTTCACCACCATTTCTCACTGCTTCATCCGCTGATGAGTCATCTGTATATCCTATTGTCCAAGAGAGTTTCGGATAGTCCTTTTGGAGCATCTTCAAAACTATTTTTTTAAGACACTCAGATCTTGATTAGATTTTATCTTTACATTCTGTATAATCTTCTATTCTTGGTTAACAGGGTGCCAATAATATAAATACATATATATATATATAATGTGTAATTGTGTGCATGTATGTAAATATGTATATCAATATATTGTTTTCATCAATTTCTCTTAAACCCAGCCACCAATCCCTTTGTTGACTACTCACTCTTCCCCTTCCCCTAATTGTTGATGCTGTTTATTGGTTGCCCCCATTTCCATATATGTCTTTGCGTGATCTTACACTCGTGCACTATTTTGTATGTTTATGTATTTCTGTTTGTACAGATAGCATCATTGATGTGAAGCATTTACTTAATCAGGTTTCTTCTTCTTCAGCGCACTCAAATGTTCAAAACCTTGCAAAGTTGGCACAAAGGCGCGATGATACAGACTAATTACCATGCAAAACACATATGATAAATTAATGAAAAAGATAGATGCATGGTAATTGTCTCATCACCTTGAGAAGAACAAGTTGCTACCACAAACACTCATTGGGTATTATTTTAATAAGCAGACCTGACATAATTATGTTGTCTTTGTGCAGGATGTATTTGAAGGATTCGATTCACAAATGAAGATGTGCAGCTGCAATAAACTTGGAGGACGCATGCATCCTTGGACTACTTGATGACTCGGCTGTTACATTTCGATATAAGTTCCTATCTTATTAATTGGATTGTTATTATTCTGTTCCTGAGACAAGTGGTTCTTAAATGTGGTAGTTAGACATCAACATAAACTGTCATAAGTTCTGGACTTCCATGAGAGTCACCTCTGCACTCAGTATTCTTTTTCTTCTTCTGCATTCATTCTTAAAC
Organism: Meghimatium bilineatum; assembly: GCA_034231615.1. NCBI lineage: Eukaryota > Metazoa > Mollusca > Gastropoda > Stylommatophora > Philomycidae > Meghimatium > Meghimatium bilineatum. The sequence goes on from CM067317.1 coordinate 54,524,258, forward strand.
TTCTGTAGATTAGCAAGATCTTCTGAACATGACATTGGAAGAAGCTGGGCAGCTTGCATAGAACCATGATGCTTACAGAGTGGCAGTGAGGACAATGATTTGCAAAGGACACATCACAGAGAGTCAGGAGGAGTGTGGTAGTCTTGTTGATAGTGAGTACTTGCTATCACCAGGTTACAGCGTGCCATGTTCGAAACCACATCCGGATAAAACAAATCCAGGTTTAGATTTCTCACTTGACATGACCACTCCTCCAGTCGACTCAGCTGTAAATGAGTACCTGACGCATGAATTAGGGGAGGTAAAGACAGCAAGGAAAGGAACTGGCCACCCCACCTAATAGTTGCTGCAGCTTAGCACATGGAGATCTATCTTCATCCCCGATGGCAGGTTGCTGCTATGAGACATACCTTTATCTTTATCAGGAAAATGACACTGTGTTATGGTTTACAGCTTGACAATGATATCTGCTTCTTTCAACCTGACACATCCAACTTCAGTATGGCTTCTGGCTCACTTTGATCTTCTATGGGATGGGTTAGCCAACAAAGTGCATGACAGGTAACAGTGTTCCTATTGTATGCTCCCCTTTCAGACTCGGACAACACACAGGCACAACCCCAGTATTATTGAATGTGTATCTTCTTCTTCTTTCTGTCCTCATGTACCTTACGGTGTTGAGAGTGAGTGTATAGTCTTTTGCCCTTCTAATTACCTCTTCTGCTGTTATATTTCCGAGTGTTTCTAATACACTATCTATCCACCTTTTACAAGGACTTCCAATAGGTCTACTGTTTTCATATCATTTGTTAAGGGTTTCTTGGATAATACTTTGCCCTTTCTGTCTGGTTATGTGGCTGAATCATTTAACTTGTTGTTTCTGAATATAGTCTAATGTTGACATGATCCCTAATTGTTTTCTTAGTTCTTCATTCCTGATTTTGTCTCTCAAGCTAACTCCAATCATATGTCTTACACATTTCATTTCAGTAGTGTTAATCTTATGAATTGTTCTAGAATTCAATGTCCAAGTTTGACACTGATAACACAACATTGGTTGAAAAATAGCAGTTTCTTTGTTTTTAGTGTAAAATCTTTGTTTTGTAGTAAAGGTGTTAATTGAATGTGTATACTGTACAAATTAAAGCAGATTAATTTTCAGGGACTGCAATGTCATATGCTGATTATATTCTGTTTTATTGGTAGGGTAGAAATCAAGTGAGGTACATGAAGATGTTACAAAGTAAGTTGACAAAGTTGACATAGGGAAGTGACACAGAAGGAATGGTGAATCCATATAAAGGCATTTATAATGTGGTTTTCTTTTAATAACCACATTGTAAATATGTATATATATAGAAGACAATGGAGAACTTCATGGAAAGAGAAGAAAACAATCATAGAGATTCTAACAACACTCTGTATACAGAAAAAATTATTAAAAGAAAATAAAGATCAAACAAATAAAATATTTTGGATATATTAAAAGATATGACACCTTGTTGAAGACCTTACTTGGGGTAGAGTGTTGAAGCCAATCTTCATTGCAGAGATGACACCTAAGTTAAATTAAATATGTCCATGCCATGTGTTAAAATTACTTTAAATGGACAACAACTTGAAAAAGTACAGAAATTCTCCTATTTAGGAAGCACATTAACACTCGACGGTGATGTCATGCCAGAAATTACAACTCGCATTGCCCTAGCATCAAGTGCATTTAACAGACTGTGCTATCATATTCCGGTGCTATCATATGGATGTGAAAGCTCTTTATCTTCAGAAAAGAAATTACTGAGTTTCAAGAACAAATGTCTTCGTAGGATAACTAACACACATTGGAGTGAATTTAAATCGAATGATAAAATCAGAGAAGAGACACATCAAAATTTCATCACAGATGTTATCAGAAAACGCCGTTGGTCCTACATCGGGCATGTCCTACATGCAGACACCAACAGAATACACCACCAATCTCTTGAATGGACACCTACAGGCAAAAGAGCAAGGGGTAGACAAAAGAAACACTCAGAAGAACAATACTTAGAGAAAGTAAAACAACCAATATTCATACTATTCAAGAACTGCACAGAATAGCTTTGAACAGACAGAATTGGAGAGATCTGACCTCTGCCCTATGCGCTAACTTCAGCGCAAAAGGAAAATGAATGAATGAATTTGTTACTCTGTGCGGGTACACTCTTGAAAGAATCAACACAATGAAATATTTGGGGATGCTTATTGACAAGAGTTTCAGTCTGAGTTAAAAAGATCATGTTGACAACATCATTGTACAAGCAGGTAAAGGTCTTGCTGCGTTGAAAGCTATGGCTGCTGTTCAGTGCGAACAGAAGTTACTAATTCTTCTATAGGCCCTACCAGTGCCTAGTTATTTTGGTGAGTTTGCATTGGAAATTCTTATGCTCAGCTAGATATAGATTGTATAAGATTCTGAATGAGGTGATACAGGAAGTACTAGAGAAACATCAGTAAGGGCCATACAAATCTTATTCAACTGTACAACTACTGAGCACAGAATGAAGTTTTTTAGAACATGAGTCTGCCTCCAAATCACAGCTGCCACATAACACTCACTACATTCTGAAATTTAGAAAGTTTAGTAGACTAACAAGAAGAAAGTCATGAATGGGATTGCTGAGGATGTCATACAAAGTTTGAGCATGTTGGACGACATTGCAAAATGAGTTGAATGGATAAGTGTTCCCATAGATTTCCACACTTCCATCAGAGTAATAATAAAACTCAGTAGACTGGAAAGAGTAGTGCCCTATTACTTTAGATGAAGGAATTGATTAGTGGTCAATCAAATGATTCCTTTTCCATGTACAGAACAAAGAAACTGGGCTTGAAATGTGGTATTGCCAGAAATTAGCACTGCTCTGGGCATTGATGAATGTTTATCAACAGAGAACTGGAGAAATGGTGGATACACTCAAGTGGAGATCGGAGTACCTATGGACATGTCTGGAGTGAAATGATGATGATCCTGCAACTAAAGAAATAATGAGGCAGTACAGTTCTGCCTGATATCCTGCCATGCTCTATCATCAATCATCAATAAACCTGTAACCCTTCAGGGTCATAGGGGTACCACATTGGATGTTTCAGCACACAGTCCTCAAGCGAATTCTATCCTCAGTGATGCGGATGAGTGTGGAAATATCTTGCCCTGTCCATTCCTTGATGTTGTCTGATGCCTTTATTTGACCTCCTCTGCTTCTTCCACCCTCGACAGTTCCCTGCAGTATTGTTTTTGACAAGGAATCGTGCCTGAATACATGTCCGAACCATGCTAGTTTTTGTCGTTTCACTATTGAAAGCAATGGCTCCTGAACACCTGCACATATCTCCACTTTATTTCTTACGTACACATTGGTCTTATGTCCCCTATAGAAAATTCGTAGAATTCGTCTGTAGCATTTGTACTCGAAGCCTATAATCTTCTCTCCATGTCCATAGTGAGTGTCCACCTCTCACAACCATACAGCACAACAGAAAGCACCAGCAACTTATACAGTTTGATTTTCACTCCAACACTGATGTTGCTTTGCCAAATCACAGTTAGTCTTATCTGTAAACTAACAAGTACCAACGAAGAAGATAACATAAAAGACAAATTGAACGAACTACTCATTGCAGACAACCAAGTACTAATAGCAACATCAGAAGAACAATTGCAAGACCATATGAACAGACTCCACACAACATGTCAAAAATTCAACATGAAGATTAATATTGAAAAGACCGAAATAATGGCAATAGCAAAGAAAGAAAGAAATATCACCATCTCCATCGATGATAAACACCTTAAACAAGTAAATGAGTTCACTTACTTAGGAAGCATTATATCGAGTGAAGGGAAAACCAGTAAAGAGATACAAAATAGATGCAACAAAACATACCAGATCCTAGGACAGATGACACGCATTTTCAAGAACAAAAATGTAAACATAGACACTAAAGTGGCATTATACAAGACTATTATTATTGCATCACTATGCTAACAGTGCCAAACCTGGACAATGACAGCACAAGACAAAAGAAAAATAGTGACAACAGAAATGACATGTCTACGAAGAATACTCGGAGTGTCATTAAGAGATAGAATTAGAAACGATAACATCAGACAGATAACCAAAACAATACCAGTATTGGAACACATCAAAAGACAGCAGATCAAGTGGTTTTCACACGCTTCCAGACTACCGAAATATAGCATGCCACAGATGGCCATGACACATAGACATAACGGTTATAAAGCCAGAGGCAGACCATGTAAAAGATGGATCACAGAAATCAAAGAAGCCACAGGAACAAGCTTACAAACAGCACACAAGAAGGCCATCTCCAGAGAACTCTTCCACCCTTGACGCTGCAAGGCAAACAAGGGACACAGCGTATAGATAGATAGATAGACAGTTAGTCTTGACAAGGACGCTAAAGCCATCTCCAGCCTTATTTTTAGTTCTGCTTTGCATTTACCATCGCTGCATAGACTGGATCCGAGGTATTTGAAGGTATTCACCTCCTCAAGCTTATGTCCATTCATCATGATATTAGTCTGGTTTTCTGTGTCTCTGCTGTTTACCAAGATTTTGCTCTTATCTGTATTGATTTCCATTCCGTACTTGCTGGTAACTTTTTCCAACTTTGCTGTTAATTCTTGCAATGATTGTTCAGACCCAGCTATACGATCAATATCATCAGATAAACGCAAGTTGCAAATAGGGCGACCTCCGATCGATATAGACGTGTTGTAGTCATGTAATGTCTCTTGTATGATGTGCTCTAAGTATATGTTGAAAAGTACTGGGGACATTATGCATCCCTGTCGAACTCCCACAGTTGTTTTGAAGAACTCTCCAATTGTATTGTTTGACAAGACAGCACTATTTGCATTTTTGTACAGAGCTTCAATAATGTCTATAATTGTGGTGTCAAAATTAAATTGCCTCAGTATGTGCCACAGACCATCTTGCCAAACATGGTCAAAGGCCTTTGTAAAGTCAATGAAGTTGTGGTATTAATCACGTTGGAATATGTTTTTCAATTAGTGTTCGGATGTTAAATATTTGTTCAACAGTGCTTCTGTTTGCTCTGAAGCCAGCTTGTTCTTCTGCTATTATTTCTTCTGACTTGTGTTTTATTCTGTTAAGTAGTATTTTGAGCATCACTTTACTGGGGTGCGTTATAAGGCCAATTGTTCTGTAATTCGTACACACTTTCAAATTTCCTTTCTTGGGAATTGGTATTATTAGTGATTGTGGCCATTGTTTTGTGCTTCATATATTTTGGTCATAATATTTACCACATTAATGCCCCCGTATTTCAACAGTTCTGCTGGAAAGTTGTCTACACCAAGTGACTTCCCTCCTTTCAATGTTCGTTTGGCCTTTTTTATTTCTTCTACTAGAATTTCTACATTTCCTATTTCTCTGTTGTTTAGTTCAGAATTCTCTAATATCATGTAGTCAGGATTACACTTGTGGTTATACAGCTCCTTGCAATACTCTGTCCATCTTTTCACTACATCTGTTGTTTCATTGAGTATCTTTCCATGTTTGTTTTGTATCGTACATATCTGTGGTCTTTTTGGTTGTGTTATCTTTCTTAGAGTGTTGTATGCCACCTTACTATTTCCGCATTTAACACCTTTATTGATAGTTTCGCATTGTTCCTCTAGCCACACTTCCTGTGCTTGTTTCATTTTCCTTCTGATATTTTTGTTTATTTTGCTATATTGCCCTGACATTAAAGGGGCCTCTTTCTTAATCTTTTTCATTTCCCTCTGTTCGTCACACAATTTCAGGATGTCATCTGTTACCCAAGGTTTGTGTGTTATTCTTCTTTTCCCTAGTATTTCTGTTGCTGATTCTAACAAAGTTCCTTTCATGGTTTCTGTGAGAGAGTTAACATCTTCATTTACAAGGTTTAGAGCTGCAAATTTTCCTCCTACTGTTGCCTCAAATATCTCTGCTATTTCTGGATCTTTCAATTCTTCTAAATTAAATCTTAATCGTGTGCATTTGTTTTGCGTATGATTCTTTTTAAGCTTAATTTTGATCGTCAATAGAACCATATCATGGTCGCTACTGATGTCTGCTCCTGGAAAAGTTCTTGTTTGTGTTTTGTTTATGCTGGACTTGAATTTTTTCGGTGTACGAATGTAATCAATTTGATTATGTATGTCTGCTTTTGGAGCATGCCACGTTGTTCATCTGGAAAGCTTGTGTGGGAATAATGTATTTGCAAGAGTAAGTTTAAATTTATTGGCAAAATCCAATAGTCTTAGTCCTCGTTCATTCGTTTCTCCTGTTCCAAATTTCCCTACTCTACATTGATCATAAGCGTCAGGTCCCACTTTTGCGTTCCAGTCACTTAGTACTATTAATATATCTTTTTTTGGGATCTCCTTTATTGTCTTCTAGTGCTTCGTAAAATGCATCTATTTCCTCTTCATCGTAATCGGCAGTTGGGGCATAAACGTGAATTATCGTGATGTTTTTGGGTTTAGCTGCTACACGTATTGTTATAAGTCTGCTGTTTATAGGGGTGCAACTAATGATAGATTTAACTTTCTCTTTGTTTACAATAAACCCTACTCCATGTTGGTGTTTTGTTTCATCTCCACTATACCATATTTTGTGACCGTCATTCGTTGTTGTTTCACCAAATCCCGTCCACCTTACCTCTGCCATGCCCATTATGTCCCATGTGTACTTGTTTAATTCGTGTGTAAGTTTGCTGACCATTCCGCAGGCGCATAGCGTGCGCACATTCCATGTGCCGATAACACAGTTTTCGAGCTTAAGTTTAAGAGCTTTGTTCTTTATTCTCTGTGTGTGATTATATATTGTAGTATTTCAGTGGGCAAAAGGTTTAGCCAGTGGTGCCCATCTCCTCTCCAGCTGTCCTTATGATGTGGTTACATGGATGTGTTTTCTCTCTCTGTCTCCATTGCACTTAGCTGATGTTGACACTACATCACGTTTGAACTTCGCGCATCGCTACCATTTCACTAGGTCACAACCTTACTTTGTACACATCCACATAAAGACTTCTAAACTTGATAATACCTTCACTATGTTATCTTTTAATCCATTAATGAAATAACCTTTAAGATATTATCCCGACACATTGACTTATTGTCCACTGCACATTAATTCACTGAATATAATACATAACATAGATCCCTGGACTATTTAAGAGGGGTTGTTATTAGGGGTGTGTTTTCAGGTTTAGGGTTAGGATTAGGTTATGCTAATAGTAGAATAAGGGGTTAGGATTAGGTTACGCTACTACTAGAATAAAGGGTTAGGATTAGAGATAAAACTAAGAGTTAGGGTTATCTGATTCCATTTAATTGCTGTTTCAGAGAATTCAAGTTCCAATTGACATTACTTTAAGCTTGTCAGATCTTTCAAACAGCAATAAAGAAAGTATTACACACTTGTACAATATTTTTGTACAACAGAAGAACTCTACCAAGATATAAAGGCTGCAGTAAAGTTAGAGGGTGATCTCTCAGAGTGGTTTGAGGTACAGAGTGGAGTAAGGCAGGGATGCACACTCTCCCCATACTTGTTCAACATCTATGCAGAAAGTATAATGAGGAATGGGAGAGAAGACATACACAATGCTGACTACCACACTTTAAACATTGGTGGATTCTAAATCCCTGAACTATGTCATGCACACGACACAGTGCTTCTTTCAAATGATATAAAGGGATTGGAACAACTAATGAAGAACACAAAGAAATATAGCAAATCACAAAACTTGTATTTAAACACACACAAAACAAAAATCATGTCAACAGATATAACAATATAACAACCAAAAATCAGAATAGGCAATACCGAGATAGAATGTGTGGATAAATTTGAATACTTAGGAGCAAACATCAGTGGTGCAGGAGACTGAATGGCAGAAATAAGGAAGAGATTGCCAATGACATATTGTTAAATAACACGGTTGAAAAACATATGGAAAAATAACAAAACAGAAATGAAATTGCTAATGTTACAAACTTTAATTTTTCCTTTGCAACATACGGCTGTGAAACATGGACCCTAAGCAAAACAGTGGTAAAGAAGATCAACGCCTTTGAGATGAAATGCTACAGAAAGATACTTGAATATCATGGAAGGAAAAAAAAAACTCAGATATTATAATACATATTGAAGATTCCAGAGTGTTGGTTACTAAACACAATAACAAAAAGAAAACTACACCTGTTTGGTCATATAAAGAGACACAACTGTTTAGAAAGACAAATAATGGAGGGAAGAATACCTGGGAAGAGGTAAAAAGGCAGACCAAGAAGACGATGGACAGACGACATTAAAGATAACATAATACATCGCTGGAAAATGCAAGTCGCATCGCCCAAGACAGAGAGGGTTTCAGAGAGTTCATTGGGAAGACAATGTTCTGGAAGGGATATGTCACATGATATGACAATATTTTGGTGTCTTACAACCATGAGCTGGAATGAACAGAAATGTCCTGATGACAATTGTAGTACCTCCATCTATCATGTTTTGCTGTTAGTGACATTATCCTTTTAAATGCCATATGAAACATAAATGACATGCAAATGCCATGTTCATGGAGGAAAAATACTGCAGATTCTTTGTCATCGAAACGGTAAATAAGCTGCTGAAAATTGGTTGTCACAGACATATTTCTTTCATAATAAAAGTCATTTTTAAAAGCACACACAAATTATGTCATATTGTTGGCATGTGAAATTATACTATATTTAGAGTGTGTGTATAATCATGCTATATTTAGAATAGGGGAGATCTGTGGGAGTCAGAACTAGTAGTACCAAAATTATTTTAACTTCTAGTATATTTCTTCATGGTGCACAATTCCTTGTTGGGCATTTCATGCCCATGCTCATTGCCTTGCTACTAAATTCACAGTTGTAGCATCATAATTTTGTTTCCTGTCACTTGTACAAAAGAATTGCATCAAACTCCATTGTTTAACACAGAAGTTGTTTAAAACTCTATGACATGCACTCTTCCTTATGGTGGATGGTCAGCGTCCTGTGCCATCAGAAAGATTTATTGAGTACAGACATTCTTATAGACCTATTTAAAATTGAGTCAGGCCAAAAGGAGTTGATATTGCAATGTGTTTACACAATGCATTTCCTTATTCTGACTACATTAATTATGCTAATCTTCAGGAATTTGAGAACAAATACAACACAAGTAAAGCAGTCTTGTTGTATCACTAACTCTAGTAGTCTCTATATATGTAGTGTAACACCAACCGCAGACTTGTATCCTTTCTTTTGCAACAATTGCATACACGATAACTCAATTACATTCCATATGGTAAGAAGGTCACACAAAGATAAAACACAACTATATATAACAATAATATACCCCTGTTTTAGGATGAAATTGTTGTGCCTTGGTAAATGGAGGCTTTAATCCCCATCTTAACAAACAACTTTAACTTAATATTATTAATCTTATTCTGACACTTAATGCTTTTTATGTTGGACCCACAGACTTGTGAGGTTTTCAAGAATGGTTTCTTAATGACCTTCAGATGTGACCACAACCTTTTGGATCTTTTGATCCACAGCAGATTCAAGATGGACATAGTTAAATGCAGAGACATATCACCATGTGGCAAATCTTGTTGTATCTGCGAGTATGTGGTCTAAACCAGTACGGATCACTCCCATCAAGGCTATCTATTCACTATCCAAGAGAATTTCACTTGCAATTCCAGGAATGTCATTTACACAACCATCTGTAAGTGTTGATATCTCATGTGCATAGGAGAAACTGGCTGTTGGCTTGGAGATCGTTTTTTCCACCACTGTATGACATTCATCCAGTTGATGGCATGACACATCTAGTAACCCACTTCAATGACTCTAGTCACAGTGGTGCTAGTGACATCTCTATCATTGCCATTCTATCATGCACATCAAACCATAGGAGCCACTTTATGATGGATAACCACCTTACTCACACTATGGGAACTTTAGAACCTGCAGTCCATGCCACATCCCTCTATTTTAAAAAAAGTTATATTTAAGTTGCTCTGTTCATAACTGAATCTGACATATTTATTGCACAGTTGTCAATTTAGTTATTAATAATATTCTGAATACACCACCACTTGCAGAGAAGCGGCATGCTATATGGATGGAGATTGTGGTTGTCTTGTGCAGTGTTTTCTTCCACAGGAAAGGTGAAAGTTATGTGCGTACCAGCTCGTCTAATGAAGGTCGGTAAATAAAATATTTACGATTTATAAAATTCATTACAAGAGTTATCAATAAATTCCCACCTAGCACACATACCAAGAACTTTTTGCTGTCGAATAGGAATTCATGTAAAGGTGAATGACAACTCGCTGTCCAGTATATTCAAAAATATCTGTTGGACATAAAAACATTGCTAGAGCTTCAGAGACAACGTTTCGAATTTCGTATATTTGGGAAGCAAGATAACAGCAGACGGGGATACCAACTCAGAAATCAAGACTCAAATCGCTCTCACCTTCAACGCCTTTAACAAACTCTCAAACATCTGGAGATCAAAGATCGCAAGTAAACACATCAAACTGCAACTTTTTAATGCAAGTGTGATTCCATCATTGACATATGGATGTGAAAGTTGGAAATCTATCGCAATAATGGATAAGAAGTTAGTTATCACAAGTACTAATTGGAAAAATCACAAGTACTAATTGGAAAGACTTCAAATCAAACGACATACTAAGAGAGGAGACAAAACAAGAATATGTGATGAACATCATCAGAAAATGCCGCTGGACATACATCGACCACATACTTAGAATGAAGGAAGATAGAATTCTACGACAAGCCTTCATGTGGACACCAGACGGGAAAAGAAAACAATGAAGACCAAAAACAACGCTCAGAAGAATTTTTATTTTTAAGGCATAAATGCACAAGACCTGCAATCCTTGGCAACTGATCGACAGGCATGGAGAATTATGACATCCGCCCTATGTGCCAAACTTGGCAAAAGAGGAATTGACTGACTGAGAGCTTCAGCCCTCACATTTCATGGACGGGCACAGCGAGGGCGGGAGGAACAACAAAGAAACCTATCACAAGGGCCAGAGTTGTGCCATGATGTTGACGTCTGCTTCAGCAGCATTAGACTCGGAACACCATCAAGTCAGAAAACATGGTCATCGCGTTGGGAACAACAGAGGAAGGAGAAGAAAGAAATTTATAAGGAAAGTCGACAGAATTTGAAAAAATAACATTAACATTGGGTACTGGATTGCAATAGCGCTAAGCAGCACAGCCCAGTTCTGGAACATCTCCTGTATGACTTCGACATCATGTTACTACAGGAGACAAAGACTGAACAGTTAAAATTCATGGACTTCGTATGTTATGTCAATCCTGTAAGCCCAACACACCACGGTGAAGCCATTCTCGTTAGACAAGGATTACCACACACACTACTGAACTTAACAGCGTGGGATAGAGAGAATAGTTGCAGGGAGTGCAGATAACATTCCAGGGTAGAAGGTGGAATATAATTAATATCTATATGGGAAATTTTTCTCACATTAAGCTCGATGATTAGGAGTTAATTAGCGAACTAGAACATCTCCCTGGAGAAATGCAACTAGTTTGTGGGGATTTCGATGCACGCAATGTCTCTTGGGGAAACCCAAACAACAACCCTCAGGGACTGGCTTTAAATCAAGTGCTTCTCGAGACTGACCTAACTCTTCTGAACTGCATGAGCATGACCAGATTAGCTACCAAAGATACAGACTCAGATTCCAACATTGACCTTGCACTGGTGTCAGGTCATGGAGCAACAGATGTGAGATGGACTATAAGAAAGAGCCATGCTCCCTAAGTTTCTTGAAAGGGCGGCAAGTCAGATTGACCAAGAATCACCACCCTTTTAGATATGCGCGCACAAAATAATCAGTGCTTAGCAACTTAAGGAAAAAGGCCTGGGAGCACAAGTTGGTGAAATCTAAGATTCAACAGCTCCCATGGTGGATGAAAGAGACAGAGGCAACATGGCTACTCAAAAAGCAAGTGCATCAAGGATTGGCAACACAAGAGAAAACAGGCTTACGTCACACGCAGTGATAGATGGGAGGCACAGAGTGCAATGAAGAATACAATTGAGGTCTTTAAACAAGTGGCAGAAAAAGCACAGAAGATGTGTTGGAAAAAATTTTCTGAGGAGGTCAGGTGAACAAAGCATTACACAAGTTCTGGAAGCTACATAGGTCAATGAAGCGAAGAACAGAAATGAAACCCAGCACAAGCGTGAGGGATGACTCAGGGCAGACACTGTCATCAGATGAGATTAAAGGCAGAACCTCCTTTGATAGATATATTAAACAAACTAATCAGGGTGGCTTAGATCAACACACAAAAAATGCTGTGTACTCTGACATCCGTCACAGATATCAAGGACAAAGAAGACCAGCTTGCAGATGTTGAAGAAGTGCAACTAGCTATTAAGAATACATCTGATGGCACTACAGGCCTGAATGGAATTAGGTACAGCTTATTCAAGGACATTGGGGAGAATATGCTAGCTAAGATGACAGACGATTATAATGCGAGTCTGAAAATAGGATTTGTACCAGAGGAGTGGCTACATAGCTATCTTAGGTAAAGGTAGGTCCCATGGCATCTGCCGTCGGGGATGAAGATAACTCTTCATGTACTAAGCCGCAGCAACTATTAGGTGGGGTGGCCAGTTCCCTTCCTTGCTGTTTTTTTTTACCTTCCCTAACTCATGCGTCAGGTACTCATTTACAGCTGAGTCGACTGGAGGAGTGGTCGTGTCAAGTGAGAAATCACAACCCGGATTGATTTTTTTTTATGTCCGGACGTGGTTTCGAACCTGGCACGCTGTAACCAGATGACAGCAAGCAAGCTCACTATCCACTATAAGCTATCTTATACCTGTGCCAAAACCAGACATAGATTCTACTGACATAAAGGGTTATCGCATCATCACACTGAGAATGTGCACAGTAAGATTCTGGAAAGAATTATTGCTAGACGCATAATCAGGAAACTAGAGATCAAAGGTGTTCTCCCAAACAACCTACGTGCATACAGACCCAGCAGAGACAAAGTCACAAATGCAGCAGTTCTTGCATATGAAGTTTATGAAGGTTTTCAGAATAAAGAAGAATCTGTAGTTGCAGCGATAGACCTAGAAGATGCATACAATAGAGTTAGTTACACCAATCTTGTCTAATGTAATAAATATATATTCAATTCCCTTTTAATAATCAAATTATATGCCATTTTGAATATTAATTAGCTCGGATTGATTCTGAAAATTCCAGCAATATAATCAACAGATGAGTCTTGTCTTCCCGAACACATAAATGTAGTTTGCCATCATCATCAGGTGCCATGCCAGCTGGCGTAGGCGGTCATGGCTCTCCACAGCTCTGTCCACAGTATTATGTATCAAAATCGTTGTTGTTTCCTTGCCGTGTCAGGTTGTCAAACTGTCTAATATTGCACTATTTGCATTACTATTTACGGATTTCCTTGAAAAACCAATCATATCTATTCACACCTTAGACGAGAATTCTTAGAGAATTATTTATTAATTCTAAACACTAATTCTAATCCTTCTTCTAATCCCCCCCCCCCCAAAAAAAACATCTATAAACTAATTCGGCGCATTTGTGTTTAAGTAGCTGCTTTGACCTTTGGCCTAGTTTCACTGTATTCTCCAGCCTTTGCAGGTAGTATGTGATTTGAATACGGCCTCGGTTTGAATTTAGGTCGTTCCCATGGTGGGTGAGGTTTTGAAAAAAAAAAGAAAGAGAGGGTTTGGGGGTCTTCCCCCATTTCTATTTCAATTTATAAATTGCAAAGAGATTGTAAAACAAAAAAACCTTTGAGAGTTGGCCCGAAAAAAATGTTGGTTCTCCTTAGAGTTGTCCAGTATGTCTTTGCGCATTGCTGGACGTTGCTGAAAACAGCAGTAAATTTTTTTAAAACATCAACATTTGTTTTAATTATGCAATTTGGCCACCATTTTGAATATTAATTAGTTGTACATGCTTCTGAGAAGAACAGCAATGTGATCAATAGATATGTTTGTCTTTGTGAATATAAAAATATATAGTCTCTGTGGTATTTTATTATGTTTAATTACAATAGATATTTAATTTATTTTCATTATAACTATGCAAATTAGCAGCTATTTTGAATATAAATTAGTTCCATGTCCAGAAAATTTAAGAAATGTGATTAACATAAGCGTCTTGACTTCACAAATACAAAAATGTATAGTTTGTGTTGTTTTATTGAAAATAAAGAAAAAGATCATTTCAGAAATTGTCAGCTCATCTACATTTTGTGATCACAAGTTTTATTTTAATATTTTCTTGTTTCATGTTAATTATTGGTAAAAGTTGCTTTTGATTCCTCACTGTGCTATAAATAGCACACTGTTTACTTTTTTAACTAGCAGACGTCACATATTTCCGTGTAACACCAATTAAATTAATGGCTGCCGTGATGTCACATCCAGACAATTACTGAGTTAAACTCTAGACACAGAAGAACTTATGCATAACCTGTTTCTTTTCAAATTTACATATTTTTTAAAATTTCCGGTAAAACTATGGTTTAAGTCTTCACTATGAATAAATAGCACAGAATATTTACATTTTTAACTAGCTGTGCACACTCTCCCCATACCTGTTCAACATCTACGCTGAAAGTATAATGAGGAACGTGAGAGAAGACATACACAACACTGACTACCACGCTTTAAACATAGGTGGATTCCTAATCCCGGAACTACGCTACGCAGACGACACAGTACTTCTTTCAAACGATATAAAGGGATTGGAACAAATAATCAAGAACACAAAGAAATATAGCGAAGCACAAAATTTGTATTTAAACACGCAGAAAACAAAAATCATGTCAACAGATATAACAACACAACAACCAAAAATCAGAATAGACAATACCGAGATAGAATGTGTGGATAAATTTGAATACTTAGGAGCAAACATCAACGGTGCAGGAGACTGCACGGCAGAAATAAGGAAGAGATTGGCAATGGCATATTGCAAAATAACACGGCTGAAAAACATATGGAAAAACAACAAAATAGAAACGAAAGTGCTGATGTTACGAACTTTTATTTTTCCGGTTGCAACATACGGCTGTGAAACATGGACTCTAAGTAAAACAGCGGCAAAGAAGATCAACGCCTTCAAGCTGAAATGCTACAGAAAGATACTTAGAATATCATGGAAGGATAAAATCAGAAACTCAGATATTATAAACACACTGAATATTCCAGAGTGTTGGTTACTAAATAAAATAACAAAAAGAAAACTACGCCTGTTTGGTCATATAAAGAGACATAACTGTTTAGAAAGACAAATAATGGAGGGAAGAGTACCTGGGAAGAGGAGAAGGGGCAGACCAAGCAGACGATGGACTGACGACATTAAAGATAATATGAATACATCGCTAGAAAATTCAAGCCACAACCCCCAAGACAGAGAGAGGTTCAGAGAGTTCATTGGGAAGACAACGTTCTGGAAGGAATACGTCACATGACACAACTAGCTGACATCACGGATTTCAGTGTAACACCAATGAAATTAATGGTTGCCGTGACATCACATCTCCCGACACAAACGACATATAGGCCTACATCAATCACATTTTTTAAATTATAACTTTTAGAACTAATTTATTTTTTAATTCATAACTGATTCTAACCCTAATCTAAATACTAATTCTAAATTAATATGCCTTATCAAATAATATACCTTAATTTTAAATACAAATTCTACTAATCACACTGCAAAGGTTAGGTAATACTTCGAAACTAGAACAAAGGTCACAATGAAGACTTAAACCGTAGTTGCGCCGAATTTCCTATGATTTGTACTGAGAGGTAATTATTTCTGTGCATTACACGTGGAGCAAGGTGCATGCACATATTAAAAATATTATTCCGGCGCATCTTATGTCCACCGTTTGGATATTTCACCTACTTTCGAGGTAGTCCCTCAAAAAATTCCATGGATGTGACACCATGGTTCGCATGCAAATTTGGCACACGATTGGAATCGAAATCTGAGCTTGCATTGAAATCTGGGCTTGCAGGTTGGAAACAAGAATTGGAGAATGGTCAGTTGTCACGTCATGGTCCTTGGCATTGGAATTTTGTTGGTCAATCGGGCGCGATGGGGTGGGAGGGAATATGGGGGCGGGGTGTTGTTTTTTTTAGTTTATAACAATTTAGTTTATAAAAATAATACTGAAAATATAGTATTTCTAAATAAAAGTAAATTTTCCAATTTTTTTTGCTATTATTCACAATAACTAAATCTCGAGTAAACGTCAAACAAGTTTACCCAACAAGGAAGTGACTAAGCGCCCGTCACATATATTCCAGGATTTCTGTTGTTGTGATAAAATAAGTTTATCTGTCAAGGACTAAGGTAAGTGTTTCATACTGTATCATTTCGCACTGTTTATATTTTTAACTAGGCGTCTACAGATTTCCACTAGTAAAACCAATGAAATCCACCATCAAATAGATCTATTTATTTGAAAAAAATGTCTGCCACGCATAAAATCGTTTGGCAATCGGCAGGGATGTGATGTCACGGCAGTCATTAATTTCATTGGTGTTAAATGGAACTCCGTGACATCAACTAGTTAAAAATGTAAACAGTGTGCTATTAATAGCATAGCGGTGGATGCAACCAAATTGTTACCATTATTTCTAATCCTAACCGTACTCTAAGTACTTAACCTTAAGCTTGTCAAATCACACAACAAAGGTTAGGTAATAACTCGAAACTAGAGCAAAGGTCACAACGAAGAATTAAAAGCAACTTGCGGTGAATTATTTTGATGTCAAATTAATTCGAAAAAATTCACCACTTTTTTCAGGATTGATGTACAGACTTGGTTGAGGTATCGTTTAATTGCAATTTTTGAAGGCTGTCAAATTATTTATATTATTTTTAATGATAATGTAGAATAGATTGTACTACAATCTACTGTGGTCGTACAATTACAATTTGACACTACAATTTTTGTCATTAACATTAAATAAATAATAATATTTTCATTTGCAAGTTTAGTTACTAAACTTAAAATAAAAGTTACCCTACCTACAAATAGGGAGACATCTGAAAATGACAAGTGATAGAATTATAAATTTACCTGGTGACTTATAATGGGTCCCTGTGTGTGATGAAACTCGCTTAGAAAAATACATTTTATCATTTTTGTAGCACTCATCTCACCTATATTTACGATATTCAGTAGGGTCTATTCCATAAGTAAATGGATATCACTGGAATTTCAGAGTGATTACCCCTGGCTGCTGTTCTTTAAAAATAGTTGTGGCTGGGTCTGCTTATTTCATGCCCGTCTAGTTCAAGTAAATGTTAACATAGGATACAGTTGGTTGCTGATCCAGTGGTCCATGGGCTCATGCCCTTTGACCTAATGGCATTATATTGCTGTGAAGTCTGTGGATTTTCCGCCCACCCCGGGACAGAGCCAGAGAGTAACTATCACACCTCCAGGAAGGTAGGTTTTAACCTATGCACTGCTCCGAGCCACTGTGGCCAAGATATGGTTCACTGTGCTCATTCCCTTTCCACCAATTGACTACTGATTATGCCGAACTTCTCTATTGCTCCAGGCATGCAACCAAATATTCAATTCAAAAGGATTGTCACGTCCTGAGTCACTGTGCCTCTATGATGGGTTTCAGCCATAGGAAAAAAACAGTGCTGTCAGTTTCCTCCGCCCCAGTGCTGCACAGTACATCTCTGGCTCCCTCCCAACCACAGAGAGTGCATACATATATATTCAGGTAAACATGAAACACATTTCAACAACAAAATAAAAGCATAATTGTATAGATGACGTACCATGAAGCTTTTCTAAGAAGACTAAGGTTTTCTGTTGCATGGGTGGTATGTCTAGTGGGCAATTGGTGAGACCCACAGACGCAACCACATGCATATGGGATACAGTAAAACATATTTATTTGACAGTTTAGTCTTGCAATAGTATCGTGTACTGTGTGGGCATATAGTCTATCGCATCAAATATGCAAAAAGTAATTGCTAAAAAGTTGTTTACCATACATAGGCCTATATACGCCTTGTTAGTTATCTGCCGTCCCTCTGGAAGGAAAAAGATAGTAAGAGGGACTGCACCAAGTACAGAGACATATCACTCTTAAATCACATAAGAAAAATCTTTAGCAATATTCATTCATTATCCATTTGCGCTGAAGTTAGCGCATAGGGCAGAGGTCAGATCTCTCCAATCCTTTTGTTCAAAGCTATTCTGTACAGTTCTTGAATAGTATGAATATTGGTTGTTTTACTTTCTCTAAGTATTGTTCTTCTGGGTGTTTCTTTTGGTCTACCCTTGCTCTTTTGCCTGTAGGTATCAATTAAAGAGATTGGTGGTGTATTCTGTTGGTGTCTGCGCGTAGGACGTGCCCGATGTAGATCCAACGGCGTTTTCTGATAACATCTGTGATGAAATTTTGATGTGTCTCTTCTCTGATTTTATCATTCGATTTGAATTCACTCCAATGGTTGTTAGTTATCCTACCAAGATATTTGTTCTTGAAACTCAGTAATTTCTTTTCTAAAGATAAAGAGCTTTTCCAGCTCTCACATCCATATGATAGCACCGGAATAACGCAGGAATTAAATAAGCGCATTTTCGTTCGTGTGCTGATTGACTTTGACTTCCAGATATTAGACAGTCAAATGCACTTGATGCTAGGGCACTGCGAGTTGTAATTTCTGGCATGACATCACCGCCTAGTGTTAATTTGCTTCCTAGGTAGGAGAATTTGTGTACTTTTTCAAGTTGTTGTCCATTTAAAGTAATTTCGTTTGGTGAAGTCCATAATTTTTGGTTTTTGATGAGTTGATTTGGAGACATATTTGTCCTGCAATGAGTTTTAATCTATCAGTTTTTGTTTGTGCATCTTCATGGTTTTCACTCAATAGTGCAAGATCATCGGCAAAATCCAGGTCTTCTAATGTTGTTTTATTTATCCATTTTAGCAATATACTAGAGAGAAATATGAGCGAATATATAGAACCACGGCTCAACAACACACAAATTGGCTTACGGAAAAATAAAAGATGTACATATGCAATATTCACTCTCAAACAACTTTCAGAAAGAACGTCAAACAACTTTCAGAAAGAACGTCAAACAACTTTCAGAAAGAACGTCAAACAACTTTCAGAAAGAACGATAGAACATAACCAAAACTTATATCTGGCTTTTGTGTACCAGCAAAACGTTTTTGACAGAGTGTATAGAGCAAAACTACGGACAACACTACAGACATATGAAGTTCCACAATATGTGATAAGCCTATGTTAGAGCATATACGCTAATAGTCAATGCTGAGTAAGAACTAAAAGAGGTACATCTGATCATTTTTCAACTTCATTCGGGTGTGAGACAAAGATGTGTACTATCCCCCCCCCCTATTGTTCATAACATACATAGATCACATCTGCAAAGTAGCAAATACAACGGAAGAAAACAATCTGAAGGATAATTTAAATGAACTACTGTTTACAGATCACCAAGCACTAGTGACATCATCAGAAGAGGAACTACAAAAACAAATAGATAGATTACCTCAAACATGCCATACCTTTAACATGAAGATAAATATAGAAAAGACCTAAGTAATTAAGATAGGAAGAATAGAAAAAAACACCAATATATATTGGAAACAACAGACTTAGCCTAGTGACATAATTCGCATACCTAGGAAGTAATATAAAAACAGAAGACAAGAGCAGCAAAGAAATACACAATAGATGTAATAAAGCATACAAAGGCCTAGGGAAAATGACACCAATCTTCAGAAACAATAAACGCAGATATAAACACCTAAATAACACTATTCAAAACGATTATTATGCCAACGATATGCTACTAATACCAAACATGGATAACGACAGCACAAGACATACGTAAAACTTGTAACAGCTGAAATGGCATGCTTACGCAGAATCCTAGGATTATCGTTAATAAACAGTGAGAATTGAAGACATTAGACCGGTACCACTCGAATCTTGGAATATATTATGAGACAACACATCAAATACTTTGCACACATCAGCAGATTACCATCAGGCAGCATACCACAGCAAGCTTTGCTACACAGATACAGTAATGGTCAACCCCGAAAACGATGGACCACTGAAAAAAAAGAGGGAACAAATTCCACAATATACTCTTCTCGAACAACATGACTCATATCACCATATAGCCATATATCAAACGGCATGTTTTATCGATTTTCTTCCTGCCAGGGTTTATAATGGCACGTTTCCTTGTATCAGACTGTTTGTTTTATCAGGTTTATAATTTATCAGGTCATACCAACTCACTTTCTCACTAATTTCATACATCATTTGATATGTTTCTGTTCATTAGCACTAAGCGTTTACTGGTTTTAACTAATCAACACACGTTTAAGAATTTTCCATATTATTAAAGTCAGTAGTTGACTCTTCTCTATAATAACAGGGGTACATCACAATACTTTTCCCCGACACCAGGAACCCTATGATATTGCCATAGGTTAAATTTCATGTTTATTCGTTTTCTAAGTTAGAGCGTCATACCAAAGCATATCCCAACACTTTCTCACTAACGTCACACAACCTTTTTGCTATAGTTATGTTTTCGGTCGCTCACTGTGGGTTCTCTATGAGTTTTAAATAAATTCTCAGCGTATTCTCACTATTCTAGCAGGTTTTCACTACGGTTGTCGTAAGATCACAAGAGGTGCTTTAACTATATTCGTTGGCTCCAACCAATTTCCAAAGATCTGACTTAAGCTAAGTGGTAGAAAAAACCGAAGAAGGCGACGCAACATAACAAAACTACTTGTCGAAGGTTTAAGCCAATAGGATACTTATATGTCACATTAATATAATAATAATTATAATAGCAACAACAACAATAATAATAAAAACACAACCAGCTTGTTGTATTTTTATCTGTATTTGTGTATGGGCGATAAAAATTTGATAATTCACATCAATGTCAATGGTCTTTTTCGCTCACCACCTAGCACGGGAGCCCATGTAACAAGGACAGCAGTAGGGGGTCCTTTCATCTTTGGCATGCACGGGCTCCGTGTAGAAACATGATTAATTTAGAAATCTGTTAATTTAGAAAACCGATAAAACTTGAAGTTTGTCATATGGAAACTAACATAAGACATGATGGTTGAGCACCATAGTGAAATGTAAACCTGTACGTATAAAAACAAACAACCCATGTCTTTGCTCATATGGAAAACGGCTAAAAGCACGTTGCCTAGCTGTGGAAAGTGATAACTGGTGTAGTTTCACAAATAAAAACATGTCAAATGGTGTTTGACGTTGGTAGGTGTAAATACTGAAATGTACCCGTGAAAGTATATAAAAGAGCCCAAAAGTGTCTTTGATCATATCGAAAAGTGCTAAGAGAAGGTTGTCAGTTCGCGTGAAAAGTGCTAAATGATGTTGTTCCACGAAAACAAACATGTCGAATACGCTATGGGGTTAGTGCAAAAGTGCTGCAATGTAGTTTCCTGTGGGATGGTAGTTTATAGAACTGATAAAACATGTAGTTTGCCGTATCTGAAAGTGCTAAAAGCAGGTTGCCTAGTTGTGATAAGTGATAACTGACGACGGTCCACAAATAAAATACTTGTCAAATTCATTCTCACGTTAGTGCTAAAGTGTTGCAATGTGGTTTCTTGTGATATACTAGTTGATATAATTGATAAAATACGATGTTTGTCATATGGAAATATGGCAATTAGAACCATGTGCATACATGTAGTGAAATGCGCACTTGTAAAAAATAGAAAAAGCAACAACTAGTGTATTTTCATATCGAAATGTGATAAATCAGTATGTCTAGCATGGAAACGGGCTAACGATTAAGTTTTTCACATGGAAAAGTGTTAAAAGCAGTTTTCCTATCTGTGAAAACTGATAAAACATAAGATTTTACGTCTGGAAAAATACAATATAAAGCCGGTTAGTACATAGAAAAAGGAAAATTTACTGTATAACTCTAGAGAACCACCACTTAATGCTTTTGGTAATATCAAAATTGTTAAAACCGGTCTGCCTAGTTGTGAACAGTGATAAAACATAAAGGTTGTCCTATAGAAATATGCAATATTAACTTTGTTGGTACATAAAATAGAAAAATCTGCCTTGTAAATCTAGAAAATCACCACTAAATGTCTTTTATCAAAGCAAAATGTGCTAAAAGTCCATTGTCTAGTTGTGAAAAATGATAAAACATGACTTTTGTCATATGCAAATATGAAATATTAACCACAGTGGTACATAAAAACAATGTAATTTGTCTTTGTAAGTCAAGAGACGCGTAAATAGCGACTTTTTCATTGTCAAAACTACGAAAAGTGGCATGTCTAGCTGTGAAAAATGATAAATTCGTTGTAGTTTTAGTGTAAAAGCCTTGTAATGTGGTTTTATATGGCGTGATAATTTAGATAATTGATAAAATATACCATTTGTCATATGGAAATGTGTTCAAATCGATTTTACCTAGCTGTTAAAAGTGATAAAAACATGCAATTTTTTCATTTAGAAATATGTAATATGAGCCCTGTTGGTATAAACAAATAGGAAAATTTACCGTGTCAATCTAGAAAACCAGCACCGAATGCTTTTTATCATACCAAAGTGTTATAAACAGCTTGCCTAGTTGTGAAAAGTGATACAACACGTCTTTTGTCAACAAGGGTTTTTAGCAGCGGCTCTTGACAGCGAATATCAGCAGCGGATCCTGACAGGTGATATCAGCACGGGATATTACCACGGGATATCAGCACCTGGATATCAGCATGGGATATCAGCACGGGCTATCAGAACGGGATTTCAGCATTGGTTATCAGCATGGTCTATTAGCACGGGAAATCAGCATAGTCTATTAGCACGGGATATCAGCACGGGATATTGACAGGGTCTATGTATAACAAGTGTTGGTATTGTCTAGTATACCAATAGTGATAAACGATGACGTTTTATAAACAGAAGCTTGTCAAAATGATATATGAAGTTAGTGAGAAGTTATGGCATGTTTTTTGTGTGTGGGGTAATAATTTAGAAAACGGATAAAACATGCAGTTTACCATATGGAAATAAGGTCATTGGAACCCAGTTTTGTGCCTAAATGTCGTAAATGCGCAATTGTAAGTATAGAAAAGAGTAAAATACTGTCTTTGATCACACCGAAAAGTTCTACAACCAGCTTGCCTGGTTGTGAAAAGTGATAACTGATAAAGTTCATAATAAAAAAAACTTATCAAAAGTTTCTATGTTGTTAGTGGCAACGTACTGAAAAATGGTTTCACATGGTATCATAACTTAGCCAGCTGATAAAACATAACTAAAATCGGATTGTCTAATTGCGAAGAAGTAATGACTAATGAAGGCCCACAAATAAAACATGGTAAATGTGTTATGATGTTAGTGGTAACGTACTGAACAATGTTTTTAAATGGTATGATAATTTAGCCAACTAATGATAACATATACTGAAAATCACTAAAATTGATAAATGACGCAGTCCCACAAATAAAAAGATGTCAAAATGTTTTATTGTGCTAGTGGCAACGTACTCAAAAAAGGATTTCTTTTGGTATGATAACGTAGTAAAAACGGGTTGGTTAGTTGTGAAAAAATGGTAAAGGATGCATTCACACAAATAAAAGCATGACCAAATTTGTTAAAATGTCTGTGTAAAGCAGTGTAATATGGGTTCGTATGGTATGATAATTTCGACAACTGATAAAACATAACGAAAATCACTAAAGGCGAGTTGTTTAGTTGTGTGAAAAATGGTTATGATGCAGGCACACAAATAAAAACATGATAAAATGTGGTATGTTGTTAATGCAAAAATACTGAAATGTGTTTTCGTATAGTATGACAATTTAGGCAACTAATAAAACATATCGAATATCATTAAAAGCGAATTGTCTAGTTGTAAAAAAAAAAAAATGATGAGTTTACATATGGTCGGAACAACGCGCCCCGGTTGGAATCTCGACTCGCATTGTGTCGTCGTACACCGAGCAGCCGCCCTATTGGCTGGTTCCATTTGTCAGCCTGCTGCGTTATTGCGTTAATGCAAAAATACTATCTTCTTTGAGCTATACAATTGTTGCGTTGGGACGTGGTAAGTTGCTGCAATAATACTATTATTGCTGTTGATATTATATAGCAGGAAATCAGATGTTTCTTGGAATAGTTTCCAATCTTCCTTGCCTAAATTCCATCGAGTTTTCTGTTTGAAATATGCTTTGTTGGGTGTAGTTATGGTGGTGAGGATTGGTCTATTGTCACTTCTGATGTCATTAAGGATTTCTAGGGAGTAGGGGTCAATTATATCAGATGAACAGATAGTCAAGTCAGGTCGACTGAGAGATAGATGGCTCCTATGGAAAAGTGTTGGTACATACTTTGCATCTTGAAGGACTGACAGATTTGTTGTTTCATAGAGATCCTCTATATATCTTCCTGTCTTATTGTGGTTCTGGTAACCCCACTGTGGGGTAAGTGGCCATTAAAGTTACCAGCATGTATTGTTTTAAGGAATTGTGTTGAATCGATTTCCGGAAAATTGCATGTTGTTTGAGGTGAGCTGTATATGTTGTTGTATGTGTATTTTTCTCCAGTATGGCAGATGGTCACCCTCTACATGCCTGTGGGATGGGCTGTTAGATGTGTGACATGTCCCTGAATGTCATTCCTGATATAAGTAATTATGCCACGGAAGATAATATACTTACAGGCATAGTTGGTATATCCTGACAGATATGGGTCAGTGTCTTTGTGTATAGTCTCCTGTAAGAGGGCCACGTGTATCTTGAGAGTGTGTAGTAAATTAGCAAGTTCTAGTTTTTGTTTCTTATACCATAGATGTTCAGTAGTAGGATGTTAAGCGAAGACTTTGTTTTATGACAATCTTGGTTCTGCTCGTTCTCCCTCCAAGGTTTTCTCGGTGTATTGTGCATGTCGCTGTTTGTGTTGTTTTGAATGTGCTCCAGTAGTTAATATCAGTAGATAGATAGATGGATGGATGGATGGATAGATGATTGGTTGGATGTGGATGGATAGATAGATAGATGGATGGATGGATAGATGGATGGATGAATGGATGGATGGATAGATAGGTAGAGAGAGATAGAGAGGCAGGCAGAAAGACAGACATACAGACGGTAGGTAGGTAGGTAGGTTGGTTGGTTGGTAGGTAGGTATGTAGGTAGGTTGATAGGTAGGTAGGTATGTAGGTGGGTGGGTGGGTTTGGATGGATGGATAGATAGAGAGATGAACAGACAGACAGACCAGACAGACAGACAGAACAGACAGATTGGTAGGTAAGTAGGTAGATATATATTTATCTGCCACATACAGAGTACGGTACTGGAATAATTTATTTCGTGCAATAAATGAGTGCGCTTGTAACTTAATATATTTTAAAAATCGATTTCAGTTTTGATAGTAAATGTTGCATTGAAAATGAAAACTACGAGCTCGTATTATATGCAAAAAGTGTACAATATGTTTAACACTACGTGTAATATTATTTTCAGGAAATTTGGATAATTTTTTTTGGGTATCCTTTAAAAAAACCTTTAGTGAGCTATGCTATGATAATAGGAACACATTGTTCTATCAACATCATAGACGACTATGGACATGGAGAAGACCAGATAACATAATTCGCAACCAGATCGATTATTTTATGGCCATTAAAGATTCAAAAACTCATTGAGGTCTGTCGAAATATGCCCAAGTGCAGACTGCAATAGCGACAATGCTCCTGTTACGGGAAAGTTAGGTATAGGCATTACGATTAAAAAGATTAAGAACTACCAGGAAAGATAATACCGCTGATGTAAATCTATTGACATATAAGAAAGAAGAAGCACAGTACAATACAGCAATTTAAAACAGGTACAAAGCAATAGGTAAAACACAAACCATCAACAAACAGAGGATAATGTTAAAGGAAACTTTTCTGCAAACACCTGCAGAGATCATATCACATAAGAAACATCTAGCGAAGAAGGATTGGATGACAGAAGACATCTTGAAGTTGATGGAACAAATAAGAAAGCTGAAGGCTAATATTACATAATATAACAAGATAAACATAGAAATGAAACTTTTAAGTAGGAAGCCAGAGGACAATTTTTTTTAAAATTCTTGAGACTAACGGGAATTGAACCAGTCCGTTCTACGGCACCAAATCGCATAGCAACAATTGCACACGCGTTTTTCCGTACTTGACTAACCGCATCTCCAAAAAAAGATGCGATTTCATCAAGCCATTCAAATCGTGCACACAAAGTCACCCGAACGGACCAATCGAGACAAGGACTATTACAACAACAACAAACATCCCGTACAGGTATTGAAATATCCTCAGTAACAACAAACACATAACATAATATCCGTATTAGTTATACAAGGGCCGATAGGTCTTCTTGTAAACATGGATAACATATATAGACAATACAATTTTGCTTCAAATAATTGTTTATACAAGTAAATTTAAGTAGGAAGCCAGAGGACAATTTTTTTTAAAATTCTTGAGACTAACGGGAATTGAACCAGTCCGTTCTACAGCACCAAATCGCCTAGCAACAATTGCACACGCGTTTTTCCGTACTTGACTAACCGCATCTCCAAAAAAAGATGCGATTTCATCAAGCCATTCAAATTGTTGCTAGGCGATTTGGTGCCGTAGAACGGACTAGTTCATTTCCCGTTAGTCTCAAGAATTTTTAAAAAAAATTGTCCTCTGGCTTCCTACTTAAATTTACTTGTATAAACAATTATTTGAAGCAAAATTGTATTGTCTATATATGTTATCCATGTTTACAAGAAGACCTATCGGCCCTTGTATAACTAATACGGATATTATGTTATGTGTTTGTTGTTACTGAGGATATTTCAATACCTGTACGGGATGTTTGTTGTTGTTGTAATAGTCCTTGTCTCGATTGGTCCGTTCGGGTGACTTTGTGTGCACGATTTGAATGGCTTGATGAAATCGCATCTTTTTTTGGAGATGCGGTTAGTCAAGTACGGAAAAACGCGTGTGCAATTGTTGCTAGGCGATTTGGTGCTGTAGAACGGACTGGTTCAATTCCCGTTAGTCTCAAGAATTTTAAAAAAAATTGTCCTCTGGCTTCCTACTTAAATTTACTTGTATAAACAATTATTTGAAGCAAAATTGTATTGTCTATATATGTTATCCATGTTTACAAGAAGACCTATCGGCCCTTGTATAACTAATACGGATATTATGTTATGTGTTTGTTGTTACTGAGGATATTTCAATACCTGTACTGGATGTTTGTTGTTGTTGTAATAGTCCGTGTCTCGATTGGTCCATTCGGGTGACTTTGTGTGCACGATTTGAATGGCTTGATGAAATCGCATCTTTTTTTGGAGATGCGGTTAGTCAAGTACGGAAAAACGCGTGTGCAATTGTTGCTAGGGGATTTGGTGCCGTAGAACGGACTGGTTCAATTCCCGTTAGTCTCAAGAATTTTTATAGAAATGAAACGTAAATTTAAAAAAAAACTCTTTATACAGTGACAATATAATGCGTGCAATAGTTGATATTCCAGGAATATCAGTGGGAGGGCATAACATAAATAATTTGAGATATGCGGATGGCACTGGCCTGATTGCAAATAGTGAGGAAGAACCTTCAAAATTTAATTAATGTAGCAGTCACAGAAAGTAAACAGAAAGGTCTCTTCCTAAATATAAAGAAAACAGAAGTAATGGTTATATCAACGAAACAAGATACCACACCTTACAAGGTCAAAGTAAATAATATAGTCTTAAAACAGGTCCACCAATTCAAATATTTAGATACAACGATTACAGCAGATGGAAGAAGTTCAACAGAAATACGAAGTAGAATAGGGCAGGCAAAAACAACATTCAGAAACATGAAAAATATATTGTGTAATATGACCTTGTCATTAGAGGTGAGAAAAAGAGCTCTGTAGTGCTATATAACCCCTATACTAACAAATGGATGCGAGTTTTGGATAACAAACACTGGACAGTGGGAAATTAGAGGCAATAAAGATGTGGTTCTATAGAAGAATGCTGAGAATACCATGGACTGCCAAAAAAAACTAATGTGGCGGTGTTGAAAGATTCAAAGGCGAAAAATACCTTAATCCATAATATAAGAAAAAGACAATCTTCATTTTTTGCCTCTTAATGAGACAGGAAGGTTTGGAGAACATAGTCACAACAGGCACGATTGCAGGCAACAGAGACAGAGGGCGACAACGTGAGAAAACATTAGCCAGTTTGACAACCTTGCACGGCAGGGAAACAACAACGATCTTGATACATAATACCCCCATCGAGACCAGCACCGTGCAGAGATGATGGGGCTTAGTTCAGCCATCAGGGGCTGGAAACTAAGACTGGTCGGGCAGTCCCACTCGAGCAGGACCATAGTCCTGCCCAAGTAAGCAGGGTGCTGAAGACGGAGGCATCCAGCCAAAAGGCGCACAGATAATCAGGAAGCCACGCACAAAACAATGGAAACATGTCTACATCTATAAATAGTTATGGTGCCTGCCCTGTGGCGAACGTTCAGGCAGGGACGGTGCCGGGCCCTATACCTCGAAAGGGCCAAACCTCAGTTACTGGAAGTCCTTCTCAATTGCGCCGAGGAGCTAGGAAGCAAGGGAATAGAGCTACTGGCCAAACACACAAACGACCAATAAAAATAATGCACTGGAATGCTGAGGGTGTCAACAGTAAAAGAGATGGATACAGCAAAAAATTGGAACTTGAAAATTTCCTCAGTGAAGAACAAGTTAGTATATGCTGTATCCAAGAAACACACCTCAGCAGCCACATAGCCTTCAAAATCAGAGGCTACCAGTGCTACCGATCTGACAGAAAGGACAGGCGAAAGGGTGAAATTATGACACTTGTTAAAAACAATATCAGCGCATGTCAGCTGGAAGTATATATGGAAGGGGCAGAATACCAGATACTCCACCTAAAAACAGACAGTGCAGAATTCCATCTCCTGAACTACTACTGCCCAAATGAAAAACCATTGGCACTAGACACAATTCCAGACAAAGAGAGACTTATGGTGTGTGGTGACTTCAACAGCCACTCTCAGAGCTGGGGCTACGATCATATCGACAAGAGAGGTGAGGAACTTGAGAGCTGGCAGGATGAAAATAATCTCATCCTTATTAACCAGCCAGCAGACTCACCAACCTTCTACTAGAGAGCATGGCACACCACCTCTACACCAGACCTGGCATTCCACTCACCAGGCTTGGAATGGAACATCACACGTGTCGTTGGAAAGCAGATTGGAGGTAGTGACCACAGACCAGTATTTCTAGAAATCCACAATGAATTTACCAAGATAGCAGCATGCTCACTAGGTGGAACTATAAAAGGGCAGACTGGAAAATGTACCAGCATTTAACCAGTGTTCTAGCTAAGGACATGAACTTGGACAAAGACATCAATAGAGCAGT
The DNA here is from genome assembly GCA_034231615.1 of Meghimatium bilineatum. Classification (NCBI taxonomy): domain Eukaryota; kingdom Metazoa; phylum Mollusca; class Gastropoda; order Stylommatophora; family Philomycidae; genus Meghimatium; species Meghimatium bilineatum. The sequence continues at coordinate 54,553,940 of CM067317.1, forward strand.
GAATGAATTTAATAGATGTATACTACATGCTGCTAGTAAAACCATACCCGGGGGGGGGGGGCACGCAAAAACTACAAACCCTACTGGAATGATGAACTGGAAAAGCTGCAAAATGAGATGGATCTAGACCGCAGGCTGAGAACAGACCTAGCCAAGAACATCACAACAAATATCAGCAATCAAAGGCTAAATTTCAAAGAGCCAGGTTACAAGCCAGACGGAGCAGCTGGAAATAAAAAACAGAGTCGCTGAACCTAGAAAGAGATACTAGGAAATTATGGAAACTTGTAAAACAACTAAATGATGAAGGTACTGGGAGAAATACCAGGATCACACTTTATAAAGATAGAAACATTTTAACAGGTAAACATGCAGCTGATTACTTTGCAGATTCCTTTGCAGAAGGCAATAACGTCAAAGTCAGCGCAGACAAACAACAGGAGGTTCGAGAGAACAAGCAAAACATTGGACAAGGTGAACCTATACCTGAAGTCATGGAGGCACCAATCACAATGAGAGAACTGGAGCATGCAATATCCAAATTGAAAATGAAAAAGTCCCCTGGAGCTGATTAGGTGTCCAATGAAATTATTATAAACCTGGGAATTGCAGCAAGAGCAAAGCTACTGCAGATCTTTAACACAAGTTGGTCCACAGGTAATGTACCACATGCGTGGAGAGAAGCAATAATGATACCACTCCTCAAATCAGGAAAATATGGCAACACAGTCTCCAACTACAAGCCCACCAGCCTCACAAGCTGTCTATGTAAAACAATGGAACGCATTATCAATCTTAGGATGCAGTGGTAACTTGAAAGTGAAAACCTTCTGGAATCACAGCAAGCAGGTTTCAGACAGTGCTACTCTACTGAAGATCAGGCAACCTACCTCTCCCAAGAGATTGAGGATGCCTTCCAAGAAAAGAAACTGGTACTAGCAGCATGGATAGACCTCAGGAAAGCATTTGATAAGGTCTGGAAAGAAGGGCTCATAAATAAATTGCGAAATTGCAGGGTTAGCTCAAGAATGTACAAATGGGTAAAAGCATACCTGCATAATAGAAGAGCCAGGGTACAAATAGATGGTCGCAAGAGCAAGAAAGTTCTACTTCATCACGGGGTCCCCCAGGGAGGAGTCCTGTCACCCACACTTTTCTTGGTTTACATCAATGACCTAGTTGCTGAACTACCACATTGGATCAAAGTGGCAATGTATGCTGACGACCTGGTGATCTGGTGCATGGAAGAACATGCAATAGTGGCCACTAAACAAATACAAAGAGCTATCGATGCCCTAACCTTATGGGCAAATACATGGTGCGTCAGCATTAACACAGATAAGTGCAGCACTACACCCTTTACCCTCTCACCAAAACAAAAAGCTGGTCATATCAAGATAGATGGAGAGCTCTTGAAAGAAGACAAACAACCCACATACCTCGGAGTTACTTTTGATGATAAGCTGACATGGAAGCAGCACATAAACAAAGCAACAACAAAAGCCAGGAAGAAGTTAGCTATCCTCAGAAAACTAAGTGAAACCACATGGGGAGCCAGTGGAAATATACTCAGTAAAGTTTACCAGCAAGGCATAAGACCACACCTGGAATATGGTTCAGCTGCGTGGTGTCCTGCATCAAACACCACATTACAAGATCTAGATAAAGTGTAAAACCAGGCACTTAGAATAATGTTGGGAGCAATGAAATCAACACCCATAGCAGAGATGCAGAAAATTGGAAGAATGCAAACACTTGGCGAACGCAGAGACACAAAAGTACCAATTCAAGCAGAAAAGTTTCAGTGTATGCCAAGTCATCAAATGAAGGAAAGATTCCAAAATCTAGCAATGGGGCGACTGAAAAGGAGCAGCTTTATCCATCAAGCTAAACGACTCCGTAGACAACTTACAGACCCACCTGAAGTTGACAGCCCCTTAAGGTCTGTACCAGAACAAACCCCGTGGAGTGAAAGCCATGGAATGCCAATATACATTCAGACCCATGTGAAAGGAATACTAAGCGAGGACGAACAGAACAGTGTGCAGCGAATGACAGTCACCCTCAGTTTCCTGGATGAGGAATATCCACAAGATATATGGGTCAGAGTGTACACAGATGGGTCAGCACAGAATGATGTGAGGAATGGAGGTGCAGGTGTGTATATATAATATCCACACAAGCCTAGAGATACAATCAGAACACCGACAGGAAAATTCTGCAATAATTATGATGCAGAAATCCAGGCAATTAGTGTGGCAGCTAAAAAACTGCTGAACTCCAACTCTGGCCTACAGCCTGTGGTATTCCTGACAGATGCAAGGTCAGTGCTTCAAGCTCTCCAGTCTGGAAAACTAACAGACTTGAAAAAACTACTTAGCGAATTGTCTTACCAGTATAGGGTAACCATGCAGTGGATACCCTCTCACTGTGGAATACCAGGAAATGAAAAAGCAGACCAACTGGCTAAGGAAGGTGCTGCCGAAGACCAACCAGATATACCAATCACCTACCATCAGAAAAAAACAGATAATCAAGTCAATAAGAAAGCCACAAACACCAACACAAGATGACTATCACATTATGAACAGATCAGAATAAGTTATAATTCTACGTCTCAGAACAGTACACAACCGACCCCGCAGTCACATGTATACAAAGTTCAAGATTGGCAACACGGCCATGTGTACATGTGGACAGGCAGCACAGAGTGCCAAACATATACTTCAAGAGTGTTCTGAGCATGAAACGCTGAGGCAGAAATATTGGCCAGAGGAAACAACACTGGAATCAAAGCTCTATGGGACACTGTATGAGCTACAAAAGACAGAGAGTTTTATTAAGGAGACAGAATTACAGATATAGACATGTTGCAAGTGAACGAAAGAAGAAGAAGAAGATACATAATACTGGAGACAGAGCTGTGGAGAGCCATGATCGCCTACGCCAACCAGCATGGCACCTGATGATGCTGATAATGACTCTTAGTGTAGTTTGCGGTATATTATATAGCCTATGTTTTTTTTGTGGTAAACCCCCCCCCCCCCCCCATCCTTTCCCTATATGGCACACACAATTAATTATTTTGAGATTATTCATTTTAAAATATGCTGATATATGGAACTTGAAACCTCTAACAATTCGATATGCGGAAAGAAGTTCTGAATTATATTATCTAGATTCTATCCTAGAGTCAGATTCAATCCAAGGCTCTGTACAACTAAATGGGCATTAAAAGTGACAATACTTTAACAATTGTGAATGTTAAAGTTAAATTATCGTGAAACATACATTTCTGGAGAAAGCTAGCCCTTCTCCAAAGCAATTATACTGATCCACACAGAGTCATTAACCTTCACTGATACCTCTGAGGAACAAGAGATCACATTCTTAACATGAGATTGATCATAGAAAAGTGTAGGGAATTTTCAACTGGCCTTCACATGTGTTTCGTATATTACTCAAAAGCGTTCGACTGCGTTCAACACCAGCAACTATGGGAGATAATTAACAGCATAGGTTTCCCAAGACATCTGATTCATCTAATAGAAGAACTTTATCAAGATCAAAAGGCTGCAGTGAAGTTAGAGGACGATCTCTCAGAGTGGTTTGATGTACAGAGTGGAGTAAGGCAGGGATGCACACTATCCCCATACCTGTTCAACATCTGCGCAGAAAGTATAATGAGGAATGTGAGAGAAGACATACACAACGCTGACCACCACTTTTTAAACATAGGTGGATTCATAATCCCGGAACTACGCTACGCAGACGACACAGTGCTTCATTCAAATGATATAAAGGGATTGGAACAACTAATCAAGAACACAAAGAAGTATAGCGAAGCACAAAACTTGTATTTAAACACGCAAAAAAACAACAATCATGTCAACAGATATAACACGACAACAACCAAAAATCAGAATAGACAATACCGAGATAGAATGTGTGGATAAATTTGAATACTTAGAAGCAAACATCAACGCACAGGGGACTGCATGGCATAAATAAGGAAGAGATTGGCAATGGTATATTGCAAAATAACACGGTTGAAAAACATATGGAAAAACAACAAAATAGAAACGAAAGTGCTAATGTTACGAACTTTTATTTTTCCGGTTGCAACATACGGCTGTGAAACATGGACCCTAAGTAAAACAGCGGCAAAGAAGATCAACGCCTTAGAGCTGAAATGCTACAGAAAGATACTTAGAATATCGTGGAAGGATACAATCAGAAACTAAGATATTATAAACACATTGAAGATTCCAGAGTGTTGGTTAATAAACACAATAACAAAAAGAAAACTACGCCTGTTTGGCCATACAAAGAGATACAGCTGTTTAGAAAGACAAATAATGGAGGGAAGAGTACATGGGAGAGGAGAAAGGGCAGACCAAGAAGACGATGGACTGACGACATTAAAGATAACATGAATACATCGCTAGAAAATGCAAGCCACATCGCCCAAGACAGAGAGAGGTTCAGAGAGTTCATTGGGAAGACAACGCTTTGGAAGGAATACGTCACATGACAGATACCTCTGATCGATGAACACTTTGCAAATACTTTTATTCGCCAGCACGGAAAAAAGTTTACTAAATAAAGATTTAAAAAACCTTTGAGATTAGTGTTCTTGATTATCTCGAAGGATTATTCTGGAAAAAGTCTTATGTAAATGGTTACACCGAAACTATATACTGGTTTTGTTTGAAAATCACTTTCTCTTAATATCTACTGGGGACGTGGTATTCCATTGTTCGTCATCGTGTCCTTTGCACGACTTGTGAACTAAATTATGATTCATTTTTCTAAATTAATGCATTTCCTTTTAATAGTGAGTTTCTTTGAATGACGACACAAAGTGATCAGTCAAAATCACGGGAAAAGTCAAATTCGTCACTTTAGAAGGACGAATCATGATTAGCCAACAGACTAGAAAGTACGAAAGACAGGAGAAATTGTCCAGTTTTTATCAAAGGTGAAATTAGATTTTTCTAAACATATTAGTATGTATTACTATATCGTAGAACTCACTTCTACATTAACAACAATGGCTTGCAAGAGCTCTGGAATTTCTGTTCGACACTTGCACGAAAAAGACTTAGCCCGTTTCACGGCTCACCCAGCCAAAACCTATTGCTGTTTCAGGACTCTTCCAACGTTGTTCTTTCGTTTGGAAAACAGACTTTCCTCTCCTCGGATGCGACCGCACTGTAATTTTAATAGGGCTGACACACAAATCTCACGCAGGAAAGCTAATCTGTATAAGAAAATAATATTAAAAATATCTCCAACCAATGAAGAGTTTCAATTTATGTCAATATCTTTTCATTGCCCCCCCCCCCCCCCCCAATGACATCACACAGGCACTCGTGTCACAGTAAACCAGAAAGAGAACAGCTGTTGGTACGTGTATATCAAAAGAAACATACTTATTTTTAATACTTAGTATTCGATTATAAGTAAATATAATGTATTTTTCCGTCAGTTGTTGTAACCTTGTGATAATGTGTTTGTCCCCGTTACATAAAAATGATCTTGCCAATTATCAATTAAAGTTGATAGTATTCCAAATGTTAGATGTGGTAAAGAATTTGGTATTTTTAACTGCGCCCATCAACATAGCAACTAAGTAGTGCCCTGACCTTCCCTCAAAAATTCATAGTAGTACAACTTTAAAAGTCAACCATTTCAATTAATCCTTATATTTCTTCGTGCTACAAAGTTGTATGGAAATGTCGGTGGCATACTAATGTTACGCTTCACTTGGTTTCTACTTGCAACATGGTATTCATTTGTTCGTCACATTGGAGATTGCAAGACTTATGCACTAAGTTGAGATTCATCCTTCTAGCGTGATACATTGGACTTTTATGGTGATATTCTTTGGCTGACGACATAAAGTGACCAATTAAAATCACGGGAAAAGTTAACTGCAACACTTGAAAGTTGAGTCCCGATGACCAGCAAAACTATATAAATGACGATAGAAGGCGCAATTGTTCAGTTTCTGTCACAAGTGAAATCAGATATTTCTGACATGGAAACTAACTGTTATCAATATTACTACCATGCGGAAGTTGGCTATGTCAACTACAAAATCCCGAATCCGATACGTTAGCTAGGCATTTAAAGTTCGGATTAGTTCAGCAAAAACTGACTAAAAACAGATGAGATGACTTTTCGAGTGTTTCACCGTAGGTGTGGTTTTTTTCATGGACAGGTAATTTTCCCAGGTTAATACTCATTATCATCATTGTGTGGTTCTTTCTAGAAGGTAGTCTTCTTTATGAATCTTCTGAACACCTCGCGATCCTGGGTAAGTTGACCTGCCTCCTCAAGTGATATGTTTAAACAGTCAGATATATCATTTGTCCATCGTCGTCTTAGGCGGCCTCTTTATCTGCTGCCGTTTATTTTGCCTTCTGCGATTAGTCTTTCCATGCTATTATTTTTCTTTAGATGACCAAAAAAGATTAGCTTTCTCGTTATGATGTTAGTTATGAGCCAGCCCTCTTCGACGTATCAAGTGTCAATCTTCGGACTACATTTAAGATGGAAAGGGAAAGGCTGGGTCAGAAAACCATAGGAGCGGTGTAAGTTCTGATTAGCCGAAGTTTTTAGGAGGAGCACAGATAAAAGATAGAAATAGGAGTAGAGAGAGGAATTCAGTTTTCAGTTTCGCAGCAGAGACAAAATTTTTTGTGTGAACAACCTCGAAGACTTGGTTTCCAGATTCGAGTTGAAGGCTCGAACAAGACTAGATAATCGGACTTGTAAAACACAAGACAAGTGTGTTCAAATCGAATGCGAAGTTCCGCCGAAGACGGATGCGTTGGTCCATTTACGCAAATAAAACAGCGACACAACGCATTTCCATTCTCTGGACTACATCCTGCTGGAAATCTAGAATAGATCGTGGTCCTCCAACAGAGATCCAACAGAAGTTTGAGAATGAACGCTGAAGAAGAAAGAAGAAGAAGAATGCGAAGTGAATTTAGAAATAGGAGTCCAGAGAGATGTTATATAGTATTTCTAATTAGTTGATAACCCGAGTGAAACAATTCCTGGATGTGTTAGCGTAAGTTGTAGTCGCAAGTATTATATTATTGCCCAGTTGCAGACAATTTAGGATTAGTCTCCAGATTTGAGTACGGACTCGAATAAGACTAGATTGTGACTTGTGAGTTACAAGTCAAGTAGGTTCTAACAGAACACGAGTGAGCCCAGCAATAGGAATAGAGAGAATTATTGTCTCTCCAACGAGTATAATATTATTGCTTCATGTATTTCAAGCTTGTACAAATAGACGTCGTATTCTTGTGAGACAAGGAGTGCCTTTTTAATTGATTGATGTCGAGAAATATTACACAGGTTTAGACCTGGCCACAGCACCAGTATTCCAGTAAGTCATAAGAGGCTTTCATCCGTCACAAACTATTGTGACGCTGCAGATCGTTGTTATATTACTGTCACAACCACGTTCAGACTACTCTTTCTGTCACAAATTAAGAAGAAGAAGACGATGTAGAGACAAGGTCAGACAGGACTCTCACACATAGAGGACCTATGAGATGGGTCAAAACAGGCCTTCATATGATGTGATATTCTATGGTAAAGGCAATATTTTCGTTAGTCATTTTGCTGTCGTATGCCAATGCCGACAAACGAAATTCACAGAAATAATCGAAAATATGTTGTAAAAACATGTTTTGCTTCTGTCCGAATGTCTTCTACTGTCAAGACTCACTGTCCGGGCAGTATTTTACTTGTCCAGTTTCCATCTAAGGTGAAATAAAATACTTCTAAAAGGGAAACTAGCTTTTATGTTAAATTTTACAACCTTTATAAAAGTGGGTAAATCTTTAATCGCTATAGTTCCAGAACCTGATAATCTATCATAAGGGTAACTTGCGTCCGTGTCCTTGACAATTTATCATTCTAATAAAAAATAAATGAGATGACCATTTGAGTATTTACGGTTGAATTTTTGCTTTGAACATTCGTGAAAGTTTCTTTAAGTAAATAACACAAAAAATGTTGGTATACGACGTATAGCTGCTTATACCCAGATAAAAGCACTGTGTGCATATATATATATATATATACTTACCATACTGTATCAGAGAAGTAGTCTTTCGCATCTGTTAGTAAAATCATAGTTCCCTATTATAACAATTTTACTTAATTCTGTTGCAGGTCTATATTCATTTCATAGTTGGCTTGACTTAACATCTTTATGCTTGGAAGAATTCATAGCTGTTGCAGACCAACTGCTTGGTTTTACCAGTGATACGATTTATATTATAATCTCCAAGTTTTGCTGAATGTTCTCATCATCATCATCATCTGCAATGCCGACTGAAGTGGTCAATCAAGAATCTCCACAAACAAAATTCGAATAACAGTCCAGACATATTCAGTACAACACAAAAGTGTAATCATTATTCGTTATTATGCGGCGGAACACTTTTAACGAACATTGGAAACTTGTGTTCGTCATACTGTCATTGTGTTTGAATCTGTGTGGAGGGCAAGAAATTGATTTATGTACACGTGAGAGAGACTGTACAATCAAGGTCAGTACCAGGGCAGTAGATACGTCTTTAATATGGTGGTGGGGGAGGGGGTGGTTGACCTAAAAAATAATGGATAATAGGACAATTCGCCCTTTGTCCTATGTAATTATCTTCTTTTGTTGAGAAAGTTGATATTCTGGCGACAAATCGTCACTAGCATGTTTTAACCCACCTTTTGGTTAAACTTCAAGATTCTGATTCCATAACAGGGAGCGGGGTTTGAACACCCTCCCCCCATCTAAGGACTTTGTTGGTATAGCTATCTGTTTGTATTTTGTCCATAGATGTTTTTTTGTTTCTTAAGAATAATAACATAAATCTAGATGTGGCTGTTGTTTTTTAACGAATAGATATAGTATTACAATAATATATAGTTAGAGCATCACAACAAACCTAAAAAATACAGCGATTAAAAAAACGTGGGGGGGGGGTGGTTATTTCTTGTAACAATCTTTTGTTGACTGGGTCCGAAATGGGAATTAAGAATAACAACACAATTTACTTCCATGAATATCGTAGGAAGCGACAAAGGAAGTTTTGGAGTCTAGTTCGCTGCCCCATTCCATATCGGGTCAAGAGAACCAAAAGCAATGCTAAGCTCGGATATGTCAGGCTGAAAGGTGCAGATATCGCAGCTAAGCTGCAAACTATGGTTTCCATTCTCCGGACTACATCCTGCTAATCTGTAGAAGTTTGAGAACGAACAACGAAAAAGAAGAAGACGAAGACTAGTAAGAGAAATGAGTTTCAGCTATAGGGTAGTCTAACTAGCTGTTGGAGGCGCAGTGGTTCACTGGCTTTCTAGTTGGATGGTCCAAAATTGATTTGTTTTGGGGGGGTACAACTGGAAAGTATTTTTAAATCATAAATGAGTTATGTCGACATTGTCGAAGGAAATTGATACCAGTAATCCTGGTAAAAATATAATCGAGATGCGTTGTGTTAACCAAGTTGTTCTGTGTATATCTTTAGCCATTGCAACCAAGTATTAGTCAATCACTAACGCCGAAAATATAAATGTTGACGCAATGTGTAAGCTCCTCGCCTCATCTACACACCACCGCTTACATTATCTAACATAATTTCTTTCGCGGTCATCATCGTCGTCATCAGGTGTCATGCCGGATGGCATAGGCGATCATGGCTCTCCACAGCTCTCTATCTCCAGTATTATGTATCAGGATCGTTGTTGTTGTTTACCTGCCGTACTTGTTAAACTGTCTAATATTTTCTCACTTGTCGGCATCTGTTTCTGTTGCCTTCAATATTGGCTGCTGTGACCTTGTTCTCCAACACTCCTTGTCTCATAACGTGGCAAAAAAATGAAGATTGTCTGTAACTTATATTATTGATTAAACTAGGATTTGACTATCAACACCAGAAGAAGAACCAGAAACAAGATGTATATATAACATCAAGACAACACTGAACAAATACGGATTCAATACAGATAATGCAACACATCTGACCTTGGATATACAACTACAGCTTTCGGTCTTGCGTTTAACGAAAAGTGTGGATATTCTGACCATCCGGGGATAGACAATAGACAAAACACCTTTACATATTTTTTCTTACAGTCCATGGTATTCTCAGAATTCTTCTGTAGAACCACATCTCTACTGCCTCTAATTTCGCACACTTCAGTTTGTTTATTGTCCAAGACACTCATCCATATGTTAGTGTATGTCTGTTGCGGTACCCCTGGATATTACTCTTGGTACTCACACCGGTCACATCTGTATCGTAGCTTCTGCTTTGTCTAACATCGTATTGCCCAATAGCTCTCAATAAGTGGAAAGTGAATACTCAAAATTGTGCAAGTGGACTACACACTTCATATATGAATGCCATGCTCGGAATATGGATTTTGTGTTTCAATTATGAAGTGCATGTTGTGCTACGTATTTGGCGTTGGCACTATACAACCAACCGCTCCCCTCTTAGGACATCAGAACATTACATTTAGTATTAATAGCAAGATAAAAAGCGACCAGTCCTCCCTTTAACATTTATCCATAATGTCACAAAAAATATCCCGAAATAGAGGAAACTACCCACGAAAAGGATAAAATTTTCTAGGTAATCACCCCCTTCCCCTTGCTGAAGGATGTATCTACAGCACATACACAAACACAGAAAAACACACGTGCACCACAGAGGCGCGCGCACACACACACACGCACACATAAGCATATCAAAGGTATAAAGGGTTCAAGAATTAAGCACCACATGTCATAGATGATTCAGATTGAAAAGACTATAGGAAGAAGACCACAGTTTCGACGTAATAATAATTGTATTAATAACAATTGTCTATACCCAGGTGGTGTTGTCGTAGCTTGCACCCTTACCGTTAAGCGTAAGGGGTTTGTGAAGGAGATGTAGTCTTCTTTCCAGCTCTGGTTGATGTGTAGTCATGTTTATCCAGGATGGTCTTGATGTTGTCTACCCACCTTTTCCTATGTCTGCCCTTGGCTCAGTATCCTGAGTCCAGCTTGTTATAAGTTCTGTCCAGCTCTGTGACGGAGTGATACAGAGCACGTCTCTGACGACAAAGGTATCAAGTTGACCCCCGCCACATGCAATTGTGCATCCGGACTGTTCATAACGCAATAACAAACTACTGAATGCATTTATATTTCCTAGAAAATCACTGCAGCCAAAAAATGCTGGGCTGATGGCTGCGTCCTAAATAGGATATGCTACCAATATGTTTATTTTTTATAAGCTCTTATGGGAATTTGATCGTTCCTCCTCATAAGATGTCCAAATCATTTTGTCTGCTGTTTCTCTATATATTCGATGCATGATGTGTTACCTATTGTCTTTCTGATGTTCTCACTGCGCATTGATTGAGTCTGGTGACTACAGTAGCCTTACTCAGACTTTTAATTTCTCAAGTTTCCATCTTTCTCTTATATGTAGATGTCAGTTGCCAAGTCTGGCATTGGTAGCATAGTGTTGGTATAAAGATGCTCTTAATCTTTTGTTTCTTTACTTCCAATTTGATTTTTTATTGCAATATCATAGGTGATAGCTGGTATAACACAGCATTTGCCTTTAATGATAAAATCAATTTTAACAATAAAAAGCTATAACCCGACAGGATCAAATAGGGGTGTCAAATTGAAACATTTGGTGCAGAGAGATCTCCACGCATCTCTATCCTCCACCATCTTGATGAGTTTTGAAACTTCACACGCTATTCAGTTCTTGATATTATTCAGACATGTGTTTTTCTTACCTCTTCGCATTCTTCCACCTTTCATGGTACATTGAAGAACATCTTTTGCCATCAAGGAATGTCTCATCACGTGTCCGTACCACCGGAGTTACAAAGTTTTACTTCCGTTACTGTTCAGGTTGACCCGCTAATATATTAATTATATCACCAATAAACACATTGGTCTTATTTTTTCAAATGTTGGCAGGATCATATTAGACTACCAGTAAAATGGCGTTGCATAACAGCTGTCTTTCTGCAGATATATTGTTTTGGAAATTTGAGAGAGGAGTTGGCCACCACCGTATTAATACAATCCCACTGAACTGTCATTTTGTTTCAACGCCATCATCAGGAAAAGATTGGCCCCAATCGATGAGACAACAACATGTTTTCACAAGATAATCACACTTGGGGAGGAGCGCAATTATTGGGGCAATGTTAAAGAAAACATGGAAATGGATCAGCTGATTGCTGATAACTCTGGAGATGATGAAAACATTGTGCTCATGGATAAATCTGTGCTTTGTTGTGACTAGTCTGGCTGGGGTTTTAAGGCTAGCTGTCGTGGTAGAGTCATTGCCGAGAACAGCGATGCATACGGGTCAACTACATTAAGTATGCGGATGGAAGCTGAGGCTGGCATTGTTGCCCTCAAATGTCTTTCGTGGATCTCATTCACCAAAGCAGTTATTGTGTCAGGCTCCTAGTCCATGCTGCCAAAAATAAAAATACTAAGTCGACATGAGTAGACGGCATCTATAACTGCATCCAATCATTTACTGCGATTACTGATGGATTTACTGCGCGGGACACGCCGGTGTTTGTGGTAATAATACAGCACACATATTTGCATCCAAGGCACTAATAGATGGAAAATTTATTTTATATAAGCGGTATGTCCTGAAGCTGCCCCACGAGCCCTACTAGATGCGGACATCGCGATTGATATAAAATGGAGGCTAAGATTTGAGTAATTCTATATTAAATGTAGAACTAGGCGAACTGAGAGTCTCCTTAGCAGAATGAGGAGCGAGGTCAAACAACATGAAAGCCTGTGTACATACCATTCGTTGTGTTGCTAGAAAAGAATGAAACCAATGGGTCAGCCCAGGGTGCAATGATAGTGGTTAATAACCAATACATACATATATGATGTTCGTCAGTCATAGTCCACGATGATCATTCAGCTCGACTGGGATGATGGATTTGATGTGATAGTGATACTTGCCGTGGAGACCATTGTATATACTTTGCCATCACAGGTGACATATTGTGAGGGTGTACTTCCAAAGAATGTGGATCTATTCACCGCTATTTATTCATAAAAGAAACCAAAAAAAACACACACCTCGGCTAGCAGATGACATCCTGAAATTAAGCGACTAGCGGAGGGAAATGAAAAAGATTTTTTAAAAGGCCCTGAAATGTCAGGGCAATATAGCAAAATAAACAAAAACATCCTAAGGAAAATGAAACAAGCACAAGAAGTTTGGCTAGAGGAACAATGTGAAGACATCAACGAAGGTGTTAAACGTAAGTAGTGTTATTTTGGCAAATCACCACATGGGTAAGCTACTTTTAGTGTTTTTGGTTATGTTTTATCAATTATCTAATTTATCATTCCATACGAAACCATATTTCAGTACTTTTGCACAAACAACAAATTTTGACATGTTAGACTTCATCACTTATCACTTTTTCACAACTAGGCAAGATGGTGGTAGCCCTTTTAGGTGTGATCAAAGACAGTATTTGTCTCTGTTCTGTAGTTACAGTTGTGTATTTCACGACATTTAGACACAAAACAGGGTTCTATTGACCTTATTTCCATATGGCAAACTGCATGTTTTATCCGTTTTATAAATTATTACCCCAACACAAAAAACATGCCATAACTTCTCACTAACTTCATACATCATTTTGACAAGCTTCTGTTTATGAAACGTCATCGTTTATCACTATTCGTATAATAGACAATACTAACACTTGTCATACATAGACCTTGTCAATATCCCGTGATAAAATCCGGTGGTGATATCCCGTGCTGATATTCCCTGTCAAAATCCGCTGCTTTATATCCGATGTCGATAACCAAGGCTGACATCCCCTGCTCATCTGAACTTAAGAAAAGCATTCCTGGCAGGGGTGCACAATAATACAAAACACTTAACACAAAAATTTTTTTAATACAACACATACACAAACCAGAAAACACTTCGATAACCATACTCTTCTGATATATAATACATACTTTATTTATGAATACATGGCCAAGTTCAAATATAATACAACATTTAAATATTTTATTTTTGACTACAATAAAAGGGTTAACAATTTTCAGCGTCAAATGACTTCACTCTTCTTGAGTCCTTAATAGAGGCCTAGTCAGGCTACCTCTATTGATGACAGTTTGGAGTCAATGTTTTCAGGTTGTTTATCGTGGGGGTGCCTTCGAATTTGTCAACAGCTGTTAAATTGGAGAATACAGTAGCAACAGCGCACTTTCTTACTAGCAACATAAAGCATTTGGTATGTTTTCATTGGTGGTACTCCGTCAGATATCACTTCTCACAACTAGATAACTTTACGTTTAGCACTTTTCAATATGATCAAATATTTGTTGCTTTTTTATTTTTACAGGTGCGCATTTCACTATATTTATGCACCAACTGGGTTCAAGTTACGATATTGCAATATGACAAACTGCATGTTTTATCAATTCTATAAAATAGCATATCACAGAAAATAAAATTTCAACACGTTTGCACTAACGACATAGTGCATTTGACAAGTTTTTTTATCTGTGGTTCGTCGTCAGTTATCACTTATCACAACTAGGCAACCTGCGTTAAGCACTTTTTGATACAGCAATCTACATGTTTAACAGTTATATAAACTACCATCATACACGAAACCACATTGTAGCACTTTCTCACTAACAACAAAGTACATTTGACAAGTTGTTATTTTTTTTTAAATTTGTGAACCTTCGTCAGTTATCACTTTTCACATAAGATTTTAGCACTTTTCCATGGGACAAACTTCGTGTTTTATCAGATTTTTAAATTATCAGGCCATAAGAAAGCACATTTCAGCACTTTCTCAATAACGGTATAATGCATTTGCTATGTTTTTATTTGTGGAAATTCATTATTTATCAGATTTCGCAAATAGGCAAATTGCTTTTACCACTTTTCGATATGCCCAAAGAAACTATTTGGTTCTTGTCTATACTTACATGTGAGCATAACACTACATTTATGCGCATACAGCGTTTAAATTACCAAATATCTATACGGCAAATTTCATGTTTCATCACTTTTCTAAATTAGCATACCACACGAAATATTTTTTCAACACTTTCGCACTAACACCTAACGTATTCGACAGGTTTTTTTTATTCGTGTAGTCGTGGAACATCATTTATCACTTTTCACACAACTTGATATATATTCTATTTGTAGTACTTTTCAATATTATCAAAGACACTATTTGGCTAGTTTCTATACTTTCACGGGTACATTTCAGCATTTTCCACTACTAACTTCATACATCATTTGACATGCTTTTATTTGTGGAACTACACCATTTATCACTTTCCAGAACTAGGAAAGACGCTTTTAGCCGTTTTTCCATGTGAGCAAAGTTATGGGTTTTTGGTTGTCTATACTTACATGTGTACATTTCACTACTTTGCTCTACCATCATGTCTTATGTTATCATGTTTCCATATGGCAAACTTCATGTTTTATCGGTTTTCTAAATTATCAGAGCACACGATAATCAACATTTTCTCACTAACTTCATATGTCATTGCTATATGCGTCTGTTTATCAAATATCATTTTTAGCGCTTTTCGCAGCCGCTAAATCACTTCCAGTACTTTTCGATATGATCAAAGTCACGGGTTGTCGCTGTTCTATACTAACAGGGGCACATTTCACTACTCTTCTCGAACACCATGACTCATATCACCATATGACCATATATCGAACGTCATGTTTTATCGATTTTCTACCATCAGGTATATATTGACAGGTTTCCATGTTTCAGACTGGCTGTTTTATCATCTATCTAAATTATCAAGTTATACCAACTCACATTGCAACACCTTCTCACTAATTTCATACAACATTTGATATGCTTCTGTTTATAAACTCTCGCGTTTACTGCTTTTAACTAATCAACACACGTTTAAGAATTTTCCATATAATTAAAATCAAATGTTGACTCTTTTCTATAATAACAGGGGTACAGTACAATACTTTCCCTAACACCAGGAACGCTATCTCCACAAGTGCCATAGGTTAAATTTAATGTTTATTCGTTTTCTACGTTAGAGCGTCATACGAAAGCATATTGCAACACTTTCTCACTAACGTCACACAGTCATTTTATAAAGTTTTGTTTATGGTCCACCAGCGTTTATCGCTTTTCACGACAAATCAAACACATTGTAGCACTTTTCTATATGTCCAAGTTGTATCTTTTGTATACTTACATGGCCCTGTTTCACTATTTTTTTGCCACCAGGATGTATATTGGCATTACCATGTAACAAACTTCATTTAATATCAGTTTTCGGTGTTAGCATACCAAAAGAACTCACATTGCAGCAGTTTCTCACTAATTTCATACATTATTTGACAACCTCTGATATAGCCACGCACGCTTGTCTACAGCTATGATTGTTACTATAAGTAATTATATTTTAAACGTCTACTTTAAATAATTTCTTAGACTCTGAAGCTTACAGCAATATATAATAACCGTACTACTTTACACGATTTACTTTATCGTGTTTGTAATTTATTCAGATGCTAGTATGTTTCATCACACTGAAAATAACATTAGTCGGTCACTATGTCATCGCTGTGGGTTCTCTAAGGGTTTCAACTAAGTTATCAGCGTATTCTCACGATTCTAACAGACTCTCACTAGGATTGTCGTAGATCGCCCGAGGTGTTTCAACTATATTCGTTTGCTCCAACCAATTTCCTAGGGCAAATGACATCAATCTTCAGAAACATATACGTAGATTTAAATACCCTAATAACACTATTCAAAACGATAATTATGCAAAAATGTGCTACCAATGCCAAATATGGACGACAGCACAAGATAATCGTAAGCTTGTGACAGCTGAAATGGCGTGCTTACGCAGAATCCTATGACTATCGTTAAGAGACAGGATGAGGAATGAGGAAATTCGACAGAAAACTGGCACCACCTTAATCGTAGAAACCATTAAGAGACAACAGATCAAATGGTTTGCACACATCAGCAGACTACTATCAAACAGCATACCACAGCAAGCTATGCTACACAGATACAGCGAACGCAGACCTAGCAGTCGACCAAAAAACGATGGACCACTGAAATAGGTGATGAACCAATCAAATAAGCTTTAAATTTCACAAAATACTTGGCACATAGGCTCAAGGGCAGTCTCGAGGAAAACTCTTCTACCCCTGACACAAAAGGCAACAAAAGCTTTCAGCGAAAAGATAGAGATAGCGATAAACTTTTTCGCTCTCCGCCTAGCACGGAACCCGTGTAACAAGGAAAGCAGCAGGGGGACCTTTCATCTTGGGCCTGCACGAGCTCCGGGTTAGGCGGAGAACGAAAACGATCATTGCACTTGATGTGACTTATCAAATTGTTATAGTCACACATACACAAATACAGATAAAATACAACAAGCTGAATGTGCTTTTATTATTATTATTTTTATTAATGTGACATATAAGTATCATATTGGTTTCAACATTCGACAAGTTGTTTTGTACTGATACGTCGCTTTCTTTCGTTTTTCATACTACTTAGCCCACGTAAGAATTTTGGAAATTGGTTGGGGCCAACGAATATAGTTAAAGCACCTCGGGCGATCCACGAAAACCCTAGTGAGAGCCTGTTAGAAGTAACTGCAAATAAGGAAATAGGTTACTGAAGAAAACTTTCAATATAAAATAATAAAATATAGAAAATAACAATAAAACAAAGAACAAATACAATTATCAGCGTGTAGGTCCAATTGAGAATTAAATCAAGACACACACAAATAAACAATTAAGAAAAAAAAACCATAACGAATTTAACCAAAATATCTGGAAGAATTATTTCTCTCACCTGAAAATCATCACCCAGTGACACATCCAACGCAGCACGATATTAATAAGTGCATATTGATGCGTTCAATATGTAGATATTATGAAATACTAAAAGATAAAAGATGAAAAACTAAATAAAGTGGACAACATATATAATTGCCAAGGACGGGGGTGGGGGGTTAGTGGCGGACGGGGATAGAATTCCTGATGTTAGGAAAAGTATTATGTTGTACCCCTGTTCTTATAGAAAAGAGTCAACCACTGATTTTAATCATATGAAAAATTCTTAAACGTGTGTTGATTAGTTAAAAGCAGTAAACGCGAGAGTTTATAAACAGAAGCATATCAAATGGTTTATGAAATTAGTGAGAAAGTGTTGCAATGTGAGTTGGTATGACCTGATAATTTAGATAGCTGATAAAACAGCCAGTCTGATACATTGAAACGTGTCAATATGAAACTGATGGTAGAAAATCGATAAAACGTAGAAGTTCGTAATATGGTCATATGGTGATATGAGTCATGGTGTTCGAGAAGAGTAGTGAAATGCGGCCCTGTTAGTAAAGAACAGCGACAACCCGTGACTTTTATCAAATCGAAAAGTGCTTGAAGTGAGTTTTTTTGCGGATGCGAAAAGCGATAAAAATGTCATTTGATAAACAGAAGCCTATAACAACGATATATGAATTTAGTGAGAAAGTGTTGAAATGGATTTTCGTGCTCTCTGATAATTTAGAAAACTGATAAAACATGAAGTTTGCCATATGGAAACATGATAACATAAGACATGCTACATGATACTACTGAGGCAATTTAATTTACTACTTGCTACATGATGCAGAAAATGATACTCTTAAATAAAAAAGTAGACGTCTCATGTACATCGACGTCTCGGGCGGTCATTTCCCTACAACAGCATCTATGCTTTCAATAATTATTTTTTTCATATCGTGATGTACTAATATGTCATTGAAAATATAAAAGAATAATTTATAAAAGGTGTGTAATGTATTGGTGCATTTATGAATTTATATTTGTATACCACAATTAATAATAGGCCCGAAAGTCAGATCTGTCTTCATGTTTTTCGAGTCACGTACATTAAGTCGTTTATTTTCACATACTTGTCGAATACGTTATGGTTTTAGTGCGAAAGTGTTGAAAATATGTTTCATGATAAGATAAGATCATGTTGGCATGTGTGATTAATGACACAGTGCGTGGGGTATTATCCGTGGTATCACGTTGTACCGGGTTACGCTAGCTTGGAACCGGTTTGGACCACACACGCCATTGGTCCCGGCAGATCGCCATATTGGGTACGGTTCCTTACCCAGCCTTACCCAGTATTTTGTTCTTTGAGCTATATAACCTTACCCGGGTACGGTACGTTACCAACGTGGTGAATTGCCCAAATAACACTATTAACGTGGAAACAGTAAAGTAGCATACGACACTCTAAGAAAGATAACACAGCCAAAAAGACCAAAGATATCTACAATACAAGACAAACACGGAAAGATACTCAATGAAACAACAGATATAGTGAAAAGATGAACAGAATATTGCAAGGAGCTGTATGACTGCAAGTTTAATCTTGACTACATGATATTAGAGAATTCTGAACTAGGCAACATAAATAGGAAATGCAAAAATTCTAGTAGATGACATAAAAGAGGCATACGAACATTGAAAGGAGGGAAGTCACCTAATGTAAGCAACATTCCAGCAGAATTGTTTAAATAAGGGGGGCATTAATGTAGTAAATATTATGACCAAAATAGGCCACAATATATGGAACACAAAACAATGGCCTGCTGTTGGACACAATCATTAACCATACCAATTCCCAAGAGAAGGAAATTTGAAAGTGTGTACGAATTACAGAACCATTAGCCTTATAACGCACCCCAGTAAAGTGATGCTCAAAATACTACTTAACAGAATAAAACACAAGTCGGAAGAAATAATTGCAGAAGAACGCGTTGGCGTCAGAGCACACAGAAGCATTGTTGAACAAATATTTAACATCTGAACATTGATTGAAAAACATATTCAGCACCCACGTGATCTATACCACAACTTCATTAGTTAGTTAGTTAGTTAGTCGTCGGATCATCATCACTGCAAACTGGACACATCCATAGTTGCTCCGATCTCTCCTTGAGTGTATCCGCCATCACACTTCTGCTGACAGTACCGGTCCTATGCTGGTTGACCATCATTCTTCTGCGCCCTCCAAAATGTTCACCTCTAGCAACACCGCATCTCAATCCCTGATCTTTAATCCTAGCCATTGAAAAGGAATCATCATCCACATTCGTCTCACTCTCGCGTGTTATATCTCTTAAGGAGTTCAAAACGTCAGCGCGATCCATTGCCCCATCGCCCTTTGCCACAATCGCACACGATGCCAGTTGATCCGCTCTTTCATTGCCTCGAACGCCCACATGTCCCGGCACGAAAATAAATGTAACCGTCTTCAAGCTCGCATTTCTCAAGGCCTCAATCCACTGTTCGCGAACGAGACCCACTTGTACCTTCTTAATCATACTCAGAGAGTCACTCAAGATGGAGACCTGCGTTACTTTCTGTGTGCGTAGCCACTCAAATGCCTTGGTCACCGCCATAGTCTCCATGGTCATACTACTCGTAGTGACCGCAAAGGCACCACTTTCCTCCTTGATCGTTTTACCTGCGCACTGAGCTGTAAAGGCCCAAGCACTGCGAACATGCCTAATTACAGATCCATCAGTGTATATAATCACATCCCCCTCTTTGGTATTCTCACTGATTAAAGCCTGCACTTCTTTCTCCACAGCTGTGGGACACCATTCTCTGCATTCCCTGCTAAGTGATATTACTACTCTCAAACAAGTTTCGAAATCTGTGGGTAGAACTATCCATTCCGCACCAACTGCCACATCGGCACACGCTTTGTATTACATCTTCAGCACGTCCCATCCACGACCTTCCTCTCTTGAGTCTGCTGCCTTTAACTTTCTGTATTTCGGAATGCAACGGGTGTTCCTTATCTGCATGTATTTGAAGGTACGCCCGTGCACGGCAATACTGTAATCTATGCTCAGCTGTTGGGCAGTCAAGTAGGTATCGCATAGCTCTTGTCGATGTATCTCTTGTGCATCCCAGAATGATACGCATTGCTGCATTCTGGACTCTATCCAGTCTTTCGATCTGAGTTTGGCTAAGAGTCAGAATTGCCAGTGCATATTCCACCACAGCCACTACCACACCCTGGTACAAAAGAAATAACAATCTTTGCTCACATTGCGCAGCAGCCATAACCTTCATTGCTGCTAAGCCTTTGCCTGCCCTTATGATAATGTGGTCAACATGTTCCCTGAAACTCAGGCTTCTGTCAAAAAACACACCCAGATATCTCATTGTGCTAGTTCTTTCTAAACTTTTCCCGGACAACGAAACTTGTGGCATGGGTGTCTTTACCATGTGATTGTTCAAGGAAAACCACGTCACGAATGCCTTAGACGGATTAACCACTGCTCCCGTATCTCGACACCAATTTGTCAGTCTGTCCAGCTCCTTCTGTAGTTCCACGACGCACTCTTCTCGATTTCTGCCCTGTCTATACACCAGGATATCATCGGCATATGACATCGTTCTGCCAACACCTGTGATTTGATTGCCAGCGATATGAACTGTGTATACATTGAAAAGTACAGGAGATAGAGGCGATCCCTGTGGCAGGCCAGGGCTAATAACCGTTGGTGTAGATATCCAGTTACCACACTTAAGAACTACAACCCTGTGCATCAGGGCGACGCCAACCCAACGCACGACAAAAGGATTAACTGCAAGATTTAACAGCTGGTGCATCAAGATATCCAAGGACACCCTATTGTACGCATCCTCAAGGTCTATTGCGACCGCACATGTCTCCATGCGCGAATCGAACCCCTCAAAAACATCCTGCGCAAATATGGCTGCATTTTGCCATGTCTTCTTTCCTGGACGATATCCTCCTAACAATGTTGGTAAACACTTATTTCTTTCAAGATAACACGATACCTTCCGGGCCACAATTTTTTCCAAAAGCTTGCCAATCGTATTCTGCATAGTTATTATTCTGTAGCCATGTATCCTGGTGTGGTCCTTCCCAGGTTTGTGTAGTGGAACTAAATAGCTGTGCAACCAGTCTTCTTTCACTGTGCCCTTTAGAAGGCTATTATTGAACATGTCCGCCAACTCTCCCAACTCCTCATCCGTTCTTCGACTAATGTCATCGTATCTAATGCCATCTGGCCCTGGTGCTGTATTTTTTGTACTTTTCAGTGCCTTCCTGATTTCTTCAACTGTGATTAGCATATGGTTTTCCATGCTCAAGTTCTTACACGTGTCTGTGAGCGTTTTCCTGATTTCTTGATATGCCTCCACATTTCTCTGACCAATTTGTGCGGTGTAGTGTGCCAGCAATGCCGCACCTTTTGTCTCGTCCGTCTTCTGCCAGACGGTATCGTCGCTCTGGAAATCGGCAATAGTCACGCGTCTTGTGAGACCATTCATGGATTTGTGTAACCGCCAGAACAATTTTAGTGACTTTTCGCGTGTTATCTCTTTGCAAAATTCGTCCCATTTTGACGCTTTTGCTGACTTTGCAATATCTTTGAATGTTTGGACTAAGATATCTTTCTTCCGTTTCCATTGTGCGACCTCCATGGGCTGAGCCGCAACACGTTTCCGTGCCCTTTGCCATAGTGATACTGCTTTCCGTTTCTCGCTCCATGCCCTTTGAACCTCTTCGTTCCACCAGGAGGGCCTATCCCACACCAGATTTCCCACTACTTGAGCCTTACGTTTGTCTTGTCGAATTCTGCTCACAACATCCACTCCTCTTCGATCATATTTAAAGGATCTTACCTTTGGCCTTATCTGCTTACTTTTGTCATTTTTTAAGAGAACAACACATGGGAGGTGGTCACTGCCATGATGCCCCAGCACGTCCCATTTGCAGATAGCCACAGCAGCTGATGACACCAATGCCAGGTCGATAGCGCTATCATCATCACCATCCCTGCTTGCCATCCGTGTTATACGGCCATCGTTAAGGCACACCAGGTCCGTATCTGTCAGGGCCTCCTCAAGTTCTCTTCCCTGTTTGTTCGAAGCACTATTGCCCCATGATGTACCTTTCGCATTGAAGTCACCACAAAAGAGGATCTGCTTTTCCTGTTCCATTATCTCCCCTAGGATCTTCCAACCCTGAAGATCAATGCTCGTGTTGCAGGCATACACATTTACAATCATGATTGGGTGCTGGACCCTCTGGACCCTCACTGCCTGTAACTGGATATTGTCACTATCCCACTTGGACATATCAACCTCGCATACACTAAAACCCTCGCGTACTAAGATTGCCTGTCCAAGATGTCGCCTGTTGTAGAAACACTGAAATCCGGCTATCCTGATATTACCACTTTCACCTAGCTGTGTTTCTTGCAATGCAATGACGTCAGCCTCATAACACATCTTTTCTAGCTCTGTTCTACGCTTGTGTACACTGGCCACATTCCAAAACAGCACACGCACGTTTTTAATTCCTAGCCTAGCTGTTTTCGATCTCGTTCTTCTAGCACCAGCCCGGTGACTTTTCCTTTTTGAGCCACCTCGTTTAGACCGCTTGATATTGGCTGCCATTTTTCAAACAGTGTGACAACGATTACACTCACGAAGACTTCAGCTCAGATGCACGCACTCCGTTAGCACCGGCGAAGATCTTAATGAGTGGACCTCCTGGTCAGAGAATAACAACACATCACCACACAATTTCCTAACTGAAAACAACGAATATATCCATTGTTTCACAACTTCATTGACTTTACAAAGGCCTTTGACCGTGTTTTGCATGATATTCTGTGGCACATACTGAGGCAATTTAATTTTTACACCACAATCATAGTCATTATTGAAGCGCTGTACAAAAATGCAAATAGTTCTGTCTTGTCAAACAATACAATTGGAGAGTTCTTCAAAACAAATGTGAGAGTTCGACAGGGATGCATAATGTCCCCAGTACTTTTCAACACATACTTAGAGCACATCATACAAGAGACAGTACATGATTACAACACGTCTATATCGATCGGTGGTTGTCTTATTTACAACTTGCATTTCGCTGATGATATTGATCTTATAGCTTGGTCAGAACATGCATTGCAAGAGTTAACAACAAAGTTGGGAAAAGTTACCAGCAAGTACGGAATGGAAAACAATACAGATAAGAGCAAAATCTCGTTTAACAGCAGAAACATTAAAAAAGCCAGACTAACATCATGATAAATGGACATAATCTTGAGGTGGTGAATACCTTCAAATACCTCGGATCCAGTGTTTGCAGCGATGTAAAAAGCAAAGCAGAATTAAAATTAGGCTGGAAATGGCTTTAGCGTCCTTGTCAAGACTAACAGTGATTTGGAAAAGCAACATCAGTATTGGAGTGAAAGTCAAAATGTATAAGTCGCTCGTGCTTTCTGTTGTGCTGTATGGTTGTGAGAGTTGGATACTCACTGCTGATATGGAGAGAAGATTACAGACTTTCGAGTACAAATGCTACAGACGAATTCTACGAATTTTCTATAGGGAACTAAGACCAATGTGTACGTAAGAAATAAAGTAGAAATGTGTAAAGTAGCAGGTATTAAGAACCATTGCTTTCAATAGTGAAACGACGAAAACTAGCATTGTTTGGACATGTATGCAGGCACTATTCCTTGTCAAAAACAATACTGCAGGGAACTGTAGAAGGGGAAAGAAGCAGAGGAGGAAAAATGAAGGCATGGACAGACAACATCAAGGAATGGACAGGGCAAGATATTCCCACACTCATCTGCATCGCTGAGGATAGAATTCGCTGGGAGACTGTGTGCTGAAGCATCCAATGTGGCACCCCTACGACCCTGAAGGGTTACGGGTATATTTATTTATTTATTTATTCATCTATTCATGGGGCCTCATTTTAAATCAGTGATAAGACGAATCTGCACACATACATGCATAAATAAATCCACACACACATACATACATGCACACATATTGACTGCATATAGTACATGCGTATAGTACAATGCTACTTTGCTCACTTCTCTAAGGTATTAACATATCCATTAGTATTATCGTACTCATTTCTGTTACGCTTATTTATATTTCAGTTGAGGAACGCTACTTCCTTACAGTGTACTGTTGGACACAGACAAGGTAAGTTCCGAGAAAAAGTTCTAAAGAGCAAGGTTGTAGAGACTCATATATTATCCTTATGTTAAGAAAGGTTTATAGAAGCATTAAAAAAAATCTTAAGAGTGGTAGTCTTCTGAGTACGAGATAAAGCTATCAAGCAGTATCATATGCACATAGGAAACAAGATAGTAATAGTTTGTAGTTTTTGGACAACAGTCATTTTTCGACAAGAACTTGTTAATTCTACAAGCAGCTAGCCTAAGAAACGAAGATCTAGTGGATTGTATTTGTAAGAAATTAAAAAGAGTTTGATATGTTAAAGTAAACTTGAAATCGCATGATGTACAGTACATTAATGTATTTATAATTCATTCTTTGCTAATTAAATTAATTTTTAATCAAATACGATGTACTTAATCAAAAATATGTACTCACTGCGCAAAACTGAAGTCCAACAGGTAAAGCTTGAAACGAGGTAACATAGTTTTGCTAATTATACGAAACACACATATGCACACACACACAAATCGACGTTTCGACTGAAAGGCTTTTCATCAAATGGGAAAAACACCAAAGAAATCCAAAGTAGATGCAACATAGCATACCAGATCGTAGGGTAGGTGTGTCCTATTTCCAAAACAAACAGTGAACATGAACACCAAAATTGCACTGTATAAAAAGAACATCATACCATCACTATGCTACCAACGGTATAAGTGGACACTAACATTAAAAGATAAAAAGAAAACTTTTTTTGACTTGTCTAGGTAGAACTATCAGAGTAACAAGAAGAGACAAAATTAAAAAATGACAACATCAGAAGACTAATAAACACAATGCCAATCATGGATTACATCTTGGAGACAACCGATTAAGTGGTTTTCACTTTCTTCCAGACTACCATCAACACGATTGATACAAAGCCAGAGGCAGACCATGCAAAAGATAGATTACATAAATACAAGAAAACAAATATATATGAAGCACACAAACGGACTCTTCTAGCCCGTACGCTGTAAGGCATAGGATTAAAGCGAAAATAATTCAGTAAGAAATCATCTTTATGGATGTTCTGAATTCCTCACGACTCTGAATGAGTTTACTACTTGCTACATGATGCAGAAAATGATACTCTTAAATAAAAAAGTAGACGTCTCATGTACATCGACGTCTCGGACGGTCATTTCCCTACAACAGCATCTATGCTTTCAATAATTTTTCTTTCATATCGTGATGTACTAATATGTCATTGAATATATAAAAGAATAATTTATAAAAGGTGTGTAATGTATTCGTGCATTTATGAATTTATATTTGTATACCACAATTAATAAATAGGCCCGAAAGTCAGATCTGTCTTCATGTTTTTAGAGTCACGTACATTAAGTCGTTTATTTTCACATTCAGGTATGTAAATGCGACTTGCTTTAAAAATGGCAGGGTATGTTTTCCTTTGAACCACACTATGTACAATGAATCATAGGCCTGCGTGTACCATCGTGTGCTGTTGTGTGTCTTCTTAGACGTGCAGCCCTTCAACTATAACTTTATTTTTGTTTTGTTTTTATACCTATATATCTATCTACAGTGTATACGCTGTGGCCCTTGTTTACCTTGCGGTGTCAGTCGTAGAAGAGTTCTCTGGAGATGACCTTCTTGTGTGCTGTTTGTAAGCTTTTCCTGTGGCTTCTTTGATTTCAGTGTTCTATCTTTTACATGGTCTGCCTCTGGCTTTATAGTACGAGTAGCTATGTCTTTGTTTCATGGATATATGTGGCATACGGTCTGTTGGTAGTATGAAAGTGTGTGAAAACCACTTGATCTGTGTTGCCTTTAGATGTGTTCGAATACTGGTATTCTTTTGGCTATGTGTCTGATGTTATCGTTTCTAAATCTATCCCTTAATGGCACTCCGAGTATTCTTTGGAGATATGCCATTTATGCTGTCACTAATACCGTTTACTGTCACTAATACCGTTTACTGTCACTAATACCGTTTACTGTCACTAATACCGTTTACTGTCACTAATACCGTTTACTGACACTAATACCGTTTACTGTCACTAATACCGTTTACTGTCACTAATACCGTTTACTGTAACTAATACCGATTACTGTCACTAATACCGTTTACTGTTACTAATACTGTTTTTATACCATTCCTGATATTTCCCCTTCGTACAAGATCCATGGCAAAATTGTAGAGCCTCGGTGTATAGGGAAGCCTCGGAATATAAATTGTCCCAAATGGGGGCAGTGGATAATAATAGTGTGAAAGCGATAGTGCTGATCTATATGTGTAAACGGAGAAATCTTGTACCTCTCAACCCACCATAAATCATGATCTATCGCCAGTATAGGAGACCTGTCAACTAAAACGTAAACATGAACTAGTTTCCGATTTCTGTGCTCTGTATTGGTTGGCCTTTGCTATTTTTTGCATGCGACTCCAAGTATGTAAATAGCAACCACTCAAAAGCCCAATAATAATCAAAAACGTAACGAACGGGATCCAAATTAGTTCAGTTAGATAGCCTTTAGTACTGTCCATAGCCACATCTGAATCTACGGGTTTGTTCAGATTTGGGGAGTACATTTGGGGAAACTCGATTACAGTGCAGTCAATAATTTATTCTGAGATACTTCTGAACATTTCTTAAGCTATCAAAGGACAATCCTTGCTACAAAGTCTTCAACAACATGCACAATCAAGGCGATGCTCTGAATACTTGTACAATCATTGAGTGTGCATTCTCAATCATGTAGTCCTAAATCTGCTATCACTTTGTCCATGCAAAACGATCAATGACACCATTTTCCAATGATTCAATATCAATTCCCGTGTCAGTTATATCCTCATACATTTTCATAATTTTTCTATAATATGTATGCAGAATTAACACATGACCTACTATTCATTGACGCTGTTAACTACTATTCATTGACATTATTCATACATCATTTCTGACTAATTTTATTATCTTACAGAATGCGACGCTGTGCTCTCAAGAAACCGCCATGCACAAGTCACCTACAGGATGTATCCATATTTGGATACAATATCCATCTACAAAAGATGGTATCCCGACGATTTGAAAGACTCACTCAACTATTCTTTTATTGTGCCGTCTACAGGTAAAGTCTCCAACATTGCTAGCCGTCTTTTTTTCTCTGCTCTGGTTTTCTTTCATGTAAAAGCTGTAACATGTATGAAGTTGATGACAGTGTTTATATAACAGTTGTGTTGATAACTTTTGTTTATCTTTTCCTTTGTTTATTCTTTAAATAAATTGACTTTCATTTATAACTAATAATATATGTAGTAGACAGTTGGTATTCTGAATCTAAGAATAACTTAACAACGTCTTTAAACACATACACAACACCATACTACATCATTTCTGCTCTCAGCTCGACTACTTGATACAACGATGGTATTTTTACCACAATTACTTTTAACAACGAAGGTATTTTTACGGCAACTACTTAAACACCAAAAGTGTTATTACCACAACTAACGGAAGCAACGAATGTGTTATTTACACAACTATTTTAAACAATGATGGTGTTATTACCTCAACTAATTGAAACAAATGTGCTATGATCCTAGTTACTTGAAATAACGAATGCAATATCACCACAACGAATTGAAATAATGAATGTGGCATCACCACAACTACCACAAAACATTCATCTACCGTAGTTAAAGTACATGTTCATTGACGTATTGTTCTATACTTTTATTTAAGAATATTTACAATGGTGTATTTCAGAAGTGAGTGGCGTCATGGTAGAGTTCAGAGAGGCTCCAGGGTACAACAACAATACTCAATATAAAGTACCTATTTGCCGTTTTTTCAATTTTTCTGGTGCAGCATTGTTCTCTTCAGAAACTTTTGGAACACAGGTGAACAGATAGTTCAGAAAATATTATAAAAATACCTGTATATGTTATCATGATTTAAATGTTCCTAATTCTTGATAGTTCATGAGCACAACTTAATATAATAAGAATACAAGAGACACAATAATAAACAGGGATATAGTTGAATAGAAATACCTCTACTTTGCCAGCATGCTTTAGGTAGACTTATTAGGTTGATAGGATGGACGTATATTATGTGTCATGTTCTGATAACTTCTGCTGTGTTGTATATCCTTGCTCTATTTGAACTACATGTTCTACGGTATTCATGTCCATGACTGCTGGTCGTGAAACAATATCACTGAACCCCATGCAGACTCACAGTTTATATTATACTGTACATGTTCAGTACAACGGTCTCTGTTACTAAGACTAATATGCATGTCTTGATTAAATTGCAGGCGTGTCCTTACCCAGCTTAACCTACCTGTTCAACAAAGCCCGTAGATAACTTTTCCTTATGAAGGTGGAAAGGGTGGGGTGTTACCTAAAAATAGATCATTCGTATGCTTTTGTGCCCGTCAGATCCTTTTCTTTTTTATGTTAATGTTTGCAAATATTCGATTAGAATTTTATTTCCTAGCACTAAAAGTCATGTTCCGATTACTAAAACGGGGGTTGGGGGGGGGCGGTTCTACCTAAACTCTTCCCCTTATCTACTGGTCTGGGTCGTCGATATGTTTTTAGTAGAGGGGGGAGGGGGCTTTTATCATTTTAATAAAGATCATTCACCAGTTTTCGGATGTAGTTCCCTCTTTTTTTAATGAGAGATTTGATGGGAGATTTGATGAGAGATTTGATGAGAGATTTGATGAGAGATTTGAAGAGAGATTTGATTACCTTTTTCTGCAGGAAAAAAACGCTAAAGGATGGTTTTACTCATCTTTTGGCTAATTTTCTACTACTAAAAGTTATGTTCTGATTAACTGAGACTGTTTTGAACAGTCTACGTGCCGTTGTTCAACGTATGCCATTACCCAGGTTAACAAACCTGTTATACATATGCCACGCAAAATGAGGTAAACAGGTTACTAAAACACTTACCTGGCCTATTAATAAAAATATATTTAAAAAAGTATATATAAAAAAAACATACAATAAAACTAAACAGGACAATTCTCCACGTATCGGCTCAAATTGAACCTTTTTCAAGAGACAAACAACAGAAAACGACAAAATAAAAAACAAAATAGATGTATATATTTCATCAAGCCCCGTCTCCATAGCGCAGGGTTGGCAACGCATCTAGTAAAAGTGAAAATGCGTGCATTCACTACAAACAAACCGAAAGTGGGAAATTAGAGACTCATTTTATTTTCATGTGTGTCCCGTAAATCACACTTTGATATTCAGGATTCTTTTTCATGTGTGTCCCGTAACTTAATATACTCTATCATATGTAAGCGTTGTGATATGAAGTATATTGGTGAGACTGGTAGACGTTTAGCTGATAGATTCGCCGAACATTTGAGAGATATCACGAATCATCGTGACTCCCCAGTGGCTAATCATTTTAACAGCCCGTCACATCATGGTAGCTCTGATGTCTCTGTAACCGGTTTGTTACGTTGTTATACCGGTGACCGGCAACGTCAGTCCTTGGAATATCGTCTCATTTGTCATATGGGAGTCTTGCAACCACACGGAATGAACATTAATCACCGTTTTGTTTGAGTTACCCACCTTTTCTTTATACCCTCTACTCCCGTATTGCACTGATTCTTGTAATTATTTGTCTTTGTACACTTTCGTGAATAATTATTATTTTTGTGTTTGCCGTTCTTCTATATAATTCCATTATGTCTTCTTTCGTTTATGTATGTCAATATGTGATTATTTTGTACTCTGCCATTTTGTTATTGTTAAATCATTTACATATTTAGATTTTGATTTCCTCGTTTTTATTGCAGTTGTCTCTTCGATGGGTGCCCACACATGTATAGTTATTTGTATATGCATTTCGTTTTACATGGTTCTATGTATCCACACAATTACTTTGGGCCACACATTTGTATGTATACATATGAAGCTGTTATAGCATTATCTTTATGTGAACGAACGTTTATATTTACATTAATATATGTATATGTTTCTATGTGTACGAATGTTCATGTTATTATTTATGTGAGAAAGTGTTTATGTGCATGAATGTTCATATTTATGTATACATATATATATGTATATTTATGTGAGCGCTTTTTTATGTTAATGCACGTATCTCCATTCTGTGTCAATGTGTATGCCTATTCTGGTGTGAGCCGTTTCCTGTGTGTGGATACATTTACATGCCTGTGCATTTTGTGTGGGTATCCTTCACACATCTGTGTCCATCTTGTTGTGTGTTTGTTTCTTGACTCTTGGTGTGTCTATACATTTCTATGTGTGTTTAGGTTTGGTTTTATATATATGTTTATGTCTGTGTTTGGTTTCACATTCATTCCATGCGTTTTCAAATGTTGATTCTTCTTGTGTCCTTCCTTCCCCAAACCCACTCACCCCACCACCACACAGCCTCATCGTTGCTCATCTGTCATTGTCATATGCCATTCTTGTTGGCGTAGGTGACCATGGTTCTCTGTTCACAGTATTGTTGTCAGGATCGTTGTTTCCAGGCCTTGCTAGGTTGTCACATGAATATTTTCTCACGTCCCCATCTGTCTCTGTTCCCTTCGGTCTTGCCTGTTGTGACTATGTTCTTACGGCCTGCCTGTCTGATAGGGTGACAAAAGGGGTATTTTTCTTGTCTTTTTCTTTTATTATTCTTGCACTCATCTATAGTGTCTCTAATTTCCCACTTTCGGTTTGTTTGTAGTGAATGCACGCATTTTCACTTTTACTAGATGCGTTGCCAACCCTGCGCTATGGAGACGGGGCTTGATGAAATATAGACATCTATTTTGTTTTTTATTTTGTCGTTTTCTGTTGTTTGTCTCTTGAAAAAGGTTCAATTTGAGCCGATACGTGGAGAATTGTCCTGTTTAGTTTTATTGTATGTTTTTTTATATATACTTTTTATAAATATATTTTTATTAATAGGCCAGGTAAGTGTTTTAGTAACCTGTTTACCTCATTTTGCGTTACTATTTGTTCATTAGGTTACTGCGGCACCATCCACTTTGTCGGACACCCTCTGACCATTTGGTTATTTATACATATGCCCTTCCCCAGGTTAACCTACTTGCTCTACGTATTCCTTGCCCATGTGTGTATACTTCTTCTACATAGGATCTTGCCCCAGTGAACCTTCCTTCCAGTGCAGAGGTAAGTGATGGTGAAAACTGAATCCTCCCAAATTGTGAATACTGCTATCTCCAAATCGGTTGGACTGGCGTAGACAGAAATCTGGAAAACCCTCCACACCGTCGCCAAATCCGTATACGCTAATCAACAAAGAAGAGGGTGAATGTGTTCTCGTCTATGAAAAGTACATCATTCTAATGCAGTCTAGTTCATCTGACATGTTGCTCTGCCAATTGTAAGCGCTGCTGGCGATGTCTGTGAGTCAAGTTTGGGCCAACATAAGGTCGTCTTGGTAAGGCCTGTATCTCTGAGTCGTCGCATGATTGTCATTTGAGAGACTCATTTTGATTCATTCACACATCTCTCTCCACTGCTCTTAATCCTCAGCATTATGTATTCTGATTTATTCTGATACCACGTCTGCCCAAAATTGATCGTGTTGTTTGACTGCCGGAGGGAACGATTCCTTAGGTGCCTCAGCACAATATGACGATCTTGCGCAGGGGTAGTAGCTCGTAGCTGGCCACTCCGAAGTCTATCCCAGGTACTCCCAGTGGTTTCATAACGTGCATTGAGGCGTACAATAGTTAATTAGTTATTCCTCTAGGGCCAAAGACGGCACATAGGGCGGATGTCATAGATGTTCATGTCTCTCGTTTCATTGCAATTTGCTTTTATAGTACTGTGGTGACAATTCATCTACCTGGCAATGGTCCACGAGCTCATCCCGGTCTCCAACATACCAATGGCTCGTAGGCGTTCGTGTTCAGATAGTCGTGGCATTTTAAGCACATGTACTGGGTGCTTACTCTCAATGGCCTTTGTATAGCGAGTATACTGCAGTATACACCGGGAGCCGCGTAGCGAAGTGGGTAGCGCACTGGTTTCGCATATGGATGGTCCTGAGTTCATTCCCCAGTTGAGGCGGAAATTGTTTTCAGATCGCAACGGCTCCCGGGTCGACCCAGCCTTAAATGGGTACCGGATTAATCCGGGACTGCGAGGGAGAGTAGATGGCTACGGCAGAGTCTCTGAAATGTGAGATCGCTAACATCTCACACCCCTACTGCATTAATAAATGCTATGGGTTACATTACATTATACCACAATACTGCAGGAACGCCTATCCATTTTCAGGGTCATAGCTGCTGGGAATCGTGAAACGCGTGTAATTTTTATTGTCTTCGTGTGGTCTGTACCCGTGGGATGAATTATGCACGTTTCATTCCAATAGTCATTCGCTGTCTCATCATCATCATTAAGTGCCGTCTCCGCAACGAAGGTTGGCTGCAACGTATCTCCAACATCTCATGTCTCTTGTCTTGGCGGTGCACTCTGCTAGACCTGTATATCGTGTGATGTTACTCTGTCACTTGTATCTCTGCCTACCTCTTGCTCGCTTCCCTTTGACTTTACCCTCAAGTAAGGTCTTCAATAAGGTGTCATGTCTTTTAATGTGTCCAAAGTATTTTATTTGCCTGATCTTTATTTATCTTTAGTAGTTCTTCATATTAAGTGTTTTTAGTATCTCTTTATTTGTTTTCTTCTCTTTCCATGATGTTCTCCCTATTCTTCTATATACTCACATCTCAAAGGCATCAATTTTGTCTTCTAATTGTATATTTAGTGTCCATGTTTCTCTTTATTATAGAATACATTCGCTCTCTACCTCATGACAAACATGGGAAAATTCATTCTGACACCTTTTCCCCTCAACTTTTCGCCAACAGTTTTTAAAATAGGGGTGCACTTTTAATATGCTTCAGCATATATATATATATATATATATATATATATATATATATATATATATATATATATATATATATATATATATATATATATATAATATTCACACACTGATGAAGCATACGTAGAAATGACGTGCATGATCCTCTTTCTAAAATTATTGTGCAAGGAACAGTAGAAATTGGAAGGCGTAGAGTGTATGAGAAAAGCGGGACTGATAATATCAAGGAGTGGTTTGGGCGTGGTATATCTAAAGGTGTCCGAATGGCTGAGGATAGAGTTGTTTGGAGAGCTTTTTGCGCTGGTGAATCCAGTGTGGCACCCCTACAACCCTGACTGGTTATGGGTCTTGTTGCCATTATTATATTATTCGCAAATTGCTTGTGTGTGATTTTCCAATACTAGGAAGACATTGGAACAAAAACTAGCTATTGATCTAAAGTACAATAATCATCTACGAACACAGACGCAGAAGACTGCCCAAAAATGTTTGGCCCATGAGGAGATATCTTCTTTAACTCACAGCAGAGATAATAGCAATCGAGAAAGCTTTGATTGTAATCATTGTTGACTTCGAGAATAGAACTACTCCACCTGAAGACATAGTCATCTTCTCAGACTCAAAATCAACACTCCAGGTCCTGGAGAACAAAAAGACACCCCCGGTTTGAAACTTCAACATCAGCTATCCACAGCATATGTTGTAGAAGTCACACTCCAATGGATACCTGGCCATATCGGTATCCCTGAAAACGAACAGTGCCCAAAACTAACAGACATCTGACAAGAACTACTACCACCGCTTCCAGCTATACACAAAACACTCTACACAACTACATCACAGCTGAGGAGAACCTGTGCATTCGCTGGAACGGCTATAGCCTGCTCACAGCAAAATGGATTGAATCATCATCATTATCATCATCATCAGAAAATTTCCTTCGACAATTTAGGCATGGAATGACCACTACAGATGGTTATTCGCATACTCGTGACTTTCTAGTTAACTGAACCGTAACTCGTAACTTCTGAGATTTCTGAGATAAGTTGTGTGAAAGTGATTGGTCTTCCTCACATGTCGTCTGTACATAGTTCATGTTTAACAAGCGTATAACAGCACTGGAAGTGTAACTGCCTTGTAAACCTTCGTCTTAATCTGTAGGTTAATGTCCTTTTTATGGTTCCCATTTGCGTACAATCTGCAGAAAGTGCTGATTGCCTTGGAGAACCTTGTATACACTTCATCACCAATGGTGGTAGCTTGTGATAGTTTACTCCCTATGTATGTGAATGTATTCACAAATTTCAGTGCTCACCATTAATCTTTATGCAGCCTCCTGATAGATTTTGCCAGGTGCTTGTTGAAAAAGGACTTCTGCTTTCTCTGTATTAATAGCAAGCACAAAGTCGGTACAGACTTTGGAGAATATGTCTATAATGGTTTGTAGTCGAGCGTCAAAGTTGCCATTTAAGACACAGTCATCAGCAAATAGGAGATCCCCGATGATATGTGATTTGACTTTGGTTTTTGCTTGAAGCCGCTGAAGTTCAAACATTTTCTGTCTGTTTGATATCTGGTGTATGTTCTCAAGTTCACATCTCTGAAGGCATCCTCCAACGTAGCAGAAAATATGATGCTAAACAGAAGTGGTGCTAATTATCCCTGTTTAATTTCACTTGAAACAGGAAACGTTGCAGGTAACTCTCCATTATCATGAATTCTAGCTTGCATTCTATCATGCAATTGCTGCACCATTGTAATAAATTTCAGTGGGAAACCATATTTTGCCATAATCTTCCACATAAACCCTCTCTACTTACTGTTCTTATGTAGTACGTTATCTTCGCTGCCACGTAGTCATGTGGGGAACTGTAAGATTGTCTTTCATGTAACTTGGAGAATTATTGGAAGAATGGACTGATTCTGTAGCTGCCCATGACATGTTCAGTGTGGAAGGTGCTCATCTGTTAAATCTATGTCAGATAAGCCTATAATAAGCATATGTCAGACCATGTACGCCAAAAGTCAATGCGCAGTAAGAACGAGCAAAGGTACATCCGACAATCGCCAAATTCACTTGGGAGTGAGAGATGTGTACTATTCCCCCTATTGTTCATAACATAAATAGATCACATCTGCAAAGTAGCAAAGACAACGGAAGAAAACAATCTGAAGGATAACTTAAACGAATTAATATTATATTTGCAGATGACCAAACACTAGTTAGCATCATCAGAAGAGCAACTACAAAGACAAATAGAGAGTATTACAGCAAACATGTCAAACCTTTAAAATGAAGATACATATAGAAAAGACCGAAGTAATGAAGATAAGAAGAACAGAAAGAAACACCAATATATATATTGGATACAACAGACCTAAGTGACAGAATTCACATACCTAGGAAGTAATATAACAACAGACGGCAAAAGAAGCAACGAAATACACAATAGATGCAGTATAGTATACCAAGCCCAAAGACAAGTGACACCAATCTACAGAAGAAAAAGATGTAGATTCAAACACCAAAATAACACTATTCAAAACGATTATTATGCCAACGTTGTGCTACCACTGCCAAACATGGACAACGACAGCACAAGACAAACGTAAACTTGTGACAACTGAAATCGCATGCTTACGCCGAATCAAGGAATATTGCTGAGAGACAAAGCGAGGAATGAGGGCATTAGACAAAGAACCGGTACCACCCTAATCTTGGAATATATTAAGAAACAACAGATCAAATGGTTTGCACACATCAGCAGACTATCATGAGGCAGCATACCACAGCAAGATATGTTACACAGATACAACGAAAGCAGATCTAGAGACCACGAAAACGATAGACCTCCAAAATGAAAGAGGTGACAAATTACACAATATACTCAGCACACACGACGGTCATCTCCAGAAAACTCTTCTACCCCCGACCCTGGAAGGCAACACAGGGTTTAGCAAATAGATAGATAGATATGTACTTACTGCAGAAAACTGAAATCCAACAGGTAGATCCAAGAATAGGGTAATAAAGTTTTGCTAAAAACTAGAGACACACATAATACTACACACAACTCGACGTTTCGACCAAAAGGTCTTTATCAAAACAATAATTGAAACAATCAAAACATATAACCGAAAACGAACAGTAATGACATCGACTGTCACATTGGTATGTGAAATATAGATTGACCGGAAGAGGTGAAATGACACCGTAAAAGGAAAATGAAAAAATGACTGCAAAAATTGTAACGAAACAAACAGAAACTATGGATCAACTAGAATCCTACATGGGACAGGCGTTCATTAATGTCGTCGGGTTTAAGAGTACCATATTGGTAAATGTGCGGGACGTTCATATGTTCCATTACCGCTTGCGCCTACGGTTCCATTTCATGGACAGTGCACCGTCGGTACAGTCGGATGACATATTCTCCCAGTATGCTTCTCGCAAGCATGACTGGACTCATAAGTCTGGCGCATCCCGGAGTCTGGACCGCTACATCGATAACACCAAACGTGATATCGAACGTCTCCCCTTCACCGTGTTAGGCGTACCAACATCTCCCCGGCCGAGTCCCGTGCTCCTAAACAACTTCACAGCTGTGACAACATTGTCATCAAACCGGCCGACAATAGGACGCTGTTGTTGTCTGGCGCAAGAACCTCTATCGAGCAGAGGGTCAGGCTCAGCTATCTCATCCCTTGTTCTACAGGGCCAACACGTGCAACAAAGACCCGATTGTTACCCACAACGATACAGTCTCCAACACCATCAAGGGTTTAATAGCTGACAACCTTCTGCCCACTTCGGCTGCTGCTCTATGCCTCATGGGTAGCAGAATGGGCAGGGCATTCTATATGCTGCCCAAAATTCACAAGCTTTTCAACCTGGGCAGACCCATTGTCTTTGTGTATTCATATCTATGACTTCCTGGATAGTCTCTTTCAACTAATAGTGGATCAACTTCCTACATTCCTGAAAGATACTAGCCATGCCCTGTCCATCTTTGCCTCTATTTTACTGTCCCCTGTTCACACTTATTGTCTCTTTCTGCTGGCCGTCTGCTTCCATTACACCTCCATACCGTACTCAGCGGGTCTCACGCCTGTGAAGTTCTTCCTCGACCAGCATCCTCAAACCTCTGCGTCTACCCTTATCCGTCTTGCAGAACTCGTGCTTACTCTCAATTCCTTCGAGTTCGATGGGCACTTCTTTGACCAAATCACTGGGGTCACCATGAGCATTAAGATGGGGGCCTAGCTATGCCAGCTTTTTCATGGGCCACTTTGAGCACCAGGTATGGGAATCGTATGGGGGGGGGGGTTACCATCAGTGTTTCCATAGATATATTGATGACGGAATTGGCATCACTGACATGTCTGAGGCTGACCTGGCATGCTTCATACAATTCATTGACAATTTTCACCAGGCATCAAGTTCACATCGGAAATCACCTCCCATGTGAAATTTCTGGACATATCCATCACTATCCAACCCTTCTGTCTTAGCACATCGGTACACTACAAACCGACTGATACCCATAGCTTTCTTCTATACACCTCTTCTCATCCCAAAGCCTATCGTGAGTCCCTTCCATTCTCCGAACTTTTTCGCCGTTCGCGCTTGTGCAGTTGAGAGGACGACTTCCTCGAGAAGGCCTACGAGATGATAGCTTTCTGCCGCTGTCGATTGTACCCTGAGAGTGTCCTCATGTTTGCCCTTCTTCGAGTGTGCAGTCTCTCCCGTCAGGACATCCTCTTGACCACTCGGAAGTCTTCCTCTTCTGACAGGGTCAAGCATGTTCTCACTTTCCACCCCCATAG
This sequence comes from Meghimatium bilineatum, assembly GCA_034231615.1. Lineage (NCBI taxonomy): Eukaryota > Metazoa > Mollusca > Gastropoda > Stylommatophora > Philomycidae > Meghimatium > Meghimatium bilineatum. The sequence goes on from CM067317.1 coordinate 54,592,812, forward strand.
CGCTGACGTTAGTCATGTCCTGCTTCGTCACCTTCTTCTTCTCCAGTCTGATCCCGAGACTCGGGAAGAGTTCTATGACACTGCCCCCTCTTGTTGCTTACAGATGTGACAGGAACCTCAGTGATCCACTGGTTCGGAGTCACCTCCAGCCTGACGTTCCTAATAATTTTGGCACCATCAGATGCAATCGCAGCAGATGCTACACTTGTGCCTATGTCACTCAGATCAGATCTGTCACATTCCCTAAAGCCACCTTCACCACTGAGGAGAGCTTCACATGTGTGTCCCGTAACGTCATCTATGCCATCATATGCAGGCGTTGCGTTGCGCTATGACATGTATAGGTGAAACTGGAAGGAGGCTCGCAGACCGATTCTGCGAACATCTGTATAGCATTAAAAACCATTCGGGTTGGCCTGTAGACGTCAGTAGTTTAATATGCATGGAACGAGACGTGGAACTACGGTTCAGTTACGGATCCAAGATGGCCGTCAACGGGTCAGTAACGAATAAGTAACGGGTCAGTAACGGATCAAAGATGGCCACCAACGGGTCAAACAGGTCAAGTCCGGGTCCCCAACGGGTCAGGAGTATCCCCCACCGTTTTGGGTCCGCGAGGGTGGGTCACAAAGGATACAATTTGGATGAACCCGATCAAATTGTGTATCTAATGATGAAAATGTGTGTGTGGGATATATATTTCCACTTCCAACGAATGAGGGCAGACACTACCTTCCCCCTCATGTCATGGTTGTTAACATGAAATGACTCGGCCGGTCGCACGCAGTCGGAAATGCGGGGGTCATCGGCCGTAGTGTGGGCACACGATACCGGATAAAACCAGGTGAATCCAGTACAACTGTTAATAGCTACGCTATATCAATCACGGGTGTAATGTAGCTTGTGGTAAAATATCAAATTTCACCAACTGCGATGTCACTATCAATCATTGTTTTCAACTACTACTTCCTTGGAATGAGGTCAATATACCAACAGAACTCCACATTCCAGTTGTGAATCTTTTCCACGCCAGAAAATTACACAACCTCATCTTATGGTATAGGTGTTTACATCCCCTGACTATGAAAAACGTTTTTTGTACCGTTCAGATTAGTTTGCCATCGCAACCATCTACTAACCCTGCATTGTATGGGTTTAATTATAAAACATGAGTGTGTTGTGTCCAATGAATGGTAGTGAAATGTAGTTTCAATATAAATCAATACAAGACGCAAAAATATAACGAGATCAACGAAATATATGGAAAAAAACGATTACTAAATTTATAATTGTGGAACAATTATTATATAAATAATACACGCAAATAAAACGAACAACTCTATTACAACTAATGTCTAGGTACTGACTTTAACACGCAACGCTATTAAAACGTAACCGCCGTGCAACCATCCGAGGTGGTTAATTATCTCCTTCTATTGGAAAGCTATGCAGGGGAAAACAACGAGCGTCTTCGCTATGCATGCGTCATGAAAAGGTAATATTAGTGTGTCCACTAAGCCGAACATAAGTTGGGGTAAAATTTGTGAAATGCCCATATGAAATAACATAATTTATATTTCATCTTTAATACCATTTACAAACATGCAAATCAATTGAAAACCAACACCTGGTCCGTGAGTTATGGTTTTTTTTTTTTAATTTAAATTTATTTTATTTGAAATTTATTCTTTTAAATTATTACTATTATACGATATACATATACACATTTTACCGGAATATAGTAATATACACTGCATATATTTGACAACCAGCTATTTATTTTAATAATTTATAAAATGTCTATAATTTAAATACATTCACACAAGATTTCTAAGCACGGCAAATATACAACAAATCAACCAGCACTGGTAACGCTAATGAACATCTGGTAACCATTATTTACCACTGGTCAGTACGTGTGAGCACAGCGGGACGCTGATTAATCAACCGTTATCTTATCAGCCAGCTTAATGCAGCTTCGATGTGTGTGAGTTTAGTTTCTTAACATTTATCAAAACCGCCGTTAAGGTTATTTCTTTATCTCTGTCACACACGCACATACATTCAGGTTGTGATTAGCTAGTTCTGTGGTACATTATAAGCAGAGAAAGCTTTCGGATACTAACACGACCAGTTGTATTTAGGCACATATTTTAAAAAGCATATTAGCAGTATTATAAATTATTAATATTATTATTACACACATATAATGATATGTATATTTATGCGTATTTCGAGGTCTTTATACACAGGAAACAAAATATTCTTCTTCTGCTGGTATAATAATCAAAGGTTCTTACATTTTAAACAGACGGCATCTAGGTGCCATGGGTCAAAATTGGATACAAATATGTTTCTGCTGCCATCAAAATGATCCGCGGGTCTCGGTTTTTTTAAACCACCGGTATCTAGGCATCATATTTCTTCCTGCAAATTTCTCAGATGTTCTCACATTTTTAAACCACATGCATCATAATTACTAATATTCTCCAAATATGCTCCTTCTGTGTCTAAGGTCAAGATAAACTGTAAATATACTGGCACACCGAACCCTTAAAACACTCCGCTTCTATGTCTATGGGCAAGCATATTAGAGTGGTTCTCACATTGTAGAATTTTGAAGTGGCCAATGGTTTTTATATATATTATAACACGATAGCCTAGATATCAAGGATTCACACACACACACACACACACACACAAACACACACACACACACACACCTTTTTTATGCTGTTAATAGCATGGGTTATACACTTCAATGGTCTTTAATAACCAATATAGAAAGACGCTTAGTCGCTATGCCCATAATCCCTACCTTTAAATAACACAGGGGAAAAGGCCAAGGGTTCTCACACCTTTAGGGTTTTTTGGGTGCTTGAATTAACTTGACCAGCTTATGACCTCAATCACGATGGGTTTCTAGTCTTATCTTGGCCTGTGTATAACCCTTGTATAAATCGGTTCTGGACTCAGCTGGCTCAACCCATAGAAAGCGAAGGAGCCGATCTTCTTGATCTGTGGATAACATCTGAGTTCTGGCCCAGTCGATAACCTTAAACCTCTGTAGTCTACAGAAGGCTTCTTTTTAACAAGATGAAAGTATATAGTACAACGTAACAGACAATATCACATATACAAATATAACAATGCTGAAACACAAACCAGAAAAAAACGGAAAAGATATTTTTTCAGAGATATAAAGCTTTTATTTATGATTCGCGTACATTTAAATTAGCATGCCAAAATAAATTAGAAAAAAGTGTTCATGGTATAATTGTATGTTGCTAAAAAGGAGCCACAGTTGGTTTTATTCTTTGTCTCTTGACTGGTTTGGTCTTTTTCTGTTCTGGTTGGTTGTGGGCTCGAGTTAATACTGACGGCTCAGATACATAAGTAGGTGCATAGTTGGCTGTGAGATACATAGCCAGGTTAACAAAATACTGATCGTTGGTTGTATACATTTCGTTGAATGTATTATCAATTGCGTTTGAAGCTGGAGCAGTTTAATCGGGTTTTGTGGCAAAAACACCACAAACTCTATCAACTTCTTTCAGAATGATCTCTCGTAGGTCTGCGAGGTCTTCACAGTTTTGTCGTCTCATTGTGATGCTGGTTCTAGATGGATACTTTATATTTGCATCACCATAGTAGCGCCGAACCTGGATAAACGGTGACAACGACATGAATGATGTTACGGCTACAGCATTAAAACCATCACCTAATGGTTTCATCATATCGTTGGCTCTGGAAAAAAAGCTGAGGAACTCATCTTCCTGATTATTTAAATAAGAGTACTTGTACTAGAATCATAGTGCGTTGTGAAGTTTTAGATAGTGAGAGTCTTATTTATACACAGGAGCACGCACAACGCGGCGCATGGGCACGTGCACGGTTGCTGGTGGCGATCTGATTGATTACATCTGGTACATGCCGAATGGTTGACCCAACGCCAGTATGATCTGAGTAGTACCTGAACGATACGTACCTGAGGGATACGTAGTTAAAATTTTATTAGTGTTTAACCTATACATAAGGGATGAAAAATGGCTAACCTTTTCCATTGTCTTAAACAGGTGCACCTCTTGGCATGACATCTCAACACGGACTATAAATACGGAAACATATGATTCTGATACTAATAAACTAGTAAACACCTAGTTTTAAATACGAACCAACTACACCAATCGTCTGTATTGCATTATTGAATCACAGCCGAATCGACAATACGGGTATGGTACTGTGCATACACTCGGAGTAGCCCATTCGTCCCATTGGGTGATGTGTGTATATTTGTAGTATCAAACATTTAAAAAATAAAACGTTATCAGCACTTACTAATAGAAACTACAGGAGCTTGGTAATTTTGAAGAATGACTTATGTGAGTAATGTTGTTAATATCTGAACAGGCTGATTTTTATTCTACCAGGCTTTTCGATCATGGGTTTGTTTTTGTCTCTTCTTCAGACATTTGTTAACGGGCACATTCTCTACCTTTTCTATGGTATTTTGATGTTAAATGTAATGTCTGCCATGTGTAAAATTCTATATTGACTTGGTTGTTGGTACGTATTGGTAGTTGTATGTTTGTTGGGAGTGGAAATGAGTGGGCGTAAATGTGTATGCATTTGGATATTTTGGTTTGTATACATACACTAACATCCCGGTGATATATTGGGGGATTATTTATTATTATCGTTGTGCTTGTTGTATATATATATTGGTTGAGCTATGTATGTATAACTTGTGTATGAGTTAGGGCTAACTATGTTTGGTATCTGCTTGTGAATATAATTATTTACGCAGTCCATCTATTTTCCACCTAACGTCTACCAAAACCTATCTGTGTGTTCAATGAGTGAAATCATTCAGCTGCCTCTAAACACTGCAAAGACACATACAAGATCTCCATGTTAAAAAAGACATAACTGTAATTTTTGTACTAATATTTACACAGATACATTAAGACAGCACATACAGAAGTGTCATACGCTCCAATTAGTAACAAAGAATGCAACTTTTAAACCTAGCTAGAGGCATCATTGTAATTTAACACCAACCAAGAACATGATACTAGTTGATCCCCAGGTGGTCGACGCCTTGCTGTATAAAACAGTCTATAAACCACCTGATTCTTTAACTGATTCTATGTGTGAGTTGGACCAACAAATGCAGACGGTTTTCGCTCGTGGTGATTTAATCAATCACGAAAAAACTAGACTATACCAAAAAACATTACAACAGTATTTGAATCGACTCAACCAATACAAAAACAGACCTCTGAGTCTATTAGAGAGCACACAGCTCTCGGTACCAAGTGACTCAATACAGAAAGATGCAGAAACCACTGTGAAAATTCCAGTAAAAGTCGAAGTCTGAGACACCACTGCTTTAACATAGGCGGGCATCTAAAAGGACAAAAAGTAAAGCAACGGACAAAAGTCTGATTTGGGATAAGTGTTATTAATTACCGAATAAATAGGTAATTAATTTTATCAACTGTCACCTTAAAATCACCATCAATTGAGAAACAATTCAGACAATTGATAACTTTTCTTATTAAAGCAGTAAAATGACACAAGATGGGGATACAATAAAAGATATCTTTACCAGAATTGCGTTGTCTTCAAGTATGTTTTACCACCTAAGAAACATCAGAAAATAAAAAAAAAACAAGTAAACATACTAAACTACCACTGTTCAACTTCAATATGTTACCCGTGTTAACATATGGTTGCGAAAGTTGGAAAATGACAAAGACACTGAAAAAGAAATTTAACTAATTTGAAAATAAATGTCTTAGACAACTCTTAAATATTGGTTGAGAAGAATTCAAGTCAAACATGCAAGTAAGAGAAGACACCAAACACCAATATGTTTCTACAACAATAAGAAGAAAATGATGGACTTATATCGAACATGAACTTAGAATGAATTTTTTTTAATGTCACCGCAAGCAGTAAAATAGGTACCAGATGGCAATATAAAAAAGGAAGACAAAGATAGACTCTTCGCAGAACAACCATCAAAGAGGGTCTAACTAGGGGTCCCAGAAACATACATGAATTACACACAACAGGATACATCGCTCCAACTGGAAAGCTGGTTTTTGCCATATTAACCATATTCGGCGCTGAAGGAACATAGATAGAAGGAGAAATGTCATGAAATACAATCATTATTGGACACCTAAACTTGCTGAATCATTTAAAGAGATGAGAAAGGCCAGAAAGAGGGCTGAGAAAAATATTCTACCCCCTTACAGAACACAACAGATGGACATAAAACGTAAGATATATCACAAAGAAAAACAAACAGATTGTAGAGAAAAATGTAGGAAACTAATTCTAAAAAGAGAAGGGAAAAAAGCTGCGAAACTCTTACATTATATGTAGGAAAAAATAAAAACACTAATCCAACACACATAGTAGATGGTTGGGCAACGAAGTAAGTGCACCCAGTAAGAAAGCAGATACATTCAACAATGTCTTTGCAAATGTTAACAAGTCACAGCACAGGAAGAGACTAGACTAAATACTTTTTAAAAATGCTACACCTAAAAAATCTCAGAACAATATTGCTGCATTCAATGACATATTCAGCAAACAAGAACTGAACATGGCAATACGAAAACTGGCGAGATAAAAATACTCCAGGGCCAGATCAAATTAAAAATGAAATTATATGTAAGTTTGGATCAAAGGCAAAAGAAACACTCATATGGTATATCAATAGAGCATGGAATGAGGGACAGTAAAAGAAACACTCATATGGTATATCAATAGAGCATGGAATGAGGGACAGTTGTCATCATCATGACTTACAATAATAATCAAATCCCATTCTTAAGAAAGGAAAACTGTTAGGTACACTAATAACTTATACGCCCATATGGCATTGTGAATGGCATTGTGCTACCAAGAGTAGAACTACTCAGCAGTATTTGGATATCGACAACAACAACAAAAATACTGTTTACATATCAACGATGTTAAACAGAAGCCCGTCTTGTAAGTTGTTTGGGATTCTTACAAGTTTTATGTTACCGGCTACATTACTGTAATAATTAATGCAAGCAAATAACCTTTAGGCCAAGACTTGAAAAGAGCACTGATATGAAATATTGATGTTCCTTCGATTCGTGTTACAACTTGATGCCATTTTTATTCTGGAAAGTGAGCCTGTACAGCCATCTGAAATTTAAGAAAAGAATGAAATGATCTGCATCGACAAATGAACTTAGCACCTGCATATATTTTATTACATCCTACAGTTATCGTCTTCTTAATGTTACATCCTGATTGTGGAAGGTCACGATCGCTACAACTCTCTGTGCTGTGCATAGACTATTTTGCATATGCTACAAAATTAGTTGGGGGTAAGTTTCGCTGGTGGCAAGAGATCATATCTTAAACATTATAAAGTATTTTCAAAATAACGATAATAGCTAATACGTCTTTCTAAATAACACCCGACGTACAATCGTGTGTAATAAAGTTTACGTAACATAAATTGGGAAAATGACGTAAATATTTTCAACAGTTTTTTTGTTTTGTCAATCACGTCTCATGCCCAGTGGACATGATAATGTTTCTCCACAATTCTCTCTCTCTCTCTCTCTCTCTCTCTCTCTTTCTCTGTGTGTGTGTCTTGTGTTGTTAATAAGTTCACTTGTTGACATTTGCTCGTGGCAATCAATCCAGCCATTTCGCGGCATGCACATTTTTTCAATCGTCTAGGGTCTAAACCTGGCTCAATTGGGAGGGAAAACTGCTGAATTGGCAACAGGGTAACTGCTATTGGTGCGTTAGAAACTAGAAACTGGAATATAAATTATTAAAAACACAAAGTCGGTATATTGAAAAGTGTGACTCCCGGGTCCCGCGTTCTAGAAAAGAACCGAAAATCTTGACAGCATGCTTCTAATTTTTACTCGAATTTGTCTTGTTACTCCAACGTCTCTGACTTTAATTTTCTTTAATAATGACTTTAATAATGCAAAATGATATGTTTTATGTCTCCTGTCGTATTTCTAGTCAGTCATCAGGCGACAGCATCAACAGTGTCAATGAACTGCCTGATTCGCTTTAGACGACCTCAGTGTCATTTAATAGTCATTTTTTGCCACCGACTCTGTATACGTTTCAATTAGATATTTTATATTCCACCAAGAGTGTGTCAACCTACATCTCCATGTCGCAATAGCTCTTGTTTAGCATGTGATGTTCATTAAAGTATGAAAAAACAGGTGATAGTCAGGACATCCACTCCATCTAGCGTTTATGAACTTATCAATGGTGCTTGGAACATGTTACTTGGAATAAATGCTTGCTTGTTGTTGACTTAAAATTGTTATTTGTAAGGCGCACTGTCACTTCAATCTTCGTGTTAACTTTTAAAGTTTATATAGGTAGTATTCATTCACTATATTGGGTGCCACCTGGAGTAAGAAGAAGAGGGAGACCTAGAGAAACTCTACGAAGAACCATTAATAGAGAAGGCATGTCAATGAACCTAAACAACACGCAACAATTGAAAGACCTGGCAACACAAAGACAGAAATGGAAGGCTATGGTTTCTGCCCTATGCGCCGCCTATGGCCCTAGAGGAACATAACATAACATAACATATTAAATCGTAAAAAACAAAGATTTTTCAATGTGATTTTAGTAATTAGAAATATACCAGAACACTAGTTTTATATTCAAAACAAATGTTTTCGACTTCGCGGATTCTTTGAGACGCCAACGTGGATTCCTAGTGGCCTGCGGAGCTCATGTTAAAGAGTCACTGCTGTAAAGAATTTCGATAGCAGAAATGTATGAACAAATAGCAGTATGAGGAAAAGTGGCATACGTTTGAACTTCAAATTGTAATTCCAAATTTGAACTTACGCCACTTCAACTGACACTTGTACCAACCAGCCACTCCAATGATGGCGTTCCTCCTTCGCAAGCGAAGACTAGCATTCATGAAAAATAATAAATGTGATGAACAAGTAGAAAAAAACCACATTTATAATTGTTTAATTTGGTTTGTGAATTCGTAGATGCCCGATGAGTCCGATTCGTGCCAGGAAAGTTCTATTGCAGTTCGTGTAGAGGATTCGGAGTAGTAGAGTTTTCGGATTTGACCTACCGCTTCCGTCGCTTTATGAATTGACCACAGTGTTCTCTCGTTTTCAAATTTAGTGATGCCAGAAGTGATCTGGGTGTGCCAAGCTGAGCGATCAAGGGCTGTAGTCTCCCAGGAGCTAGGATCGATGCTGCAGTGTTTCAGAGAGTTTCTTAAGTGATCCTCGAAGCGCTTTTTTCTGCCCGCCGCTTGAACGTTTACCATTACACAGCTCCCCATAGAATAATCTCATTGGAAAGCGTTTGTCTGGCTTACGAACGATGTTCCAGTCCAGCTGAGTTGGAACCTAATCACCAGGGCATGGATGCTTTGCACACGGGACTTTTGTATGATTTCCGTGTCTGGTACTCGATCCTGCCAACGTACTCCTATTAGATTTCTTAGGCACCGAAGGTAGAAAGAGTTGAAGCTGTCGAGCGTCTCTTACATGGACAGTTCAGGATGACGCAACATAAAGCAGTGTTGGTAGAACCACTGCTCTGTACACATCATGGACCTCTTTTATTTGGCTGCGATGTGTTCGGTTTCACCATCACCACCGCGAAGACATCAGTAATGTATCAACCAGCGCCAGGTGTCCCCTACACAGAACCAGTAATCACAGGAAGATGACAAAAACTCAATACTGCCAATACGTTTGTATATATCGGCAGCACCAATTCGCAAACTGTGTCAATTGACGAGAATGTTCTTCCCCTGCGTATTTTTTGCGCCAGTGCGACATTCGGGAGCCTTCGTGTCAACGAATGGATCAGACACGGTCTCAGTTTGACAACTTAGTTGGATGTCTTTCATGTCCTGCATGTCTTTCAGACTGGTAACGTTTAGTGCACAATCGATGGTGATCAAGAGATCGCGAACAATGTCCGTCTTAGTTTTTCGCCATGGCACTCAATCTACTAAGTTTTGGTCTGTATTATATATATATATATAGTACACAGATTTTAACACACTTGTACTTGTAATAGCATAATGATTTTTTATTTATCACCGTGCATAATTAACTTTCAGTTAAAGATTCCATATAACTGCAGTGGTATTAACATCATTCCCAGTGTCTTCCACCTAAATTTGACTTCTGAATCTTCATTGACTGGTTTACATTACGTTGTATCATGGCACGAACATACAGTATCTGAGGATCATTATATTTATAATGTGAAAGGTTAGTTTGCCCTATTTCTTTATTTGTTAACTTCACTATCCTATTTGAACCGAATAAACTATTAGTATTTTCTAAGATTCGATGCAGTAGGCGCTTAAGATTAGGCCGAAGCGTAAGACTAGAAGGAAAGGGCGAGAGAGAGGACGAATAAAGTTAATAAAACTCAGCTCCAGAAATCACCCACAGATACAGACCTACAAAACCTAAAACCGCTAAACACCTTTAACACATACCCAACATGGGACAGGAAAAACTTCCCAAGAATTATGGACAATATACCAAGCATTATTCCGAAAACAGAAACTACTATGCAAGTACTAAAGGCGACAACTAAGAATCACATACAGAAAACATACCCAAAGGATATATGGACACATGTATATACAGATTGATCAGCGAAAGAGGCAGTATTAGATGGAGGATCAGGAATATATATAGTAACACCAGATGGAAAAGAAATAGAGAAATCCATACCCACAGGCAAACATTCCACAAATTTCAAAGCAGAAATGGAAGCCATAATAGAGGCAGCCAAAATGCTCATGAATTGCTTGCAGAGTCACAACAGACGTGTAGTATTTCTAACCAATGCAAAGTCAGTATTGCAGGCATTGAAAGATCCAAAGAACACGAGCATGAATGAACTTACGGCCTGCTTACTACACCTCAACAGTACTACCAAAGAAACAGTACTGCAGTGGATCCCAGGTCACTGTGGCATACCTGGAAATGGAACAAATAGAAAATGATAATACGTACTATGAATGTAAGACCATGTTAAAAGCAGAATATAAGAAAAAGTGGAAGCAAATGCACCAAATTGCAGAATCAAATGACCCCTACCACCAAATGTCACGCAAGGAACAAACCATCTTTTTCAGACAACGAACTGGTCACAACAGACTGAGAAGTCACATGTTCCAAAAGCTGAAGATTGGCGAGACAGACCTGTGCAACTGTGGACTGAGCTCAGAGACTGCAGAACACATTCTTCATGCCTGTCAACTCTACCAAGAAGAGAGGGAGAAAATATGGCCTACTGCTTCCAGACTTGAGGGGTTCCATGGATGACCTGAAGCGAATCACACAATTCATTGAAGCTATTGGTGCTGTAACCTGATATCTGACTGAAGAACGATGAAGAAGAAGAAGAAGTACTTCACTGTGCTATAAATAGCACACTGTTTACATTTTTAACTAGGTGACGTCACAGATTTCTCCGGACACGGACTAGATATTACATATTTTTTTTTCTGTTCTGCGCAAATACTAATTCTAATCTTAACCAGAATTAATATTCCTTAAATTCTAAATACTAATTCTAATCCTAACCTTAATTAATATGCCTTAATTCTAAATACTAATTGTAATCCTAACCAGTGACGGATTTACCTATAAGCTAAACAAGTTATAGCGTAGGGCCCCCACTTTCTTGGGGGTGGGGGGCATCAGATGTGTGGCCTCGGCTGTGCTATGACCGTGTCTGTTCAGGATGTTCCTGATGTTTTCTATCCATTCTCTCAACTCTCCGTCTCCGGCGTCTGTGCAGTGCTGAGGATGACTTTCTCGAGAAAGCCCACGAGATTATGGGCTTCTTCCGTTTCCGCTCATACCCCGACAGAGTCCTTCAGTCTGCCCTGTCTCGGGTGTGCAGCCTCTCCCACCAGGACACCCTCTCTAACGCTCGGAGGTCTTCTCCCTCTGACAGGGTCAAACTTGTCCTGACTTTCCACCAGCATAGCGCTGCTGTTCGTCATGTTCTTCTCCGACACCTTCCCCTTCTCCAGTCTGATGCGGAGACACGGGAAGTATTATGTTTCCCCCTCCCCCTCTTGGTTGCGTACAGACGGGACAAGAACCTCAGGGATTTACTAGTTCGAAGTCATCTGAGTCCTGATGTCCCCCTTCATTCTGGCACTATCAGCTGCAATCGCCCTAGATGATACACCTGCCCAGACCCGGTCCGTCACATTCCCCAAGGCCACCTTCTCCATTGAGAAAAGTTTCTCTTGGGTGTCCCGTAATGTTATCTATGCCATCATCTGCAAGCACTGCACCATGACATACATTGGTGAGACTGGTAGTAGGCAGAGCCGTCTTTGCACCATTTTGGGCCCCTGGGCAAAGAAATAAGTGTTGGGCCCCTGGGCAAAGAAAGAGTGCCCCCTCCCCTCAGGAATAAAAAATGGTTGATAATATTAAAAATAATGTATTATTTATTTTATTGTCACTATACTAATTTCAACAAAGTTGTTGTTAAAACATGCTGTACAACTGCAACTATAATCAACAGTAAACATGAAAAACAGAGAAAAGAGATTTTATTTGCATGTTTTATAGACATGGTTCAAGGTTGGAATGATTGATAAACTTGAAGGGCCCATTCGCATATAAATAAATTTTGAGATTTTTATAAAATAATACTAAATTTTATACTTGTTTTCCGAAACCCTTCAAACATTCGCTTGGGGCCCTATGCTCGTGGGCCCCCGGGCCAATGCCTAACGGGCCTATGCATGAAGACGGCATTGGTATTAGGCTTGCTGACCGTTTCTGCGAGCACCTACACAGTATCAAACACCATTCGGGCTATCCTGTGAATGTTCATTTCAACAGCACAGGCCATCGGGGCGCCCAGGATATTCAGGTGACGGTCATCAAAGCATGCTTCTTCGACGACCGAACCCGTCTGGCGCTTGAGAACCGCTATATATATGAATTCGGCACTCTGAAACCCTTGGGTATGAATGAGCGCTTGACATATGTATAATATCGGGTTGTACCGTCATCTCTCGGTCTTATTTTAACATGTATTCAGCTTTGTGTTTGTATACTTTCTATTTCTGTTCTTTTCCTGTTTGTGTCACCTTTGACCTCATTTCTATCACTTCGACCAACTTATTAGAGATGTGAACGCAAGTTGTGTAGTCCCTACTTGTTGTTTTTTATTTATATGTGTTTGTGATCCTTGATAAAGATCTTTCGGTCGAAACGTCAATTTGTGTGTGTGCCTATGCGTGTTTCGTACAATTAGCAAAACTTTATTACCTTATTTCAAGCTTTACCTATTGGACTTCAGTTTTGCGCAGCGAGTACATATTTTCGATTTTCCACTTTCTTGGGGGCCCCAAATTTTTTAATTTCATTATCTATATATTCTTAATCGTTAAAGGGCCCAACATCTTTAAATAGCTTAGGGCCCCATATCTCAAATAGCTGAGGGGCCTATCGTCTAAATTCGCCTCTGATTATAGCACTAATTTCTAATGTAATGGTGCAAGGCATGCCCAATCACACTGTAAAAGTTATGTAATACCTCGAAACTAGAACAAAGGTCACAGTGAAGAACTGAACCGTACTTACTCCCACTTGGCGTTCTCTCTCATGATTAAACAATTTAAATAGCGCACACATTTTAGTTATTTACTATAAACATTATAGAAAGATAATAGCTGATTAATTCTTTGTTTTAAAGTTATCCGCCCTTGAAATTTAAAGCCAAAATCCTTTGGCTTTTTAAAATAAACTTTGGCAATGACATAACATGATTGTCTGCTGAAGACCTAGTGGGAAACCCCAATTATCGTTTAATATCTACCGAATTTTCTTTCGGTGTGTTAGCTCAGATAAATCATACGCTTAGAAATAATGTATGGGGAGGCGAAAAGGAGTGGAAATTTCCTAATACAATATTTTATCTACGCATAAGCATAATAGTGCGTTCATCAATAGTTGTCCACCGATATTGTCTATTATCTCCGTAATTACTGAGCCTCCATATTTTGCATGAGTGTATTATTTCATAACCATATTAAAGATTTATGATTAGTTATTACCTATATTAGACGGATTTATCGCAGCAGTCGCTACGAATGCCATTTTTATGGTAGCAATTCTTGTTTGTTGATTGACAAAAAAATAGACAGCGTATAGTGCCATTTACCATGTTCTGTGTTTTATTTTACACGGTCAGTGTTGATATCGGTAAGAAACACGTGAAATACTAAGATGTAGCACCAGATTTTTTTCTTCATAGTTATATATTAGAATAATAGCTAAATAATAATGTCAGTTTCCTCAGAGGTGTATCTCCAGTGGTGTAGCGAGAGGGGGCGAAGGTGCGGACCGCCCCGGGCGGCATCATCGGGAGGGCGGCAAATTTATTTTCGTCCAAGCTTTCACAATCACTGCCATATTTTTTTAATGTCACAAGGGTGGAAAATTATTATTCCGCCCCGGGCGACATTGACCCACGCTACGCCACTGTGCATCTCATATTCGATGAGTTTTTATTGTGATATATTCAACATATCATTTTTGTGTAAATTATTACAGCGTATTATAAAGCAGAATTTACAACTATAATATAACCATGTCTTTGAAAGTTAAATTCGTTTCATTAAAAAGTATAGCTATTAGATTGTACAAATATTTTTTCACAAGACGCGCGACGTGGTACTCTATTTCATAGTATTTCTAAGCCCTCATAAATAACACAGCACGCCATAGGTATAAACTGCAAAATACTATCAAGGTGGTTACGAGAAGATAACCATACTTTAAAAAAAAACAGAAGAAACGAGAGGAATAAGAAATGTTGTAAATAGTTTCGATGAAGAAATTATTAAGAGAACAATTCATAGACTTTTGGATTGCAAAGAAGCAATAAGTGACAATAAAGACATTGAAAACATATTTAGAAAAGAACGAAATTCACATTTCGAAAACTATATTATGGAGATCTATAAGGGGTTCAGGATTTACATTTCGCAAATATACATGTGGCAGAAGCGTCATTTGTGAGAAATGTCATTTAGTAACTATCAGAAGTAAATATCTGAGACAAATTAGGGAGATGCGTAAAGAAACTTATGATATTATATATATATAATATATAAATGAAACATGAAAAAACGCTCACCACACTAATGAAAATTAATGGTAATCTGTAGATGGAGCTATTAAGAGATATGTACCAAGCAGTAAAGGTCAAAGATTAATAATTGCATTCAGGTAAAGGACAAAATGGTCTTTTGAAGAATGGTAAACTAATTTTCATTTCCAAATCTACCGATAGTCGAGACTACAATGCTGAGATGAAAGTCATATATTTAGAGAGTGGAAAGAGAAGACTCTACTTCCCTCATTAGATAGACGCTCCTGTCTGGTTATGGACAGCGCTTCCTACTACAATGTTGCTGCATGTGAAGAGAAGATCCTTACAACCTCGTCTACTAAGGAAGACATTAAAATATGGCTTAGAAAAGAAAATATTTCATTTACTGAACTGCTCTTGAAACCTGAGTTGCTGATGTTGTTAAAGAATGTACACAGAGCGAAGACTTTCCACATTGATAAAATTATAGAGGAGCATGGACATAGATGTATACCACCGTATCATTCACATTTAAATCCAATAGAATTTGTTTGGGTTAAAATTAATGGAGCTGTAGCAATGGAAAATAAAACCTTCAAACTTAATGATATTCAGAAAATGGCATATTCTATGCTCTCCGACATTAACAAAGAATCCTGGATTAAATGTGAGGACCATATATTGAAAGTGGAAGAAGAATATTGGCAGAAAGATGGCTTACGCTTCATTCAACACATTACCATTATCGATCTTTACTATTCATCGGATTCTGAATAAAACAAGACTTGAAGAAATTTTTGATAAAACAAATGATATTATAAACAACAACACAGAAGAATAATTATTCGTATTACAAA
Source organism: Meghimatium bilineatum (assembly GCA_034231615.1). Taxonomy (NCBI): domain Eukaryota; kingdom Metazoa; phylum Mollusca; class Gastropoda; order Stylommatophora; family Philomycidae; genus Meghimatium; species Meghimatium bilineatum. The sequence continues at coordinate 54,608,846 of CM067317.1, forward strand.
ATTTCCACGCACAATTGGAACCAGAAATAAATGGAATATAAGGATGATTTGGATTGCTCGGATATGAAATAAACAAGAAAACATGCAACAACTACATAATAATGGAAATGTGTATTCAGACAAACTTATTTAAACAAACACATTCGTCAAGCATATAGATACTCAAGTTTATGCCTGGTACAAGTATAACTATTTAAACTGCAGAAGCCCGATACTATTTATATTAACAAGAAGAACTAACAGAACAGAAGTAATATAATATGTTCAAGAGCCATACCAAACATTTGTGTAGACAACGATAATAAAACAGTAAAAGTAGCTGTAAAATCAAAGAAAGAGGAAAGACATCAAATCGGAGGCAGACCATGCATAACAAATCACAGACATAAAGCTCTTGAAAGGTTTCTAATAAAAGGTGAAAAACGAAAGGACTAGACTGATAATATTAAATGCTGGACAAGTATAACTTTCTCTGAATTGTAGAATGCACTAAGAAAATGGTTCGTCGAAGATTTCGGAAAAACAACATTAGTACTGATATAGATCATACTAGGACAAATATAATGATGATGACGGTAAGTACAGTGTTCGTTGTCGTTTATTTTTAATTCACTAGTTCGTAAATAATAATACAACTTCATGAACGTTTCACTGTTAACTATATATCTCGTTGCATATATTTTCATTGCAACGAAAGAAAAATATTATTCGCGAAATATCTCATTTCTACCCACACTATGAAAGATGTACGATACGCCTATACATACAATTACTGTAAAATTTATTTTCCACATACAATAAAATCCTTACTACCTAAAAAACGACATTCGTAGCGACTGCTGCGATAAATCCGCTCAATGTAGATAATACATAATCATAAATCTGTAACGTGGCTAAGAAATGATGCTGAAGGAAGAAAATGAACCACGGACCATAATATCAACAAACAAAACAACAACTAAAGAGGTATATAGAAGAGTTATATAGAAGAGTTGTAAAATGATAGAATCTTACCAAAGAAGTCATTACATAATATGTGATCCCTTTCACATTCTGTACCTCCAACAAATAACCCCCCCCCCCCGTCGCGAAGTATTATCTACGGGCCTGACCTAGATTACAAGATTATATAAGATATATTTTTAAGCTAGTTAATATTTTATAAAGGGCTGTGTTTCTAATGTGAAAAATTTGGAGGAGGGGGAGCTACCTACCTACTAAATGAAAGGACACTCGATGTCCCCACTCTAAAAATGTACGCTACGCCAGTGATAAGTATAATACTATTCAGCATCTGCTAAATGAGACTGAATTGGAACAACTGCTCGATGTGCAATCACGTCAGATCTTAAATACTTGAATATTTTTAGCCGTTGAACAGATCACATGACTTGGCATGCACTACTTTAATCAGACACGTGAATTGACATGTACTACTTTCTGTCTTTAATCAGACACGTGACTATACATGTACTACTTTCAGTCTTTAATCAGATCACATAAATTGACATGTACTACTTTCGGTCTTTAATTAGACACGTGACTATACATGTACTACTTTCAGTCTTTAATCAGATCACATAAATTGACATGTACTACTTTCGGTCTTTAATCAGATCACGTGAATTAAATATGTATTACTTTCAGATTTCCATCAGGTTGAAAAGATACCAGTATGGATCGAGAAAGTGATAGCTGTAGCTGTTGTTCCTCAAGAAAATAAAATTCACACAGTGTTCCAACCGCCCAGGTCTGAATCTGGTGTGAGCTTTCTGAATGTCTATCTCATAAGACAGTTCAAGGACATATTTGCATTTAAGAAGGTTTGTCTAGTAAAGTAGCATTTCTGCCTGATGTCTGGAACTGGTATATTTGGTAGAGAAAACAAAAAGATAATAATAACTTTTGAAACATACAAGTACATTCCCCATTTACTATGGTAGTAATAAATTATATTTTTAGAAATGTCCGTCTATAATTTAATATATTATACTATATCTTGTCGTGTACTGAGAGGGAAGCCAAGAATATCAACCTTGTGACCTACCATGTAGGCCTATGTCGCAAGACGTCACGTAGGAAGTGTAAGTGGAGTTCCTGCTCGCATGTCAAATGACACAAGAAGCCATGCTATCACCGAATGTGTCAGTCCGAAAAATGTAATATGGTAGTCAAGTGTAAGTGATACAGCACACTCCGTAGTCAAGCTGTCAACAACGATACCGCACATTACTTTGTCCGCACTACGTCCTGCTAACCAACAGTAGTTTGATAACGGATGCAAATGAAAGAAGAATATTCCTTTTTTTCTTATTCTTTAGGGATCGCTTCAAAATGTATAGAAGTATAGATGTAGTCGGTAGAACGGAATACGGTGCTTAGTGATTTCCAACCTACCTATGATATTAGCAGTAGTGGATTGATAGTATACAAGCGATCCCATGCAGCCCTTGAGAAAACTGTCGAGTATCACCAATTCAGTTACTAATGTTATGTAGAGTTGGCTCTGGCGGCTCATGCAATATAGGCCCCAGTGTGTGTGCTGTCAGCTCCAGTCGTGCATGCTTCGGTATGTGCACTGGTAGTTCAAGCACTTGGCCTACATGCTCTGTTGTTTGTGCTGACAGTTGTCCCCGTAATGAACCTACGTTCCCGTTTTTGCATCTTATCTAGCTCATGTAATATAGTATTTAATACCAGACACCATGTAGTAAATATGGTGAAAACGGAGCTTTTCAATGTATACACAGTGCAGATCACTAGCAACAAATCACAGGTGCTGGCAGAAAGCTGTCGTACACCGATGACTAGATAGAGCAGAAATCAAGAAGAGTGCGTTGTGGAACTACAAAAGGAGCTAGCTGGACAGACTGACGAATTGCTATAGAGATACCGGAACAGTGGTAAATCCTTCTAAGTCATTCGTGATGTGGTTTTCGTTGAACAATCACATTGTAAAGACAGACAGGCCACATGTTTCACTGTCCGTGAAGAAGTTTAGAAAGAACCAGCACCATGAGATATCTGTGTGTGTTTTTTGACATAGGTCTGAGTTTCAGGGAACATGCTGACCACGTTATCATAAGGGAAGACAAAGGCTTAGCAGCGATTAATGTTATGGCTGCTGCGTAGTATGAGCAGAGGTTGTTGTTTCCTTTGTACCAGGGTTTGGTTGTCGCTGTTGTCGAATATGCACTGACAATTCTGACTCTTAGCCAAACTCAGATCGAAAGACTGGATAGAATCCAGAATGCAGCAATTCGTATCGAACGTATGTGCACAAGAGACACATCGACAAAAGTAATGCGGCACCTACTTGACTGTCCAACAGCAGAGCATAGATTACAGTATTGCCGTGCACGGTGTACCTTCAAATACATGCAGATAAGGAACACCTGTTGTATTACGAAATATAGAAAGTTAAAAGCAACAGACTTAAGAGAGGAGAGTCGTGGATGAGACGTGCTGAGGATGCCATACAAAGCGTGTGCAGATTTTAAAATGTGGCAGCAGGTGCGGAATGGATAAGTCTACCTGTAGATTTCGAAACTCGTTTGAGAGTAGTAATATTACTTAGCAGGGAGTGCAGAGAATGGTGTTCCACAGCTGTGAAGAAAGGAGTGCAGGCTTTGATAAGTTAGCTAGTTAGTTAATCTATGGATCATCGCCACTGCACTCCGGGCAAGTCTATAGGTGCTCAGATCTCTCTTTGAGTGTAGCCGCCATTACACGTTGACTGACGGTCCAGTACGCACTTTATTGACCATCATTCTTTCCTGCCCATGAAACCTCTCCTTTCTAGCGACACCAAATTTCAAACCAAACTTCTTTTTTCTAGTCATGGAACAAGAGTCATCTTCACTTATAGAGTCATTTGTTCGTGCGTTTTCCCGTTGGGCGTTCAAAATGTGTGCTCGATCCATCGTTCCACTAGCAGCCGTAGTAACAGCGTGTGCGGTCAACTAATCTGTTCTCTCATTACCATGGACTACTGCATGTCCCGCCACAAAAATGAAAGTCACTTTACGCAAACAGGAATTCTTCCCTGCATCCAGCCAATGTTCCCGAATGTATCCCGCCTGAACTTTCACAATCATGCTCATCGGGTTACTGAATTATCAGGCATGCTGGCAGATAGTCTGCGAGAAGACCCATTGTAAAGCTTTGGTAACTGCCAAAATCTTCATTGTCATGCTGCTTGTCGTCTGAGCTAATGCACCACTTTTCTCTCTCATGGTCTCCCTCCACATTTGAGCCATGAACGCCCAGACACTTCTGATGTGTCTCTCAAGCGACCCATCTGTATATACAATCATATTACCTTCCCTGGAATTCTCACCGATCAGAGCGAACATCTCCGACTCCACCACTGTCGGACACCATTCCCTGCATTCTCTATTCAGTGTTATTATTACTTTGATGACTGCCGGAGAATGTAAGGGTGCACGACTACATTCCGCACCAGCTAGTAAGTCTTCCAATCTGCACACCCTCAGAATATTCTCAGAATATCCTCTGCGCGTCCCATCCACGACTTTCCTCTCTTAAGTCGACTACCTTTCACTTAGAGAATTTCAGGGTGTAGAGGGTGCTGTTTATCAGCAGTGATTTGTAGGTAACCCATCGCCCTGCAGATTTGTATTCTTTGCTCTGCAGTTGGGCAATCCAGTAAGTATCGCATAGTTCGTGCCGATGTATCTCTCGTACACCCCAAAATTATTCGTATTGCCTCATTCTGGATTCTATCCAATCTTTCTGTTTGAGTCTGACTCAGTGTCAGAATCGCCAGTGCTTACTCTACCACCGCCACCACCAATCCCTGATACAGCAGAAATAGCAGCATCTGTTCCCATTGAACAGCAGCCATAATTTTCATCACCGCAAGACCTTTATAAGCCTTTACAACGATGTGATCAACATGATCTTTGAAATTCAGACTGCGCTCCAACATAACCCCTAAGTACTTCATTGTGCTGGTTCTCTCGAGGACATCTCCGCTTAAAGTAACCGCTGGCGTGTGCGTGTTTACTATATGATTATTTACGGAAAAACGTGTTATCGATACTTTTGGATGGATTAACAAAAGCTCTAGAATTACTGCACAATCCCCTATACGATCAAGCTCCCTCTGCAAATTCCTGGCGATCGTTTTTCTATCTCTGCCCTGCCTATATACCAAGATGTCATCAGCATATGACATAGTTCTCCCCGGACATGCAATCTGACAACTTGTAATTTGTACTGTATACACATTCAATAATACTGGGGACAGAGGTGACCCTTGTGGTAGTCCCGGGTGTATGACTGTTGGTGCCGAAGACCAACTCCCACACTTAAGATCAACCTGTCTCTAAAAAAGTACCGAGATAATCCACCTGACAATGAAAGGACTAACGTGGAGTTGCAGCACCATGGTCATTAAGAAACCCAAGGGAACTCAGTTATAAGCATCTTCCAGGTCTATTGCAGCCGCGCATGTCTCCATTCGTTCGTCAATACTTTCGAACAGATCTTGCGCGAATACGGCGACGTTGTGCAAAGTCTGCTTACCTGGACGATAGCCTTCCAACGTTGAGGACAATTTGGACAATTTGTTATTCCTCTCTAGATGTAGGGACAATTTCCATGAAACAATCTTTTCTAACAATTTGCCGTTTATATTCTGCATGGTTATGAGTTTGAAACCCTGCATCATTACATGACCAGGCTTGTGTAGTGCGATTAAATAACTAAATTTTCACTTTGGTCAGTGAGAATGCCAAAGGGGGGGGGGGTGTGATTATATACACTGATGGATCTGTCATTAGACATGTTCGCAGTGCTTGGACTTTCACAGGTCAGTGCACAGTTAAAACGATCATGGAGGATAGTGCGGCCTTTGCGGTTACTACGAGTAGTATGACCATGAAGACTATGGCGGTGACCATGACATTTGAATGGGTATGCACACAGAACGTAACGCAGGTCTGCATCTTGAGTGACTATGACTATGAGTAGGAAGTATGATTAAGAATTGGGTCTCGTTCGCGAACAGTAGATTTGGGGTCTTAAGAAAGGCGAAGTTGAAAGTGGTTACATTTATTTTCGTGCCGGGCATGTTGGTGTTCGAGGCAATGAATGAGCAGATCAAATGGCGTCATGCTCGATTGTGGAACCGGACAATGGATCGAGCTGACGTTATGAACTCCTTAAGAGATATAGCACGCGAGAGTGAGACTAGTGTGGATGATGATTCCTTTTAAATTGCCAGGATTAATGTTCTGAGTTTGAAATGTGGTGTTGCTAGACGTGAACATTTTGGAGGGCGCAGAAGAATGACTGTCAACCAACATCGAACCGGTACGGTCAGTAGAAGTGTAATGGCAGATACACTCAGGGAGAGATCGGAGCAAATATGGACGTGTCCAATTTGCAGTGATGATGATCCCACGACTAAATAACTAACTATGCAGTAAATCTATATTTCAGGTGTGGTCGTATACTGTTGGTAAACTTTACTAAGTATTTTCCCATTTGTTCCCCATGAGGTTCCACTTAGTTTCCTCAGGGTTACTAACATTTTCCTGGTTTTTGTTATTCTTTTGTTGATGTTTTCCTTCCATGCAAACCTAATGTCGCATGTGATTCCAAGATATGTTGGTTGTTTGTCTTCCTTCAAGAGCTCTCCATTTATCTTGATTTCACCAGCTTTTTGTTTTTGTGAAAAAGTAAAGAGAGTAGTGCTACACCTATCTATATTGATGTTGACACACCATCTGTTTTTCCATGTAGTTAAGACATCCATAACTAGCTGTGCCTGTTTGGTAGTCACTGTCGCACGTTCTACCGTGCACCATATTACCAAATCATCATCATACATTGCCACTCTTGTACCATGTGGTATCCCAGCCACCAGATCATTGATGTCCACCAGGAAAAGCCTGAGGGGCAATACTCCTCCCTGTGGTGCCCCATAACATAGTAGGACTTTCTTTCTTGTGTAGCCATCTACGAGTTATACAGGGGGACCACGTAGCACAGTGGTTAGCGCACTGGCTTCGTGTATGACTGGTCCTATGTTCATTCCCAAATTGAAGCGGAAATGTTTTCCAGATCGTAACTGCTCCCGGGTCAACCAAGCTTTAAATGGGTACCGTATTAGTTCGAGAAGTAAAGAATGAGAGGGAGAGGATATGGCTACCGCCCTCATATGGCAGAGCCACTGAAATGTGAGATCGTTAACATATCACACCCCTACGGCGTTAATAAATGATATGAGTTAACGTTACTTACTTTAGCTCTTCTGTTATGTAGGTATGCTTTTATCCATTAATACATCCTACCATTCACTCTGTAATATCTCAATTTATTAAGAAGCCCTCCTTTCCAAACCTTCTCAAAAACTTTCATCATGTCTATCCAGGCTGCTAGGACCAGTTTCTTATCTAAAAATGCATCCTCTATCTCTTGGGGAAGGTAGGCTGCCTGATCTTCAGTAGAATGACATTACCTGAAGCCTGCTTGCTGTGATACAAGAAGGTTTTTGCTCTCAATGTACCAATGCAACCTGTGGTTGATAACATGTTCCACAGTTTTGCACTAACAGCTTGTGAGACTGATTGGTCTGTAGTTGGAGAATGTAGTGCTGTCTGTTTCTGTTTTGGAGTTTGGTATCATGATTGCTTTCCTCCAGGTCTGTGGAACTTTGCCTGTAGTCAACTATATTTTGATTCTGCAGCAGCTTTGTCTTTCCTGCATTTTTCAGATTTTCCATTATTTTATTGGACACGCCACCAGCAAAGGTGACTTCTCATTTTCAGTTTAGATACTGCATGCTCCAGTTATCTAAGTGTCAGGGTCATGCCGTGTTCTTTCTCTGCACTTCTTTAAGACTTGCATTATACTAAGAAAATTCACAACATGGTTCTGCTGTGTGTTATTGGTTCCTCCGTGGCTTCAGATATGGTTCCATCCTGTTCAATGTTTTCACGCTACTCACGAATCTCCTGTTCTTTCTCTTGGCTAATGTTGATGTTGTTGCCTTCAGCAGATAAATCTGCAAAGTATTCAGCTGTCTGTTGTCCCATGAGGATGTTTCCATCTTTTGTAATGTGATCTTTCGATTTCTCCCGGTACCTTCATGATTTATATTACCAACTGCGCAGTTTCCTGGTATCCCTCTCAAGATTCGGCGATTCTGTTTTCTCTTTCCAGCTGCTCCGCCTGGCTCGTAGCTTGGCTCTCTGAAATTTGGCATTAGCTTGTTGATATTTATTGTGGTGCTCATTACATGGACTGTTGTCGAGCTGTTTCTACTTCATTTTTCAGTATTTCTAGTTCACTACTCCAATAAGGTTTGTAATGTTTACGGGCTCCTCTGGGGATGGTTTTACGAGTATCCTGTAATACACATCTACAGAATTAATCTAGAATTTCAGAACTGACTACCTTATTGATATCTTTGTCTGTAGTTAGGTCTCTGGCTAGTACACTGGTGTAGTGTAGGTACATTGTCCAGTTTACCTTCTTGTAGTTTCACCTGGAAAGAGTGCGCTATCTTTAATATATTTATTAAAAATAATCAGACTCAAAACCCTTCCGGGTCGTAGGTGTGCCACACTGGACATATCAGCACAATATGTCATCCAAACAGCTTTGCCCTCAGCCATTCGTAAAAGCTTAGAAAAATCACGAATACTCATTCCGTGATGCTATCAATCCATTTTTTTGTGTGTCCTCCTCTCCTCTCTCCACCCTTGCAAAATAACTGGAGAGAGAGAATCGTGTCTCTTTACAAATACAAACCAAACAAGTTAACGCCGTTTCACCCCTGCCAAAAGTGGTTCTTCATAATCCTACCTATTCGTTTGGTGACTACAACACTCTACATTTTGTCGGTTATCTACCGATACCTTGGTTATTTATATTTATCTTCAAGGTCTGCAAGTTTGTTTATTTGCCGCAGGACAAATATACTTGTCTTGTGTTCTAATAACTATTTCTTATCAAACATATGTAGCAATTGTTTTCAAATTTTCATTATCTACATTCTGGTCGGTGGTCGCTGTCTCCAAGCTGTTTTCCAACAATACGATTGATGTTCCACTTTACATTTGGTGTAGAGGCAGCATGTCAGGATCTGGAGTAGAAGGTTGAGGGGATGGCGGCTACTTCGTTGATTGATCAGAATGCGTTCATATTCATGCTGCAAGTTTTCTAGTTCATCAACTTTTTGTTGTTGACACCTTCAGCATTCCTTCTTTCTTTTTCCCTTCGCTGTATACCTCTTTATGCCTTGCAGCGTCAGGAGAAGTGTTCTTTGGAGATGGTGTGTTTGTGTGATTCATATATGTTTAGGTATTAGGTATTAGTTTATTGATTATCCTCCTTGCACACCGGGCATGTCCACAGATGCTCAGATCAAATCTTCAATAAATCTCTCATCGTATAACCGTTGATGGTTCCGGTTCTATGTTGGTTGACTACACTTTTTGAAATCTGTGACAAGTGTTCTCTACGGGCCACGCCCATCTTCACTCCCATATCGCATATTCTCGATATTGAGTTAGTTAGTTAGTTAGTTAGTTAGTTAGTTCGTCAGTCAGTCATTCATTCATTCAGTCAGTCAGTCAGTCAGTCGGTCAGTCAGTTAGTTATTTAGTTATTTAGTTAGTTAGTTAGTTAGTTAGTTAGTTAGTTAGCTATTAGCTATTAGCTATTAGTTATTAGTTAGTTAGTTAGTTAGTTAGTTAGTTAGTTAGTTAGTTAGTTAGTTATTAGTTAGTTAGTTATTCGTCGGATCATCATCACTGCAAACTGGACACGTCCATAGTTGCTCCGATCTCTCCTTGAGTGTATCCGCCATTACACTTCTGCTGACAGTACCGGTCCTATGCTGGTTGACCATCATTCTTCTGCGACCTCCAAAATGTTCACTTCTAGCAACACCGCATTTCAATCCTTGATCTTTAATCCTAGCCATTGAAAAGGAACTATCATCCACATTAGTCTCACTCTAGCATGTTATATCTCTTAAGTAGTTCAAAACGTCAGCGCGATCAATTGTCCCATCGCCCTGTGTCACATTCGCGCATGACGCCAGTTGATCCGCTCTTTCATTGCCTCTAACACCCACATGTCCCGGTGCGAAAATAGCCTTTCTCAAGGCCTCAATCCACTGTTCGCGAACAAGACCCACTTGTTCCTTCCTAATCATGCTCATAGAGTCACTCAAGATGCAGATCTGCATCACCTTTTCTGTGCAACCCACTCAAATGCACTAGTGACCGTCATAGTGTCCATGGTCATGCTACTCGTATTGACCGCAAAGGCATCCCTATCCTCCCTGATCGTTTTACCTGCGCCTTGATCTGTGAAGACCCAAGCACTGCGAACATATCTAATCACAGATCCATCAGTATATATAATCACATCCCCCTCTTTGGTATTCTCACTGACCAAAGCCTGCACTTCTTTCTCCACAGCTGTGGGACACCATTCTCTGCATTCCCTGCTAAGTGATATTACTACTCTCAAACAAGTTTCGAAATCTGTGTGTAGACTTATCCATTCCGCACCTGCTACCACATACTGCAATTTTCACACGCTTTGTATGACATCCTCAGCACTTCCCATCCACGACCTCTCTCTCTGGAGTCTGCTGCCTTTAACTTTCTGTATTTTGGAATGCAACGGGTGATCCTTATATGCATATATTTGAAGGTACGCCCGTGCACGGCAATACTGTAATCTATGCTCAGCTGTTGGGCAGTCAAGTAGGTATCGCATAGCTCTTGTCGATGTGTCTCTTGTGCATCCCAGTATGATACGCTTTGCTGCATTATGGATTATATCCAGTCTTTCGATCTGAGTTTGGCTAAGAGTCAGAATTGCCAGTGCATATTCCACCACAGCGACATTCAAACCCTGGTACAAAAGAAATAACAATCTCTGCTCACATCTTTGTTCTGTTGGCAGCCCAGTCGCGGCACTCTCTTCCCATCTGTATCACAACTTTTGTCAATAACTTTCTCTCTTTGCCAAATATCACACATTTATAGCTTCTTCCCACTTCTCCAGCTCACAAATTCTGAGTAGGGTAATTTCTGCTTCTGCCATCCAAGACCTTCCCCTCTTGATACGCCTTCCTTTTGTATCGTCTAGAGATTGGTGTAAGAGGTTATGATCATTATTGGCGACCTTGAAGTATTCTTTAACGTGAGCTATTCTATGTCTTCATTTGATGCTCGGTAAGTATAAGAGAAACCTCATGGTCACGATATGTGTATCTCTTGTGCATTCTAAGAAACCTCACATGGTATCGTTTTGAACTCTCTCCAATCTATCAACCTGTGTTTGTGACAGTGTCAGTAAACCTAAACCATAGCCCAACGCAGATAATACCACTGCCTGCATCATCTGAAAAAGGGTACGCTGCGGCATCTCTGCAGATGCCATGATTTTGACTGCACTGGCACCCTTCCCAGCTTTCTCAATGACATTGTCTACATGTTTCGCGAAAGATAGACTTCTATCAAAAGTGATGCTTAGATATTTCATAGTCTACTCCCTGTCAGGTTGCTGCTGGTAATCTGTCTGTGACTATGTTGTTGTTCAGTGAGAACCAGGCGATGTTTGCCTTGGTGGAATTGATGACTGCCTTGTAGCTAGTGCACCAGAGCGACACATCCTCTAGATTATGCTATACGCCATCAATTATGTCTCTTCTGTTTCTGCCGTGCTTGTACAGCAAGAGGTCATCGGCATATGTTAGTATCCTGCCGGGCCCAGCCTCCTGAAGCTGCGCTATTTTGTATGTGTAGACGTTAAAGAGTACAGGTTATAAGGCGATCCCTATGGAAATCTAAGTGCTATAGTTCTGATGCCTGATGTCCAGGATCCCAACCTCAGAGCAACAGATCTGGACATTAACACCATTGATATCCATCGAATATTTCCGAACAAGATGCTGAGTTCGTTTAGCAGATGTATTTGCTGGCAAAGCTGACTGTTGTAAAAACATTCTAGGTCGATCGTGGTGATCACTGTTTCCTCCTTTGCTTGAAACCCTCGTAGATGTCATAGGGGAGAATTGCCGCATTTTTGGTCGTGCCTCTACCCGGTCTGTATGCACCTAGAGTGTCAGGAAGTAGGCCTCAATTTTCCAAATCGAATGCCAAACTTCTAGCGATTATTCTCTCCAGCACATTGCCGTAGATATTTTGTAAGGTGATGATACGATAACTCTTGATGTCGGTGGCGTCTTTGCACGGGGGAGATGGTAGCTGTGTAGCTACTCTTCTGGTATTCGTCCTGTTTTCAGATTTGTGTTGAAATCCTCAATTGTTTTAAGCTGGTCGTCTGCAATATCATTTAGTAGGCTGTAGCGAATTCCGTCGGGTCATGGTACCATCTCTTACTGCCCTGTCTCACCTCTTGTAAAAATTGATGCAACATCTTGGCTTGAACTGCTAGCAGCGACTGCCATTTTGTGTTTCTGCATCTTCATGTTTTGCATTATAACGGCCTGCATTGTCAATGGAAAACACGAATGACACACAGTACAATGCACCTTGCCTAGTCTGGCGTCTTCTTTCAAGAAGGGATATTCCTCTTTGATGTTTCTATTTAAACTGCACTTTCCCTTCGGCATCATGCAGGAGACTTAGCGCCTATAACTTTATTGACTTCAGATGAGTATTTTGTAAACTCTATATACAGAATGGTAACTGTCGGGAAATAGGTTTTATATAATATAGAGGGTAATCTCCCATTTTGTACAAATGTTTCATATTCTTCTTCTTCAGCGTTCATTCTCAAACTCCAGCTGGATCTCCCTTGTAGCAGGACCTACTAGATTTCTAGCAGGATGTAGTCTAGAGAATGGAAATTCGTTGTATCGCCGTTTTATTTGCGCCAATAGCCCGACACATCCGTCAAATATTCCATATGACATAAGATAAAACTTACAATTGTCTATTGTCTTTCCCCAGGTAGTTTGTTATCCACTCTTGCAGTTAAGCGTAGGGGTGATTGAAGCTCGAGCTTGCGTTCTAAAGCCAGATGTGTGGCCTAGGCTGTGCCATGACCGTTTTTGTTCAGGATGTCCCTGACGTTTTCTATCCATTTTTTCCCGTTGTCTTCATCTGGCTTTGTACCCTGAAATCATTTGGTTCTGTATATGCAACTTAATCCGAAAAAATTAGCTTCCAAGATAAGTTATTTTTTCCACCTGTTTGAGTTGTTAGTCATCGATGAAAAGAGTGGTGTTTCCGTCTGTTTTTAAAAACTCTCCATGTTTCCTACGAGTATGCTAATACATTATTTTGTTAATGTTCTTGATTTTTTGGCCATTTGTTATATTCTCATGCTTCTGTCTCCTCGGGACAATTGAGAAGAACTTCCAGTAGCTGGGTTATACAATTTCGTGGCTTAGGGACCGGCACCGTCGCCTAGGTGTCCGTCACAGTGGATAACATCTATCAGATATAAACATTTTCTTATTATATGGGTTGGTGCGTGACATCCTGATTGCAGCGGTGCTCCTCTTGGTTAGTTGTCTCCGTCTTCAGTTCATGTACTTGATATGACAGACTGTGGTCTTGCTCGAATTAAGGAGGGCCTGATCAATCTTATTTTTCAGCCTATGTTGTTTATACTGAGCTCAAGAACTCAAACTGCATCTCCGCGATATGGAGCTGGCCTCGATGGGGTTTTTGTATATCTTTGTCATTTAATATGCTGATGTTAAATATTTGTTCAACAGTGCTTCTGTGTGCTCTGAAACCAGCTTGTTCATCTGCGATTAATTCTTTGGACTTGTGCTGTATTCTGTTCAGCAGTATTTTAAGCATCACTTTACTCGTGTGTCATAAAGTTAATCGTTCTGTATTCTTATACATATCAAATTTCCATTCTTCGGAATGGGTATTATTAGTGATTGTGTCCATTCCTCTGGCTATTGTTGTGTGCTCCATATATTCTGGCAGATTTTGGTCATAGTATTTATCACATTCATTCCCCCGTATTTCATGAGTTCTGCTAGAATGTTATTTACACCAGATGATTCAATGTTTGTATGGTCTACTTTATTTAATCTACTATAATTTCTGCATTTTCTATTTCTCCATTGCTTAGTTCAGAATTCTCTAACGTAGTATAATTTAGGATCACATTTGCAGTTTTACGTTCGAGGACTGCTACATCATGAAAACGTTCACAACGACGCTTCCATACTCTGATTCGTCCACATGTAGGCTCCAAGACGAATTGGATACATCCGTGAACATTACGTTATCCTTCCCCCCCCCAACCCCGTGCACGTCGCCAATTCACGTGCAGCATGCACCATGCTAACCAAGCTGTTATGTGGGTAACAGTCAAGTGTGATAGATTGGCTGGGCGACGTGTACGAAACTTGGCATCGTGAAGGCGATTCTGAAATGTTCAGTCACTGACTACAGTGATGGTAGCATCTCTGAGGAATAGTCTGATAACATTTGCACTTTCAGTTCTCTGTTGCAGTGCATGCTTCTGAATTAAGGGATTTTCTTGAGGTGTATTTATTCTTGGACGACTTGTGAGTTGCCGTTCCTCGACGATCCCAGTCTGGGAAAATCGTTTCTGCAGTCTGACAATAACGAATCAGATACCGACAGCATTTGAGTTATATTTCAGACAGTGACACCTTCCTGCAGCCGTGCAATGACTCTTCATTTATCTGAAACACTCAGCTTTCGTCGTTGAGGCATATTTTTGTGCACTGGTTATGCAGCAATTGTATTACTTATAAAGTCGCTATTTTATGAGTACGGCTCAAAATCTACTGAAAACTGTGTGTCTCCCCTAACATATTGGTTAAGTCTCCCCTAACATAGTGGTTAAGTATCCCCTAACATAGTTCCCACTCGCCTCATCTTGTTTATGAAGTGAATTTTTTCAGAGACCCTTGGGAATTATTGCTTGAAGCTACGCTGTTACGTGCTATTAGTGGTAATATCAGCAGGCGGCGTCCCGCTTCGTTGAGAGGGGCGGAGTACATAAGGCAAACCCGAGTACAATGAAGTCAATCCTTTACACCTTTCCAACACATTTCAACTAGTCTTTCACATGCATCCAGTATTTTTTTGGACTAGCACATTTTGTTTCATGTTCAGACATTACAATGCCGTCTCAGCAGAATATTTTTTACTCGTAACATGCATGTTGAGTTTAGCACAGGTCACACTCCCTGCTGGCGTTCCATGCAGGATGTATATTGAATGTTTGTTGCTTAAGTGAAGTCCATTTCGGATTAATTGGTTATGGACCTTATTAATAATTTTTTATTTATTTTTGTCTGTTTCCAACCTTTGTCTTTTATCCTTAACTGATTTGAAGGGTACATAATGTATAAGGTTGAAACTTAGTTTCATGTCTGCAAATCCGAGAACTTTGAAGTTTAGCAACTCTACCTACCTTGATAAAACTCTTTGATTATCTATGGTAAAATTTGATTGGAGTAGTATAGGAATAAAGTCTCATTTTCGCAAGGCGCTCTGATGTCATTACACTTGTTTTCGTATCAGCGCTTAAGAAGATGTACAATTTTGAATGACCTATTGCTGCTGTATGTTCAAAAGATGAATTTTTTAGACATAAAATTATATAATTTTTCTCATTTTATCCATTTTATCTGTCAGATTGAATTTGGGGAGACAAGTGTAACATTCATAGATGTACCCCCGGGACAATATAAGATCGTCATAAGTCCTCAAGGTGCATGTAACGGTGAAACTTATTTATGTGTTGATATTGCCTCCGAGTACGTCACCATTGATAAAACATCCTTTGAAGGTAAATGTACGTTAGTATATTATATGTTGTATTATTTGCATTTCTGGAGTACATTGCCTTCAATAGAGATCAATATTTTTGTCTTCCAGTACTTTCCATGTCTTTGCAATCACTCTAAATATCCGTTTCATAACTATTTTTAGATGTTCTCATGCCCTTGTGTTGCAGGATTCGAAAGGGAGCACAGAATAGCAGCACTGTTTACCTCATATGTATGTAGTAAGAGGCGACTAAGGAGGTTATTTGGCTGTCCCCTCCCATATAGGGTAAAAGTGATCCAAAGTCATGCTGAAGTCGAATGTATCAGACCGAAAGGCGTAGATATTGCAGCATTGCTGTAAACCATGACACGGCGCGTTCCGCTCTTCAAACTACATCTTGTTCATCTGCAGGAGTTTGAAAACAAACATAAAGAAAATGTTTCTCGTATTTATGTTTTCCCTTTCTCTGTGAGCTCCAAAATATTGCATCTTTTGTAATATCTGTTGGTCTTCATAAATGGATACGCCGACTGTTTACCACATCTTCACTGAGGTTTTATATATATATATATATATATATATTTGATTGACAAATGTCATTTGAGAAATAATAATAATCAATAAATTGATGTCTGTAACATATTGTTGTTCGAGTATTGTTAATAATACCTATTCTTTTGTTGAAATGGAGAAGAGAATACACACTTTTGAAAACAAATGCTTAAGACGAATATTACGTATCCGCTATACAGAACATAAACCAAAATATACGTGAGAAGCAAAATAAATGCTCTTACAGGCCAACGAGAACATCTCATGGCAGTGCTAAAGCATCGTAAACTCGTGTGGTTTGGTCACGCGATGAGGCACGAGTCTCTTTCCAAACATACCTTGCAGGGAACAGTTGGGGGAAGAAGAAGAGGGGGTAAGAGGAAAGTATTTATTGATAATATTAAAGACTGGACAAGATTAAGATTCTCCACACTCAAACAAAGAACTGATAACATAAGGACATGGCGAAATGTGTGTGTTGTTGTTTCCAGAGTGACACTCCTACGATACTGTAGGTTTATGAGGATGATGGTGATGATTATTATTAAATGTGCAGTCGCCGCTTATAATTTCACTAATCTGACCACAACTAAGTGAAACGGCTTTATATACGGAGAACATCAAAGCTACGATCATGTTTGCGAGAGTTGGATCTATATGTGCCAGAATGTCCTCTGACACGAGTATGGACCATTTGAGAGTAGTTTACATTTAATTTGTTGTGGTTTGTAACATTGCCATATGAGAGCGATCCTAGCATTGAAGTATCGAATTCGTGTTCCATAGATCCTGAGTTCGCGTCACAAAGTATGGATACTCAATGTCAATATCATTCCTACCCAACACTCAAGTGTCTAGTTCTATCGATAATGCAGAGACAACACTGAGGTCCTGTGCAAAAGTTATGCATGTTATTAAAAACACTTGCGCAGCATGCATGCGTTGAGAGTCTGTGAGTATTACCGAGTGTGATGATGTATCAGTTATTAACCAATTTAGTCAGCTGTAACTCCCTCTATCTCCATCCGTATCAAGTGACAATTCTTGAGACCAACGGGATTTGAACCAGTCCGTTCTAACGGCACCGAATCGCCTGGCAATAAGAGTAAACGGGTTTTTCCGTACTTGACCGTGCATCTCCAAAAACAGACGGTTTTTTTTTTACATGCAGTTAGTTAAGTAAGGAAAACCCGTTTACTCTTGTTTGACAAGCGATTCAGTGCCGTTAGAACGGACTGGTTCAATTCCCGTTAGTCTCAAGAATTTTTAATTTATCCTCATGCTATCTACTTGAATTTTAATGAAGTGACAGTGGAGTAAGCAATGTTTTCTCAACCAACTTCACGCCGTTTCTGTGAGTAACCGCTTTTATTTGTATATATGTAGACTGTCATTTCTATCTATGGACTTGGTGGAACTACTAGTGTAAAAAAAAAGTTGTGTAACAGTAGAAACAAATGATTAGAGACTTTGGTAAAAATTACTTTTGATTCTTCACTGTGCTATAAATAGCACACTGTTTACATTTTAACTCTGCGACGTCACGGATTTCCGTGTAACATCAATGAAATTAATAGCTGCCGTGATGTCACATCCCGACGATCACTGAGTTCAAATCTAGACACAGACGAACTTATGCATAATCTGTTTCTTTTCAAATTTACATATTTAAAAAAAAATTCCTATCATTTTTACTGAGCGATCAATCATTATTTATACGCGCTACACATGGAGCGAGATGCGCGCACACATTAGAAATATTATTTCTAATCCTAACCGTACTCTAAGTACTTAACCATAAGCTTGGCAAATCACACAACAAAGGTTAGGTAATACCTCGAAACTAGATCAAAGTTCACAACGAAGAATTAAAAGCAATTTAAATGTTAACATAAATCTTTAAGGAATTTTTACGCCCACAATTGCTATTCTCTTATTATAGATGATGACCCGAGCATATTAGTGATTGCTGGATCTGTTGGTATTATTGTCATCCTCATACTGGTCGTGAGTGGCGTTGTGCTTCTAATCAAAGGCAATGCAAGAAAGAGGAGAGGTATGATTCATAGACAATGATGTTAACGTCTTAGGGCGATAGCATAAACATTACTAATAGTTAAATGTTACTTTTAAGAAAATGACAATTTTATGTTTGTAATTCTGTAGTCACGTGTTCGTAGCAATAACACTCTGGCGTATTATAGGTAACAATGCAAGGTGCATTACTGACAGACTAGGCATATATATATTTTTTTATTTTTAATATATTATTGTAAATATTAAATACGCTGTATTGAAACATGTTTTATGTTGGACAATGGTTTTCAAAGTTGTTGAATTTGTAGGCTTCTCATGTTTAGAATTATTAGCAATGCAATCGACAGTCAAAACTCGACATAGTTCTCTCCAGCTTAAAATTATAACGCCATTAAACAACAAGCGACATGAAGAAAGAGAGAGAAAAGAACAAGAAGAAGGAAAACGAGAAGAGAAAAGGAAGAGAGAAAACATAAAGAAAAGAAGAAAGATAAATTCCATGTTTAGTTGTAATTATTTCAGCTGTCTATAGTTAAGGTGTGGGAAAAAATATGGGTACTATACCAAAATAATGGTCTATAATTTATCCTCTTTCAAGAAATCTGAGCGGATTCGAAATTAATAGCAATTCGTGATGTCACTTTACCGCTGTATTCCTAGTTACAAAATTAATGCCGTAATTATGGTTCGTCCAATAAATTCGTTATCGTCGTTGCAAGGAGTGCTTCCAGATACCAAGATATATACCGGGAACATACTATAATTTTAACCTACGCTACGGTAACAATTAGCTGAAACTGCACTGTTAAAAAGCAGATTTAGCTAGTGCATAAATAATAAGCACCTGGTTTTGATTATATTAATGCCGGGGAAAAATTATCCTTATGATTCCTATTTAAATTAACTTATATAAAATGTATCGAGCACCCTAAATGTCGATTTTATTCAGCTTTTCTAGTTTACAATAATAAATATGTATTAGGTAAATACTAAATAAAGTATGCAGGTTACTAGATAACTATCAATATAAAATAATCAGAAATAACAACAAAACATAGAACAAAGACAGTTATCGAGGTGTCGGTCCTATTGGGACTTTTATCAAGAAACAAAAACCAATTAAGAAAGCACAACTATAAAAAAACACAGCCAAGACTTTGGCAATGGTTTCCAAGCAAAAACCACTGCAAAAATGGCGGCTATTCAAGTCCGTTCAAGTAGGTGCAGAATAATGCGTTCAATAGAAATAGGCATGATCAAAATGAAAACCCAAAGCACAAGATGAAAAATGCAGAAATAAAGAAAGGGGACACGTAAATAAAGAAAGGGGACAATCGCGGGGCCAAGAATGAGGGGGAGGTAGGGGGAGATAAAAGGGCAAAGGACAGAGAAAGAAATCAGCACGCACGGGGGGGGGGGCTACACATAGACACGAACACCATATAAATGTGCAAGGAAGAACAGCAATTGATAGCATGTGGGGTAGATCACATGAAAATATTTACATCAAAATACAATCACACAGACAAACAAATATAAATATATACATTTCATGAGAATAAACATACATACAGATATCTAAACATATACATATGAGTACATACTGATATGAAAGCACACATGTGAATACAGACGCATACATGTGCATAGGTACCAACATACACATCAAGACATACATACATGTATATCCAATATAAACACACAAATAAATATATAAATACATGTACAAATATAAATAAATACACATATACTAAGAACAAGTACATATCTAAGGACAAACATACACAAACAAACAAATATACTGGGAACACACGCACAAGTATATAACCGAATTAGTTCATAGATATAAGAGAGAAACCGACACAAAATGCACAAGCATGTAATAGCATCCAAACACAAGTATGGGTTCACACAAGAATAGGTGTACATAATGACACAAAATAAGCATCAACGTAAATATATATACCTGCATCCACATAAACATTTTCTCAAATAACTACATATAACATGAACATTTCACTAATAAAGATATATACATGTATTCCAATACACGTTCGTGAACATGAAGATATTCACATGTATTGTTATAATACAAGAATATGCACATACAAATGTGTGACCTAAAGTAACTGTGTATGTATGTATGTATGTATGTATGTGTGTGTGTGTGTGCGTGTGCGTGCGCGTGCACGTGGGCGTGTGCGTGTGCGTGGGCGTGTGTGTGTGTGTCTTTATGTATGTGTGTGTGTGTGCGCGTGCGTCCGTGCGTGCGTGCGTGTGTGTGTGTTTATATTGGACATATATCTTGCTGTGTGTATGGGCACATATGCACAAGTATGCATTTGTATTAACATATGTGCTTTAATATCAGTATGTACTTACATGTTTATGCTTAGATGTTTATATGAATGTGCATGTATATTTAGGTATGTGTGTTTATTCTGATGGAATTTATATATTTATATTTGTTTGGCTGTGTGAGTGTATCTTGTATATGTGTATATTTTCATGTGAATCTATCCTGCATGCTATCAATTGCTGTTCTTCCTTGCAACTCTAATGTTCTCTGTGTCTATGTGTAGGTTCCCCCTCCCTGCGTGCTGATTTCTTTCTCTGTCCTTTGCCCATTTATCTCCCACCCCTTACCTCTCCCCCCCCCCCTCATTCTTGGATCGCGATTGCCCCCTTTCTTTATTTACATGTGTCCCCTTTCTTTATTTCTGCATTTTTAACTTTGTTATATTTGGGTTTTCATTTTTGTCATGCCCATTTCTATTGAACGCATTATTCTGCACCTAGTTAAAAGGACGAATATAGAATATAGAACAATAAGTCTAATGAGCCATATAACTAAAATACTTCTCAAGATAATACATGAAAGAATTAAGAACAAGATAGACATGGAGGTCGGTGAAGAACAATTCGGTTTTAGGAAAAACAAAGGAACCAGAGAAGCTATACTGAGTATCCGGCTAGTGATAGATAAATATATAGAAGTCCAAAAAAGTATCTATATTTGCTTCATAGACTACAGAAAGGCCTTTGACAGAGTCCAACATGAAAAATTAATCAAATGTCTTCAAGAAATAGGCATAGATGGAAAAGACATCAGGCTGATTAGAAATATATATTGGGAACAAACTGCATCAATAAGGTGTGAAAACAGCTACTCTCCATACATAGAAATAAGAAGAGGGATAAGACAAGGATGCATTTTATCACCAAGCCTATTTAATATCTACACAGAGAATATCTTTAAAAATATAGAAGAAATACCAGGACTCAAGATCAATGGTAAAATAATAAACAACATTAGATATGCAGATGACACTGTTCTTTTAGCAGAAAGTGAACATGAACTACAAAGACTAATAGATCAAGTCAATAAATCAAGTAATGAATATGGACTGGATATAAACATTCAAAAAACAAAAACCATGATAATCAGCAAATACACAGAAGAACAGGAGGTAAACATAAACATACAGGGAGAGAAACTACAACAAGTAAAACAGTATCAATATCTTGGACACATAGTCACAAATGATGGCAGATGTGAAACAGAAGTTAAAAGGAGAATATGAATGGCTAAAAGTACCTTCAATGACATGAGGAAATTATTAATATCTAAACAAATTACAAACAAGTTAAAAATGAGAATTATAAAATGCTACATATATTCCATATTAATGTATGGCTCAGAAACATGGACACTAAATAAACAATTAGAAGACAAAATTGATGCCTTTGAGATGTGGGTATATAGAAGAATAGGGAGAACATCATGGAAAGAGAAGAAAACAAATAAAGAGGTGCTAAAGACACTTAATATGAAGAAAGAACTACTAAGAGAAATAAAGATTAGGCAAATAAAATACTTTGGACACATTAAAAGACATGACACCCTATTGAAGACCTTACTTGAGGGTAAAGTCAAAGGGAAGCGAGCAAGAGGTAGGCAGAGATACAAGTGGGATAGTAACATTACACGATGGACAGGTTACAGTCTAGCAGAGTGCACCACCAGGACAAGAGACAGAAGATGTTGGAGATACGTTGCAGCCAACCTTCGTTGCGGAGACGGCACTTGATGATGATGAAAAGGACGAATAGCCGCCATGTTGGCAGTGGTTTTTTGCTACTTAAACCATTGATAAAGTCTTGGCTGTGTTTTTTTATAGTTGTGTTGTCTTAATTGGTTTTTGTTTCTTGATAAAGTTCCCAATAGGACCGACACGTTGATAACACAAGGCAACACACAAAAATCATCACAGATAATTTTATATGGGTTTTGTAGTATTTGGTTAGCTGATTTCAAATCTGTCTTTAGTTTTTTTCTACCACGTAACATTTTTTTGTAATAGCTAATTATAATATCTTTCAACAGTGGTTATGACCACAAATCGAGTACAATGTTTTATTTAGATTGGTATCGATACTTTTTTACTGGCTGTTACAATTTTGTTCAGTTTCGGGTCACGTGATTTAGTATCGATGCTATCATTTTTGTGTATTCGATAGGATAGTAAATCCATTTATACACGTGTGGTGTTTGCTTAAAGTAATTACGACAAGTATATTATGAGATTTCGTTGTTTTGTACTTTCTTTTATTTTAAAGGTTGCAAAAACCTTGCATTTGTGTACTTGATAACTTATTTTGTGTACTTATTAACTTATTATCATGCCTAGAAGATGCATCAATCATCCAAACTGTTTCTGTTTTGTGTGTGGTTCATTTGTGACGAAATCACAGCGGCGCACAATTTCAGATGATCTAAAGAAGATATACATATTGTATTTTGGCTGTCCACTGGGTGATCAGGATAAATCTTGGGCTCCACATATCATATGTACCAGTTGTTCAAGCGGACTACGTGACTGGCTAAATGGCCGCAAGGCAGCTATGCCATTTGCAATAGGACCGACACGTTGATAATTGTCTTTGTTCTATGTTTTGTTATTATTTATGATTATTTTATATTGATAATTATCTAGTAACCTGCATACTTTATTTGGTATTTACCTATTATTTGTCTGGTTACTGCGGCACTTTCCATTTTGTCGGACATCGATATTTTAGTTATTTATAAATATGTATTATCTTTTCACAGAAATGAGAGCATCTTGCATTTACATCACTAGCATGGCATGTAGAGAACTAGAAAAACGATTAACTTCAAACTTCTGCTCATTTCTGTCTGTCGTTTTACAGACGAGCGTCATCATCACGCTACCTGTGCTTAATCCGGGCAGATCAAAGTTAATCGACATTGGCACAACAGAACATGTTGGTACAAGAAAACGTTTGCTGGCTGACGTCTCAACTGTGCGCAATAGCTGTAAATGTTATATTATCTTACAGTTTTCGGATGACTTCAATCATTTTAGTCATATCAAACATTTTAGATATGATTCGGATGTTGAACTATCAATGGCGGGTCACTATCATGAACAATGCACTAAAGGTTCAGTTTTTGTAAAAGATATTTTGCAAAATCTTCCATCAAATCAACAATCATATGTTATCACTTTCAAACAAATGTATGGCCCAGCTCACTCAGAAATGGCATACACAATACACGAAGATTCTGACAACAGCTTGATTTCAGATGGTCATGTTACCGTCTTAAACAACTATTCTGGTCGTCAAATGTACATCGATGATTCTTCAATGTGTAACAGAAAACAGAGTTTCACTCATGAAATCAGCCATCGGAATCTGAAGGAGTATTTTCTGCCCAGTGACATCTGCGAATTTTATGACGATATAAAATCACGATTTCCTTCAAATAATGTATACATGTCGAGCAGTGATATTATTAAAACTGATTTTTGGCAGTTGGTTGTTACAGTATTTCACAAAGCATTCGAAAACCAGCCTGATCCAACAAGTAATATTTGTAATTGTATACTATCTGATGTTGGAATAGTTACTGAGACAATTTCAGAGACAGGTTCTAAGCAAGACAGTAAACAAGAAAAACCTTACAATTCGCAAGATTCATTAGAAAAGTGTAACAATACAACTCATTTTTCATCACATTTCATTCAACCATATCTAGGCCACGCCTACTGTGTTTCACACAATAACCTTATTATACGCCAAAATCCGGCAATAGAATCAATTGTAGATATTTGGACACAAGAAATAGGAGGAATATGTACACCGGAATGCATAGATAGTAACGATATACTTGATGACAACAGTAAATATTTTCAGGAACTAAGGAATAGTTTGAGGTCGCAAGATTCTTATTCTAACTTAACTGAGGCTGAATACGACATGCATCTTCAGTCACTCAGTCTCCAGTCGAATGAAAAATCTGACAAAAAATAGCAAACATTTTATCTGACGTATAACTGCTTACGTGCCCACTCAGACACACTTGGTGAAGGGAATGGTATATCAAATTATATTTGCATTGTCTCTTTATTGATTCAGATATAACAATATTCTACATCATGTGACACATCGACAGATGACGGTTCCAGTAAAAGCATTAATCAGGACAAAAGATAACAAACTAAATAAACAATGTACTAAACGTGGGAAAGCACATATGAGGATGGTATGGAGAAGAGAAGGTGGAGGAGTCCAGCAAAGTAGAAGACATATATAGTATGTAGATTATGATGACAAGATATGGTGAACGATATAGTGATGACAACGACAAGTAAAATAGGATACACATTTAATAATAATACAACGTGTAACTTATCTTAGTTCTGTCCAGCGGAGAACCGACGTTGAAATGGCCAATTAACACAACTTTACCAAGTAACACTGTGTCCAAGATCACGTGATGGACACGGACAAAGGACAAGGCCGAAAGTGGGAATTAGAAAGACCAACGCCTCAGGCTGGCAGAGGCAATGAAGAATAATCATAGAAGAGTTCCATAATCGTGTACTGCACCTTAGTTTTTGTTAGAAAAAGGTGAAGTTGGAAGAGTTTACCGTCTATTCTGTATTCATTTTTTTTTGGGTGTATCCCTGTTATATCGCTACGTCTCTCAGTATAGATGAAAAGTGGCAGTTAGTGGGACGCTTATGACAGTGGTTAACACACTGGCTTCGCATATGAGTTGCCTTGTGTTCATTCCCAGTTGACACAGAAATATTTTTCAGATCACAACGGCTCTCGGGTCGACCCAGCGTAAATGGATACCGGATTACTCCAGGAAGTAAATAGGGAGAGAAGATGGCTACCGCCCTCATATAGCAGAGCCACTGAAATGTGAGAGCGCTAACATCTCACATCCCTACAGCATTACTAAATGTTATACGTTAACTTCATTTCATGGCAGAAAACATTCAGCTGAGCAGCGTTGGAACAAGCACACAATTTGTTTGACTGTATTTGCGACAGGGAAGACTGCGGGACAATGTGATGACGCCCATCACTGATAACTACGGCCATTATGGAATTGTCGAACTATATTTATACTTCTTCTTCTATGTTCATGATTTATTTTTGGCCGTTCTAGATTGAGACGCTATTTTGTAGGTCTGCTTAATCTTTGGTTCATTTTATGGCTTTCCAAACATTTGAACTTTCATACTGTGTGAGGAATTTTTCATTTCCTCTTTTTTCCACTGATGGCAAACTTGTGCATGTTTCCATTTCTGTGATTGTGATAGTATTCATACCTCCTGTTATAATTCTGCGATTTCAGTTTTGTATATTTGAGATATTTTGAGTGTTACTCTTGGCTGTAGTACCCCAAGCTGACATTCCATATTCCCAATCTGGTCTTACGTATCATGTGCATGCTCTACTTAGAATTTCCCATTTGCACCCCAATCTGTTCTAGTCAATTTTTTAAGGAGTGCTGTCTCATTATACCTTTTTTAGCACTTATCTATGTGCTCTTTCCATGTAATTCTTGGATCAAAAGTGACTCCAAGGTATGTGGGTGTCTCATCTTTTTGCAAGATTTGACTGTTTATGGTTAGTTGGATTTTTGTGTGGTTTGGTGGACATGCTGAAGATGTATAGGTAGTTGTTTTTTGGGCATTGAAGACATGGCCCATTGTTCTGTCTACTTGGCCAAATTGTCCATAGTTTCCTGTAACCTTATTTTTGTTGTGCCCACGCTCTCTTCATTACACCATATTGCCAGATCGTCTGCATACATTGCACCGCATACTTTACTCAAGAGGATTTGGTCAATAACGTTCACGAATATAAGGAATGCAATGGATGATAGAACATCTCCGTGTGGGACTCCATGCTTGAAGAGTTGTTTTTTTTCTGATGTGCTTCGTGTCAAGTTTCACTGCTGCTTTTCGGTTGTGCATCTGTAAATATTACTACATTGGTTGCTGTTGAATTATCTGTGGTAGCGAGAACTTTCAATTCCTCCAGGAGTGCCTCGGCTTCTGCTCTGAAGTTTGAGCATATTTTTCCTGTTATGAACGCTTTAATCTCCATTGTTTCCATTGGTTCATTCCATTATTATATCTTATAAAAACGCCTCTTCCATTTTTGAGAGCTCCCTTTGCCGGTCCATTGTTTACACATGTTTAAACATGTATTTTGAGATGATATATGTGTGCAATCATTTCATGTGCTACGAAATAGCATATAAGATGTTCCACAATTACCACCTGACATTCTCTTGGACAAATGTATATACAGATGGCTGTGTGTTGGATGCAGTGGGAAATACTGGTGGAGGAATCTATATAGAGTGGCTCAGCGGAAACGAACGTGACAAATATATAGCTACAGGTGCTCATTGTACACATTTCCAGGCAGAATGTGAAGCACCTGATTGTTTGTAAAGATTTATGGATTCGATGATGACGAAGATGGTGAGAAAAAAAAACCACTGATGAATGATGATAATAATAAATGAGTAGAGCCATGTAAATATTTTCTTTAAAAACATATTTTTAACTCTTATCATTCTTTTACACGTCGGCACAGTACACAAGTACTGGAATATTTGATTGATTTGTTGTCCCTCCCCTAATATCTATAGACTGGCATATACTGATTCAAAAATGAACACCAACCCCCTTTCTCTTTCAAATAAAATGCTGTGTCATAAATTGAAAATAATCCGAATGTTTCACGCCGTCATGAGAACATTGTGTCTCTTAGCAACTGCAGAGACGGAACTTCTATAGGTGGACAATTGACAATTTAAGGTTTGCTGAGTCACATACTTTGCCTACTTTCTGTGAAAATCGATGAAAAGAACGAAACTGTAACATCATTCGCGTATTATATTTATTCGGTCATGTTTCATTTTTCCATTCATATTATTAAGACACGTGCAAAATGTAACCATTCTTTTTGCAGTAAATTCATCCACGAATATGCGACCAACCGTGTCAGTTCTTTTCCCTACTAATTGTAACAAAATACTTTATTCACTCCCTTGTGAAATTGATTATTATTTTTCATAGTCCACTTGACATTGCAAAGTAAAATAAACTTGCAGAGAAGGTATACATCTCACTCATCATCAGGAATTCAACGTTGAGCAAGACATGTATTCAAGTAGATAAATGTTCTCATGACTCAGCACATTTCTCATCTAGAATATTGCTGAATTCTAGAATTTCTTCTTTAAACGCTGTCGTACACAGCTATTGCAAGTGTGATATACCTAAGATGCTGTATTATTCGAATTATAGATGTTGTAACCTTAAATGTTGTAATCTTGATGTTGTACACGAGGACGTTGTAAATAAATAAACTGGTTATGTATATTGGAACCATGATGTTTCGCTGATATTTGAATTGTTGTTCGTCCATTACAAGTGATGATGACCATTTGTTACATCCACTTTAAAAAATTCAATTTTAGTTATGTCCTTGATTATGAGTTCGTAGATGGCTAATGGGCCCTATTCGAGCTGTAAATATCCTTGGACAGTTTGGACATGAAATAACGACTGTAGACGGATCTTGGTCTGTCCGTGACTTTCTAGCTGCTCTCTGCTGTTGAGCTGCTGCATTTCTCTTCTTTTCACAAGATGATGCGCTATTTTTTATTTTAGAACGCCATGTAGATCTATTTTGTGCAAGTTCTTCCCATGTATCGTGGTCTATTTCAAAGGCTTTCAGTGAGTCCTTTAACGAGTCCTTGTAGCGCTTCCTTTGGCCACCTTGAGATCGTATACCCTTCTCTAGCTCACCATAGAGAAGTATCTTTGGCAGACGATGATCTGGCATACGCACCAAATGACCTGCCCAACGAATCTATGTCTGCATTAGGATCGTGTCAATGCTTGGGATACCAGCATCAAGGACAGTGGTGTCTGGAATCTTGTCTTGCCATCTGATGTTCATAACTTTTCTGAGTCAATTTTTATGAAAATGATTTAGTTTTTTCACATGACGTCTATACACAGTCCATGTTTTACTAGCGTATAGCAGCACTGGAAGTACCACTGCTCTGTAAACTTTCAGCTTAGTCTGTAGGTTAATGCCATTTCTACGCCAAACATTTGCGTACAATCTGCCGAAATTACTGCTTGCTTTGGTGATCCTTGTATACACTTTATCATCAACGTTGGCATTTTGTGATAACGTACTGCCTAGATATGTGAATCTATTCACAACTTTCAGTGCTACGCCATTTACCTTTATGCAAGGCTCGAGATAGCTTTTGCCAAGTGCTGGCTGTAACAAAACTTCTGTTTTCTCTGTGTTAATGGTAAGCCCAAAGTTGGTACAGGCTTTGGAGAAAAAAAAATTGTCATTTAGCGCACAGTCATCAGCAAATAGAAGATCCCTGATTGTGTGTGATTTAACTTTGGTTTTTGCTCGAAGACGCTGAAGGTTGAACAATTTTCCGTCCATGCGATAAGTGATGTTTACTCCCAGGTCTAGATCTCTGAAAGCATCATTCAACATAGCAGAGAACACGATGCTAAATAGGGTAGGTGCTAATACACATCCTTGTTTTACTCCATTTGAGACAGAAAACGTTTCAGATAACTCTCCATCATCCTGAACTCTAGTTTGCATTCCATCATGCAATTGCTGCACCATTGAGATACATTTATGTGGGCATCCATACTTTGCCAGAATCTTCCACAGACCCTCTCTACTTACTGTGTCAAATGCTTTTGTCAAGTCTATGAATGCTGTGTACATGTCACAGTGTTGTTCTTGACATTTTTCTTGATACTGTCTTTCAGTAAAGATCATATCAGTTGTTCCACGTTCTTTTCTGAAACCACATTGGCTTTCGGGTAGTGGTCCTTCATTTAGATGAGATGTAAGACGGTTCAAAAGGATTCTGGCAAATATCTTTCCAGCAATGGACAGTAGAGAGATAACACGATGGATGTTACAGGACTGGCGGTTCCCTTTACGTTTATACAGGTGTATAATTGTAGCATCCTTAAAATTTTGTGGAATATTTTCGCTTTTCTATGACTGTTGGAAAATTGTGTGAAGTTTCTCAATTATTTTTTACCACCAATAAGATATTTGAATACCAGATATTTGACTACTGGTATTTGTGCTCTCAATCATCCTGGTGTCACAAAAAGAAGTCATTGAGCAAGCATTTCATACATGAGTAGATAAAACTAAAAAGCAGGGAGTCACAAGAAGTCGCTGAACATGTCATACATGAGTAGACAAAGCTAGAAAGCATGGAGTCACAAGAATTCAATGCGCGAGCATATCATACATGAACAAGCAAAAATAAAAGTTTAGAAAGAACTAGCACAATGAGATATCTGGGTGTGTTTTTTGACAGAAGCCTGAGTTTCAGGGAACATGTTGACCACATTATCATAAGGGCAGGCAAAGGCTTAGCAGCAATGAAGGTTATGGCTGCTGCGCAGTGTGAGCAAAGATTGTTATTTCTTTTGTACCAGGGTTTGATGTGGCTGTGGTGGAATATGCACTGGCAATTCTGACTTTTAGCCAAACTCAGATCGAAAGACTGGATAGAGTCCAGAATGCAGCAATGCGTATTATTCTGGGATGCACAAGAGACACATCGACAAGAACTTTGCGATACTTACTTGACTGCCCAACAGCTGAGCATATATTACAGTGTTGCCGTGCACGGGCGTACCTTCAAATACATGCAGATAAGGAACACTCGTTGCATTCCGAAATACAGAAAGTTAAAGGCAGCAGACTCAAGAGAGGATGGTCGTGGATGGGACGTTCTGTGGATGTCATACAAAGCGTGTGCAGATTACAGGATGTAGCAGCAGGTCCGGAATGGATAGGTCTACCCGCAGATTTCGAAACTTGTTTGAGAGTAGGAATATCACTTAGCAGGGAATGCAGAGAATGGTGTCCCACAACTGTGGAGAAAGATGTGCAGGCTTTAATCAGTGAGAATACCATTTAGAGAGGGGGATGTGATTATATACACTGATGGATCTGTAGTTAGGCATGTTCGCAGTGCTTGGGCCTTTACAGCTCAGTGCGCAGGTAAAACGATCAAGTAGAAAAATGGTGCCTTTGCGGTCACTACGAGTAGTATAACCATGGAGACTATGGCGGTGACCAAGGCATTTGAGTGGCTACGCACACAGAAAGTAATGCAGGTCTGCATCTTGAGTGACTCTCTGAGTATGATTAAGAAGGTACAAGTGGGTCTCGTTCGCGAACAGTGGATTGAGGCCTTGAGAAAGGCGAGCTTGAAAGTGGTTACATTTATTTTCGTGTCGGGACATGTGGGCGTTCGAGGCAATGAAAGAGCGGATCAACTGGCATCGTGCGCGATTGTGGCACAGGGCGATGGGGCAATGGATCGCGCTGACGTTTTGAACTCCTTAAGAGATATAACACGCGAGAGTGAGACTAATGTGGATGATGATTCCTTTTCAATGGCTAGGATTAAAGATCAGGCATTGAAATGCTGTGTTGCTAGAGGTGAACATTTTGGAGGGCGCAGAAGAATGATGGTCAACCAGCATAGGACCGGTGCTGTCAGCAGAAGTGTGATGGCGGATACACTCAAGGAGAGATCGGGGCAACTATGGATGTGTCCAGTTTGCAGTGATGATGATCCGACGACTAACTAACTAACTAACTAACTAAGCAAAAATAAAAAGCGGGTGGTCACAAGAAATCATTTAGTATATCATAAATGAATAGATAAAACTTACCAGTGCTACACGATTCCAAACCACTGAGAGCAAACATATCAGGATTGTCGATGATCAAGTGTCACAACACCGTTAGGTTGTCAACAGTGTCACGCCTGGTATCAGCAACTCTCTTCTACGACTATCATATAAAACATACATTTTAGCAGGAACCCTTTCCCTTCGGCATCGCTCCACGTACTGTGATTTCTAATAGTCTCCACACGATCTCTCATTCCTTTTTTGCCTTGTTCTCCCGTTTCCCGTAGCGTGGTTTCAGGAACCTCCAGACCGCCCTCTGCTTTTCTCTGCTCCAAGCTATACATGTTTCCTAATAATTTCTTCTATGAATTGATCCAAACCATGCCACTCTTCCTAACTGATAAACTTTCTTCAGCAGAACGATTTTTCTGGAATTATTTATCAGCATCAGCGAAAAAAGAAGAACTTTGAAATTTTGAAATTCATCATCATCATGTGACATTCTTTCCAGAACGTGGTCTTCCTTGTGGATTCTCTGAACATTTTGCGATTTTCAAATATTTGACCTACTACAGCCAGAGACATGTTTAAGCAATCTGATATATCACTACACCATCGTCGTCTTGGGCGCCCGCTACTCCTGTTGCCGTTAACTTTTCCTTCAGCTATTAATCATTACATGCTGTTATGTCTCTTCATGTGACAAAAACACAGCTTTCTTGATAAGATGTTGTTAATGAGCTTCTCTTCAACTTTTTTATCTTAGCATTTCTTGATTTGTCTTTTTAGCCGTCCGTAGTCTTGAAATTACTGAAACTAAATTAAGGATGCCTTCTAAATGCCATCATAATTTGGAAGCTACAGTATTTTGGCCACTTAAAGCGACATGATGGTATCGAACCGCTGATTCTGGAGGGCAGAGTGCCAGGCGAGAGAAAAATAGGAAGACCAAGAAGACTATGAACCAGCGATATAGAAGAATGTATGAACATGTCTATAGCTAATGCTGGTCCGCTTGTCCCGAACAGAGAGACGCGGAGAGTATCCACGATGAATATAACGTTCTCGAAAGAATATGCCACTTGATATATATTTATCAGCATGATTGGGAGCTACAATTCGACAAATCTTCTAGGGCAGTGTTACCTGGCTACTCTAAGATGTATCTGTCCCTTATCTCGGTAGGGGGAAATGGTTTGACTACTAAAGAAATATGGACTCTTTGTCAACATAGCCTGGACCATGTTTACCGAGCTCGGTCTTAATTCCACGCTTTTGTTTACTCAGTTGACACTGGCAATATGAATGTCATTGTGAATATCTACAAGTTGACACTGGCAATATGAATGTCATTGTGAATATCTAGAAGTTGACACTGGCAATATGAATGTCATTGTGAATATCTACAAGTTGACACTGGCAATATGAATGTCATTGTGAATATCTACAAGTTGACACTGGCAATATGAATGTCATTGTGAATATCTACAAGTTGACACTGGCAATATGAATGTCATTGTGAATATCTACAAGTTGACACTGGCAATATGAATATCATTGTGAATATCTACAAGTTGACACCCTATCACTAACTTCATTGTATCAATGCATACTTTTGCTCCATTCGGAAAGAGAAAATATTTTACGTAGATCATTCTCCAGTTCATGTTTGGCAAAGACGAAGAACCTGCGCTTTATGTTTCTGGCGAAGAGAACTAGAGAGCATATCCAACTATCTATATCACAATAGGTTGATTCAGTCGGAAGAAGTAGCTTATCAATGACAAGATATAGAGGAAGAAGCCATAGATATGCATTTGCTGGGCATCTTTATCGGAACTTGCACGCAGCAGTTCGTGCGGCGGTAGATTGGCGAAACTTGCAAAAAGATCAGCTCTAAGAATTGAGCGAGGGAAGATGGCGAGGAACAGATCAGGTATGAATAGCGTTTAGGTAACGTAGATCATGGCGCGGTTTAGAAGAATAAAACAGAGGAAATAACCCACCTCGTCAGGTGGGGGCGTTAGCTAAGCCAGTTAGATGTAACGATGTGGCGACATCGGACACAATATTTCTGTATGCCCTTCTCATCTCAGGATGACAAGGTCGGAGAAGGAATACTACAACTGTGGAATGAGAGGACACTTTGCTAAAGATTGCATATTCATACCCTCTCAGCCATGGACAAGACAGGGAAACGGATCGCTCGCTCTGACGAAAAGGGCCCATCAGAACAATGGAACATGTCAACAGCAGAAGAAGATGCATGAGGTACTAGGGAATGTGATGGAGGATCCGTGCTCGTGCGTGCTGAGTATGCGCTTATGAGCCACAGTTTGCGCTAACTAATCAGCATAAGAGTTAGTGTGAGTAATGTCCGAGAACGAGATATTTAAATCGTTCATTGGATTAAAAGGGTTACTCTTTAATGATATACAGCTAACGTCAGTGTCAGGCGAAGCTTTGCAAGTGACAGCAACCATTATAAGATTCAGATACGGTATTAAAGAGTTTACGGTGAACAGATACGACGCCGTTTTTCAAAGATTACTGTGTGCATCTTCTGTGATGCATGTCAATTAAATATTGAATCGTTAAATATATATATAAAAATGAAATTTAAAAATGCATATTATATAATAATGACATTATTAATACTAGATGATAATACTACCAATAACATGGATAATAATGACAATAGTAATAGTAATTTTGTATTATAATTTGTATCTTGCTTATCGATTACAAATAGAAAAAATATTTTCCAGGGGTAAGCCATTTCTTTTCTCCTTATAGCTTCTGTTTCACGTCTGCCATCATTTGTGAGTGTCCAAGATACTGATAATGCTTTACTTGTTGCAGTTTCTCTCCATGTATGTTTATGTTTAGCTCTTGTTCTTCTGTGTCTTTGCTGATTATAATAGGTTTGTTTTTTTGTTTATTTATATTGAGGTTACAATGAATTACAAAGTGTCGCTTTATTAGTGGAAGAGCACTAAATAAGTGGCATTGTACATTCCAAAACATTGCGTCATAGCATAGGTCTACATCTAAAATTTCAATGAAAGGCAGCCTATCAGTCACAACCACGATTAAGTGAACGTTTATTAGCTCGGCATAATCAAGTGAATAAACTAATAGAAACAACGTGCAAGAAGGCACAATTTTACACTCCACTGACTAGAGGTTAAGGATACACAGGCTATAAAGAGTGCATACTCGTGCTACCTTGTGGGTCGATAACATTAACAATGACATCATATATATCTGAAAACTAGTCCACAACCGGCATTTCTGTAAACTAAGTCACAAAAGTTCATGGTACTCTTGATCAAAGAATGTACTTTGAACCCGTGAGATGGAATATTTATTTTGAACAAACATCTTTTGTTACCAGTACCAAGTTCCAAAGCAATGTGCAGAAAGAGTATAAAAGTTGCGTCTTTCGAGTGTTTGAGTCGTCGCTTTCAACTCAATACATCCGCCATTTTTGTCTAACCAGTTGTAGGCTTATTCAACCGAGTAATCACACATAACAAATCAAGATTTGAATAATTCTGTTTTGGTCATTAATCCAGTAGCCCATCAACATCATGTCTCCAAATTATAAGCTAGTTTATTTTAATGTACGTGGGCGTGCTGAAATAATTCGTCTACTTTTACATGCAGCCGGAGTTAAGTTTGATGACCAAAGAGTGGAATTTGCAAACTGGCCAGCGCTAAAGTCGAGTGAGTTGTGTTCTGTATACATTGATCAATGTTTGCGATTTTACAAAAATAATGTAACACTTTGTTGTTTTAGTTTAAAATAAAAATGTACAATAAACTGACTGATAATTTGCTGAAAAATATATTCTTCATCATCATTCTTCTATGAATTGTATGATTCGCTTCAGCCCAGGTCATCCATGGAACCGGTCAGGTCTAGAAATAGTGCCGTCTCAGCATGCCATATTTTCTTGATCCTTCTTGGTAGAGTTAACATTCATGAAGAATGTGTTCTGCAGTCCACAGTTGCACTGTTCTGTCTCGCCAATCTTCAACTTTCGGAACATGTGATTTCTCAGTCTGTTGTAGCCAGTTTGTAGTCTGAAGATGATGGTTTCTTCCGTGCGTGACATTTGCTGGTGTGGTGTTGGGGTCAACTGCTTCCGCTTTTTTTATATTCTACTTTTAACATAGTCTTACATTCATAGTGCATATTATCACTTTCTATTTGTTCTACTGATTCCCCTTTCCTTGCCAGAAGATCAGCCTTTTCCTTTCCAAGTATGCCACAGTGAACAATCTAGTTATTTTCAACTATTTTTAAAAGACCTAACAAAGCTACCTCTTCCCAACAGAATGAACACTGCCAGAGGGAGGGGGAAGGTCGTTGAAGGAATTGGTGAGTTCAACGCGTTCTCTGAACTACATTATGTTTATCTACATGAGTTTCAGATGGAATAAAGAAGAAGTACATTCGTAGAACACAAAGAATATAAACAGAATATAGATATACTCACCCTCTTTTCAACATAAAAGAAATAGACTATTTTATATCAAACAATTTCCTTGAACAAAAATCTGGCGGACATGGATGTGTAAATATTCAGGTCCTGCCCAAGCTAGCTTCTGTGACTGGCTTTGCGAGCCGATAGAAGTATTTATGCGCAAACATATTTCATGGAACAAGCCAGTTGGATTTTCATTGTTATATTCATTGTGTTTTCGTTAGGAGTGTTAATTCTATAGTTGGATAAAAGTAGCCATCTAGCTGAGGCTGAGACAAGCTGGAGTAATACCGCAGTGAATAAGAATTCAAGAGCTAACTATAAAATGAAGAAGGTATAATCCTAACATTCTGACTCATCATACATATAAAGGAATAGACAAAGACATCACAGAGCCAGATGTTTTTTTTAAATTTTTTTAATCACAGAGCCAGAAATGTTAAGCCAAGAAATAGAAATGGCTATCAAGAACAACCCAAATAAGAAATCACCAGGCACACATGGCATTCCCAACGAAGTCATTAAGGCATGAACAAATATTGGGGTAAAATGGCTCCATATAATATTCACAATAGCGTGGAAAAAGAGAGAGGGAAGTCCAGAGGACTGGCAAAAGTCAGTAATCGTACATTTGTGGAAAAACAAGGGCAACAAAAGAGAGTGTGAAACATACCGAGGCATCTCGTTATTAAGCCACACCGGAAAAATGTATGAAAAGATAATGTATTACGAGATTGAGCGTCTCGTAATTTGGCTTCAGAAGAGGGGTTAGCTGCACAGACGCCTTGTTCACGCTAAGACAAATGAGTGAGAGAGCGATAGAATACAACAAAGATGCTAAACGCAATATTTATAGATCAAGAGAAGGCTTTTGATAGAGTCAACAGGAACGTACTATGGGAACATGTAGAAAATACAACATGTAGAAAATACAACATGAAGATCAATACACAAAATACGGAAACCATGAAAATATGCAGAACACCGAGTCCACTAAATATACAGATAGACAACATAGGAGTAAAACAAGTAACAGAGTTCAAATATCTTGGTAGTATTTTTACAGAAAATGGAAGCACCGATTGAGAAATAGAGATAAGATGTCAAAAGGCAAATGTAGTAACATAACAACTGTCACCACTACTTTTTCACCCCAAGATCGAGATGGAAGTAAAGAGACAAATGATCTACAGTATATTTCTACCAACAATGTGTTACCAGTGTCAAACCTGGTCTCTTTTATCTTCACATTACAGAAAGATAGTGACATGTGAGATGAAATGCTTGAGGAAAGCTGCTGGGGTCACCAGACTTGACAGATTGCGGAATGAATATATCAGGAAAAGATAGGTATAATATCTTGTACAGATTACATAGAGAGAGAACAGATCAAGTGGTTTGACCACATTATGAGAATGCATCACGAAAAGTTGCCCGTACAGGCATATAACCAAATGAGATCAGGGTACAAAGCCAGAGGAAGACCACGGAAAAGATGGATAGAAAACGTCAGGGTACATCCTGTACAGACACGGTCATAGCACAGCCGAGGCCACACATCTGGCTTTAGAACGCAAGCTCGAGTTCCAATCACCCCTACCAGTGGCGTATGCTAAGCATAAGCAAGGCAAGCATTGCATGCCTTCAAGAGTTGCGAAAATGATAAACCAGTCAGTGATCTATCCCCCATCCAAACTTAGCCCTTGCAGCATTGCTCAAAAATATATTTTAAAATATTTTTCTCACAAATCTGAATTTTTCCGAAAATTAGTGCTGGCAACACATATGAAAGTATAGTGGCCGCACTGAAGCAATTTTGAATTTGCTTTCGTTAAAATAGTCCCTTTACATATAAGCGCAGTGATATACTGTGTGTTTTTTTATAACCTTGTCTCCAGAGTAAGCTTGCGATGAAAAAAAAATTAATACATTTTATGATTCAATCACTATTATAACAATTTAGCACTGGCAAATAATAAATTGATTGATGAACATTTATTTACTGGTGTGAAACAGTGCAATTTCTATGTTCTAGTACTTTTATTTGAATGTTAAACTAATGATAACAATGCAAGCAATTATAATCTTGATTGCATACACACACACTTGTTTAGTAAGCCATTTCCGATCACTTTTGGTACACGTCACGTGATCTTACTCAACACACACGCACATTTACACAGCGATGTGGTTTCAATTTCAAACCTTAAGAATTCAAAACTTCAAACATGATTTTAATCAGCTGATATTTAATATTTTGTGTTTAGAAACATGTGTATTGCTATTGTTAATTACTAAACTTAGTATATTTGTTTACCGTGGTGGTTATTATGGCTGATTCTATTAATGATGTTGTTGTAGATTTATTTGAGCGACCGTTTCAATCGCGAACATTTAATGAAAAATTGGACTTGGTAAAAATGGGCAGACCGATTCCTGCGTTAAGCAGTTTGAAACGAGAAGGAACAAAATGTGTCCGTTCATTTAACAATGATTTATATAAGAAAGTCGTTTGGCTTTGTGGTTCGGAATCATTATGTAAGTTATTTTAATATTGACAATTCCTGCATCGTCGTCTTCAGTGGAACGTTCGTTTTCTGCATTAAAACGCATTAAAAATGTCATAAGGAACTCGCAGGGGCAATGTCGTCTTTCTGCTCTATCAATGATGTCAATTGAAAAAGACCTTCTTGTAGAGATGAAAGGCAATGATGACTTTTATAACAAAGTAACAGAGGACTTTAGCAGAAAGAGCCGCAGAATAGAACTGAACTTCAAATAACTGGGTGAGTAGAAAATTATCATTTTTTAAAAGTTGCATGCTCTCTTTCAGACCCCAGGATACGCCACTGACCCCTACACTTAACAGCAAGAGTGGATCACAAGCCACCTGGGGAAAGACAATAGAGAAATTTCCTTGAACGGATCTGAAGTATTTTAGGACCTCTCCCA
Source organism: Meghimatium bilineatum (assembly GCA_034231615.1). Classification (NCBI taxonomy): domain Eukaryota; kingdom Metazoa; phylum Mollusca; class Gastropoda; order Stylommatophora; family Philomycidae; genus Meghimatium; species Meghimatium bilineatum. The sequence continues at coordinate 54,647,738 of CM067317.1, forward strand.
CCCCCCCCCTATATTTTCCTTTACAAGGTCGTTTCTACTGCCAAGCCCATTGCAGCCTTAATATTACATTAACACGGTGAAGTAAAAAAGAAAAAAACGCACTCTCATCGTGTAAAATTAACAGCAACGAAAACTTAGTATGGAATGTTTGCATAAAATATGTGAAGTCATTCAAAGTGAAGTCAGAGCAATTGAATCACGCTTTTTAAATAAATTGTGAAATGAAACTAGGTCAGAGAATTCTTCATTTTTGTTTAGAAACCAGGGTCATGACACATATCGCCATGACAACCATAAGCGCTGCGCTCTATTAGCACTTATCCATGCGTATACAGACTCACATTAAACAAACACACACACACACACACACAGAGAGAGAGAGAGAGAGAGAGAGAGAGAGGACATCATGGATAATTTAGTTTGGTAAGGAATTGTGAGGATGAAAGAAGACTACTAGGAAGAGAGCTTGAGATTTCAAATTTTACAAAAATTCATTTTTAGGAATTAGGTAAAGAGTTGGTATAATATCATGTATCGAACATATTGAGAGACAGCAAGGTAACTGGTTCGGTCACCTTATGAGAATGAAGCCAAACCAAATACCAATAAGAGCATATAATACAAGAATATCCGGACGTACGGCCAAAGGTAGTACAAGAAAACAGTGGATAGAAAACATCAAGATAGCCTTGAACAAACATGGACAAAATGCAACCTCGGCGACACATCTACCCTTGGAACGACGGCTTAAGCTCCCACCCCTACGCTTAAACGGCAAATGTGAATGCGTTCAACAATAATTAACCTGGGGAAAGACAATAGACATAATTTCATACTCTCGCATACAATTTCACTCACATCTGCGGTAAAACATTGCGGATATTCTCGCTATCTAAAGTATCCAGACATAGATTCTTGAACGATGTCAGCAAGATATGGACAAAACAGATATTTAATCAGATATGCATTGCATATGGAAACTATACTTTTTTTTTAAAAAGGAAAACGTACTTCATTGTGAAGTGCGCTCAAGTTGGTTACATCTTAGATATTGGTAATAAGAGTAATGGAGGTCGTGTTACATGTATTCCTTTCTTATGGAATTGTGTATAACTTAATGTGACACTGTGTGTTCGCTCATCACAAGTGATGATGACTGTCTGTTACAGCCACTTTTGAAAATTCAGCTAGAATTATGACCATGCATAACAGTTTGTAGATGGCAAATGAGCCCTATTCGAGCTGTCAATACTCTTGGACAGTTCGGGCATAGAATGACCAATGTAGGCGGATTTTGGTCTATCTGTGACTTTCTAGCTACTCTCCGCTGTTGGGCTGCATCATTTCTCCTCTTTTCACAAGATGATGCGCCCGTTTTTACTAGAGCGTCTATTTTATGCAAGTACTTCCCATGTGTTGTGGTCTATTTCAAAGGCTTTCAGTGAGATATTTAACAAGTCCTTGGGGCCCTTCTTTTGACCACCTTGAGATTGTTTACCCTTCTCCAGCTCACCATAGAGAAGTATCTTTGGCATGCGATAGTCTGATATACGTACCAAATGACCTGCCCAACGAATCTATGTCTGCATCAGGATAGTGTCAATGCTGGGGATACCAGATCTGTCAAGGACAGTGGTATCTGGAATCTTGTCTTTCTATCTGATGTTCATAATTTTTCTGAGACAAGTTGTGTGAAAGTGATTGAGTTTCTTCACATGACGTCTATATAGAGCCCATGTTTCGCTAGCGTATAACAGCACTGGAAATACCACTACTCTGTAGACTTTCAGATTAGTCTGTAGGTTAATGTCATTTCTACTCCACACATTTGCGTACAATCTGCCGAAAGTGCTGTTTGCCTTGGCGATCCATGTATACACTTCATCATCACCGTTGGCATCTTGTGATAGCGTACTACCTAGGTATGTGAATCTATTCACACCTTTCAGTGCTACACCATTTACTTTTATGCAGGGCTCGAGATAGCTTTTGGCAGTTGCTGGTTGTAACATTACTTCTGTTTTATCTGTGTTAATAGTATGTCCAAAGTTTGTACAGGCTTTGGAGAATCTGTCTATAATACATTGTAGATCAGCCTCAGAGTTAGCATTTAGGGTACAGTCATCAGCAAATAGGAGATCCCTGATTGTGTGTGATTTGACTTTGGTTTTTGCTCGCAGCCGCCGAAGGTAGAACAATTTTCCATCTATGCGTTAGGTGATGTTTACTCCCAAGTCTAGATCTCTGAAATTAATAGATCTCTCTATTAATCTAACATAGAGAACATGATGCTAAATATGGTAGGTAAATAGGATAAACATCCCTGTTTTACACCATTTGAGACAAGAAACGTACAGATTAGGTACTGTACATAAATCACGTCAACAATTTTTATGACAATTTTTTACGCCCCCACCCTCTTTGCAACAACTATTTAAAAATCTCCGTGCATATTTTGTCCAAAATGTGTCCATTATGTCAAAGAGTTTCACAGTCAAGCAATTTAATTGGTGTATTAAAAAACAGTTATTGTTGACGTCAAATTTTGCTAATCCCCTAATGTTTGTCAACAACTTCAAACATGCTAAGACCCCACCCCTTCACCTATAAATATTGACGTAATTGATGAACAGCCCTGTGGATGAACTATAGTTTATGTCACTGGCTGAATACACCACGGATTATCCATCACGTTATCTTACTTCTTTTTAGTTTTCTTGGAGCACGATAGATAAATAATTTTCTTTCCATAACGCAATAACTTTCTTCATGAGGGCATCATGTCTAGCAACTTTGATATCACACATTTTAAATGTCGTGGTCTGCGCCACAATATGTCATTTGATTTTATAGTACACACTAACTCTATATGGATAAGATGCAAATGACAAGCTCAAAATCCAAGTAAAGTGTGATCACATGATTCATTTAGTATTGTCCACGCATTACACCTTATTCCGGGTAGTTTATTTCACTAGATGCAACAATTCAGGTTTCAAAAAGGTGTTGTCACCACAGATATTTTCAACTTTGTCCTCCGTGGCTGGGATTTTGTCTTTCTGTACTATAACGTTATGGTATGTTACATTGTCCTGACAACACATTTGATCTACTAAGAATGGGGAGAAGCTTTATTTCCATTCAATTACGAAATATATGTCAATTTATTCCATGGTGGTAGTCTCTACCATCTGATGAAATAGCTGGGAACATTAATTCTGCGTCACTGTCCATTCACTTCATGTTGATGTCTGCATCAGCAAGTATAACACGTTGCCCTTGCTACTGGGAATTGTTTGGGGTTTTTTTTTACGAAGATTGCCAGTAGATTGTTACCGTTCCCATTTGTACGGTGCCCGTTAACTCAAGTTTTGTCTAAATATACTAAATCGTATCCTTCTATATTTTAAGCCCGTATCTGTCCCGAACACTTACGTGGGCAGCATTTAAATGCGATTTTTTTACTAACTACATTTCTGTCCCCAAACGTTTTCCGGAAAGTAAAATATTCTTTCATTATAACTTTCCATAGAGTTGTTTCTTAAATATCAATGTCATCTTTGTCTTCTTCCTCTACGTTTGTTCTCAGACTCCTACAGATTAGCAGGATGTAGTCAGGAGAACGAAATGCGTTGTGCCATGGTTTACAGCATTGCTACGATATCTGCGCAATTCGATCTGACAAATCTGCCTTCAGCATGGCTTTGCGCCACTGACCTTATAAGGGATGGGACAGCCAACTGCATCCCATAACCTCTTTAGTCGCCTCTTGCGACATGGAAGGTAAACAGTTTTTCTATTCTTTGCTACCCTCTCGGGTCCCGGAAACACTCGTTTAATGCGAATATTTCATATCTCACGTATAATAACTTCGTAGTCAATCATCAATTATCTTGTTCCTTCCTTCTCGGTCATTTGTAGATTCAATGTTGTATCCATCGAAGACAATGTTATCTCTACTCCAAGTGCACATGGGTTCCCCTTTCTGGTTCTTTGATATAGTGATATAAATAACCCTGCATAACAGTAATCTGCTTCATTGTTATAAATGGACATTTCAAACTCATTATGAATATAGATGTAATATATGATTAGAAAAAAACGTTATGCAGTAATAACCAAACGAATTTCAAGATACACTAATAATAATGTATAGAGGAATGGTTCTTCTTTTGTATAGGGGCCGTATCTATTCATCAATAATTATTCAAAAGCCAAATACCATTCATTTTGTTCAATTTGGACTAGTAAAGTGATACTATTTCCGTTCTCAATAGTACACGTTTGAAAATGTACAATGCACGGGAATAAATAAAAGTTCGTGTGGTGCACAAACATGTATTGCTAACATTAAAATTATGTCGTTGAGTGACATTATTGTAAGATTTGCTAAAGAAGAGATCTCTCAAACTAGAATAATTTTACAGAGGCAAGAATATTTTATTAATGTTAAGAACTACATAATACTATGTGATAATCAAGTAGTTTTAAGGGGGGAAAACTTCCAACATGTTCATGAGAATGCTGACGTACTATTATAACCACTAAACTGCTTGATCATTAGAAGCAAAACTTTGGACTCGTATCACGGTAATTATATTTTAAGTAAACATTTCCCACCACACCGTAATAATGCAAGTTCCCAAATGATGCATAGACTTCCCAAGCACAGTTTAAAAGCTGTGATGTTTCAGGAACTGATTAATGGTTTCAGTCCTCTCTATTGGTAATCGTTGATCAGCAAATTATGTCTACGGCTAGATCATCTTCACTCTGACATATTAACGTTATATTCTAATCTAGTCATACACTCTACGGTTTACTACAAGCATGCCTCCCAAGTATACACTGGTTTATTTCAATGTCCGTGGACGTGGTGAATTACTGCGCCTTCTTCTTCACTTAGCTGGGGTTCCATTCATCGACCAAAGAGTGGAATTGTTCGAATGGCCAGCACTAAAGCCGCGTGAGTTCATTTTTCAAACTGTGTTTGTGTTAATTTGATGATGCTGATTTTATGCAAGTCTAGAGAAATATTGAATTATAGCGCTCGTCTTTGGGGTGGGGGTATGTGGTAGAGAAGAAAGGGGGCCGTAGGAGATGCTTCCTGCTTCCTTTTGATGACTATTTATCAATATTTAGATTCAGATACGTTCAAATGTCAAGAAACTAATCGAAAGCAGCGAAATTGCGTTGTTCATTATAACTTATTCCTCTTTCGTTCGCTTGGAATCTGAAGTGTTTTGTATTCTATAAACGTGAATGTGTTGTACAACTCGTACAGAGGTTGATAGAGTTTCCATCCATTGTTGTTTCTTTATATCAGTGTGTTTACCTCAATATTTCATATTCTTGGCATTTCTGAGGCATGTCTGATGTGCCTGTTCGCATTTACACACGGTTCTGTTACCAATGTTGACCTTTATATACCAGTGATTGCAAGGTCGGTTGTGCCATGTTCTGAGGCGCAGAATGACAACGTGCTCGATATTTTGTGTGGGTTTTGCTTTCCTAATTGCTTTGATCATCTGTTTGTTTCGATTGTAATGTATACACACACCTGTTGATTATCAGAAGCACCCTCCATAGCCAGACTATCTGCTTTCTCGTTTCCAGGAATTCCACAATGCGAAGGTATCCGCTGTATATCTACTTTGAGTTGATTGCTTAATTCGTCCAGTAGTATTAGGTATTAGGTATGTTGATTATACTCTTCGCACACTGGACACGTCCATAGGTGCTCATATCTCCCCTTCAGTAAATCTCTGAAGGTATAACGGCTGATGGTTCCGGTTCTATGTTGGTTCACTACTCTTTTTGAAATATGTGTCAGGGGTTCTCTACGGCCCATGCTCACTCCCAATTCTTGCATTCTTGATATTGACTCATCGCAAAATCTTCTGTTCGTGAGGACTCACGAAGAGCAATGAGTATGTCTGCTCGGTCCATAGGCTGACCGTTTATTGTGGTGGCGAGGCTAGCTAATTGGTCGGCCCGTTCGTTTCCCTCCACGCCCGGTTGTCCGGGGACAAAAATAAGCGTGAGTTTTCGTAGTGAAGCTCTCTCTAATTATTCAACCCATTCTCTACGTACATAACCTGTTTTGACTTTTTAAATCAAATTCAGTTATTCACTTAATATGCACGCATGGGAATAGGCTTGCGATTCCAGCCAGTTAAGTACCTGCGCTACGGCAAATACTTCCATTGTGAGACTGCTTGTTGTTGCGGTAAAGGCACTACTGGCTTCGTGTACTGTTTTTCCTTTTAATCTGGCAGTTAAGGCCAATGCGCATCGGTTGTGACGGATGACCGACGTGTCGTGTAAGTCACAACATCTGTGTCATCGGTATTCTCGGAGATTAGTCATCGTTCAGTAGTATTGTTAATTATAACAGACTGAACTATGTGTTATGTGACATATTCTCTCCAGAACGTTGTCTCCCCAATGAACGCTCTGCGTCACTCTCTGTCGTGGGCTATGCGGCTTGAATTATTCAACGACGTATTCATGTTATATTTAATGTCGTCAGTCCATCGTCTTCTTGGTCTTCTTTCCTCCTCCTCCCAGGTGCTCTGACCTCCATTATTTGTCTTTCTAAACAGTTGTTTCTCTTTATATGACCAGAGGGTATAGTTTTATTTCTGCTATTGTGATTAGTAACCAACACTTTGGAATCTTCAATGCGTTTATAATATCTGAGTTTCTCTTTGTTTACTTTCATGATATTCTAAGTATCTTTCTGAAGCATTTGATCTCAAAAGCGTTGATCTTCTTTGCCGCTGTTTTACTTAGGGTTCATTTTTCACAGCCGTATGTTTCATCTGGAAAAATAGTTTGTAACATTAGTAGTTTCTTTTCTATTCTGTTGTTTTTCCATATGTTTTTCAACCGTGTTATTTTACAATATGCCTTTGCGTATCTCTTCATTATCTAGGTTCCTGCACCGTTGATGTTTGCTCCTAAGTATTCGAATTTATCCACACATTCTATCTCGGTATTGTATATTCTGATTTTTAGTTGCTGTGTTGTTATATCTGTTGACATGATTTTTGTATTTTTGGACGTTAATATAAATTTTGTAATTCGCTGTATTTCTTTGTGTTCTTGTTTCGTTGTTCCAATCCCTTTATATCATTTGAAAGAAGCACAGTGTCGTCTGCGTAGCGTATTTCATGGATATGAAAGTCACCGATGTTTATTTAAAGCGTGGTAATCAACGTTGTGTATGTTTTCTCTCACATTCTTCATTATATTTTCTACGTAGATGTTGAACAGGTATGGGGAGAGTGTGCATCCCTATCTAACTCTACTCTGTACCGCAAGCCACTCGGATAGATCGCCCTCTAACTTCACTGCAGCCTTTTGATCTTATAAAGTTCTTCTATTAGTTGAATCAGACGTCTCGAAAAACCCCATGCTGTTCATTATCTCCCTTAGTTTCTGGTGTTGAACGTAGTCGAACGCTTTTATGCACATGTACAAGTCGGTTGAGAATTCCCTACACTTTTCTATGATGTCTCATGTTAAGGATGTGATCTCTTGTTTCTCTGCCCAATCTGAACACCGGCCTGCGTATCGTATATCTCCATCTCTAATTTTTATTTGATTCTTTGCATTTTGATGTTTAGCATTATTTTACTTGTTTGACTTATAAGGGCTATAGTTCGGTAATTTGAGCAAATCTGAAGGACGCCTTTTTGAGAGGGATATATATATATATATATCTGTGTGTGTGTGCGTGCGTGCGTGCGTTTGTGTTGGAAACAAACGGTTGCAATAAGACAACACTATAGGTAGATTTCAAAAGATAAAAATGGGTGTCAGGCAAGGTTGTGTAAAGTCACCGGACCTTCTCTCCCTATATACAGAATACATTATGCGAAATATAAAAGATATGCCAGGAATAAAAGTGGGAGGATGCAATATAACTTGAGATATCCTGATCGTAGTACTGATCGCAGGAAGTGAACAGGAACTACAAGACCTATTAGAAAGTAGTGAAAGAAAGTGAAAACAAAGGCATCAGTTTAAATAAGAAGAAAACAGAAATAATGGTTGTATCGAAGAGACATACACCACTAAGATGCAACATAATAATTAATGATACAAAATTAGCAACAGTTGAAAAAGTGAAATATCATGGCACCCTGTTAACATCAGAAGGTAGATGCTCACGTGAGATAAAGAGCTGAAAAGCACATGCCAAATCAGCATTCCAAAAAGGAGAACCATTTTGTGCAGTGGAAGAATATCAATGCAGATCCAAATTCGAGTGATGAGATGTTATATCGAACATTCTTTTTTATGGATGTGAAGTATGGACTGTAAACAAAAAAAATTCAAAGCGAATTAGAGACTACAGAAATGTGGTTTCTGAGAAGAATGATGAAAATACCATGGACTGCCAAGAAAACTAATGCAGAGGTTCTCATTGATGCTGGCGTAAAAAGATCAATCATATCAAACATTAGGGGCAGCCAGTCAAGGTTTCTAGGTCATGTACTGAGAAAAACACAGCTTGAACACTTACCACTGGAAAGATCAAAGGGAGAAGAGACAAGGGACGACAAAGAGAAAAGTTACTATAGATGGGCTTGTATTGTGGCATGGTAGTAGCTCACCAACCGAGCTTATTGACAACACAAGAGACAGAGAGTAGTGGAGAAACATGATCGCCTACGCCATTCGGCATGACGCTTGATTGATTGATTGATTGATATATACTCTTTATTCTTCTTGCTTTTTTGTGTTGTATGTTATCTGTACATTTATTGAAAATGTCACTTATTTTATTTTAATTTTTATTTTGAGTGTATTTTCTTGTACTTCAAGTAGTTTTTAAAATTTGTTTTGAATTTAGATGTTGTATTCTTTCGGTCTAAACAACATATTGTATCTGGAAATGATTGAAGTTTCTGTTGTCTTTTTGTATCTTTGACTTGAACTTTTCAATGTGTAACTCATGATTAGTGTCGCAGTCTTCGCCAGGTAGTGTCTTGCATTGAAGGATGTTTGTTTCCCATCTTTGTTCTATTAATATATAATCAATTTGCTTTGTTTGTCTTTCCGTTCGGTGACCTCCACGTGTATAGTCTTCTCGGGTGATGTATGAAAAAATGTATTCATTACTGCCATGTTGCTTTCTGCGCATACGTTTAGCAAACGTTCCCCTCTATTTTTCATACTTCCTAGGCTGTGTGTACCTTGGTTCAAGACATGTTAATATCTGACCTGACCTACTTTTGCGCTGAAGTTGCCTAAAACTTTTTTGATGTGTTTGTTTGAGACGGTACTGCGTAGAAAAAATGTTTCAGAAAATAGTTGATGCTTTAGGTTTTAGCATAATATCTTGCTGAAAAAAAAGAAGTTGAAATTCTGAAAAATCACCAATTAAATCGTAGCGATGAGCCAAAGATATTATTCAAATAGGTGTTGCCATAACAGGCATTTTCCATTGTATCCTCCATGTTTCACATAGCTGAGATTTCGTCTTTCTGGACTACAACGTTATGATAAGATACGTTATCCATTACAATACATTGCGATCTATCAAGAATGGGAGGAAGTTTTATTTCCATCCAATTACGCTCGGGAACATCAACAGTGAATATTTTGAATCACACAATGTAATCTCTTATTTGATGTGTGAATATACAGAAGAATGGTGTTCATTTCATAGTAATATAAACGTACAAATTTCAGCCACAGAACTATGGGATAATAATATTCAAATAATAATATCGCACATATAAGAAATATTATCATATTGGATACATAGAATTTTATGATATTTTTAATTGAATATTATAATTGAAAACATTACCATATAGGAAAGTTGATGCAAGAAGCACATAGATACGCGTGTAGGAATGAAACATCAAGAGATAAATACGACAATCGGTCATGGTACACCATTATAGAGCAAGATAACAGTGGGATGTTGAAGGTCCATTAAAGCCAAGCTTTGAAGTAGAAAATTACATGCTTCCTGCAATACAAGGATTATTTAATAAATATTCACTGACTTATCCCCAGAAAATAATTAGACTTAAGCGCTTTCACACAAGTCTCCATGTCACTGTATAAACTTATGTACAACCATATTGACTCTGGAGGAAGTACAGCTAGCAAACACTTTTCTTATAGCCCTGAATTTTCTTGTCGAGTTGGCTTAAATAGTCTCAGTCACCGAATCGGCGACCGTTCATTGTTTCCAAAAGTTGCGGAAACAAGGAAAAGTCAAACGGAGCACACAAAATGAGTATGGTTGTTATATGAGCAATGGAATATTGCGTTTCGTCAAAAATTCGTGTGTGACACGCCTGTGTGCATGGACATTATCATGATACACATGCATCATTTATCAAGGCGATATTTGTGCACAGCTTCACGGAGAGATTGTAAGACGGTTTTGTAGAAATCTGCAGTGGCACTGTGTCCTCTGGGGACAATGATGAACCAGCATGGCAATGTTCAACACAGTAAACATTGTCTTGACATTGAACTTGATGCTATTTAGTCTTGATGGAGTCATCTTCACACGATCTGCAACCACTTTTTTTTTAAACAAGAAGTCTACTCAAATATTTTTGGAACTCTTCGAAAGATGATATATAAAAAGTTCGAAAAATTCGTATTCAGATTTCCAGAAGTAGAATTACGTGCATACACTTTGTTAAAGATTGATATCCATTTATGAAATTCGCCGAGACAAAATAGATGGACTTCACATTTATCATCTCATACAGCGCATGCGCGAAGAGAAATACTTTCTGTTTCTTACACACAGTGACACATGCTCATCACATACAACTGGTAAACACCAATACTCTGCGCATTACAGTTTGTAAGGGAAAAGGGGGTGTGGTGGATGGGAGTGCTGCGTGTAAATAATCTCTGGAACTTATTGAACATCCCTTTGTATTTTTCTATACATGTAAAAATGTCTTGTATTTTTCAGAAACTCCGGATGGAACTCTTCCATATCTGAGCATTGATGATAAGGACTATGGAGAATCCATGCCACTAGCTCGTTACGTCGCTAAGAAATACAGTAATATTTACATTGGTGTCTATTAGGCAAACAAAAATTACAGTAATATTTACTTTGGTGTTTATTAAGCAAACAAAAAATACAGTAATATTTAAACAAACAAAAATTACAGTAATATTTACATTGGTGTCTATTATATAGGCAAACAAAAATTACAGTAATATTTACTTTGGTGTTTATTAAGCAAACAAAAATTACAGTAATATTTACTTTGGTGTTTATTAAGCAAACAAAAATTACAGTAATATTTACTTTGGTGTTTATTAAGCAAACACAAATTACAGTAATATTTACTTTGGTGTTTATTAAGCAAACAAAAATTACAGTAATATTTACTTCGGTGTTTATTAAGCAAACACAAATTACAGTAATATTTACTTTGGTGTTTATTAAGCAAACAAAAATTACAGTAATATTTACTTTGGTGTTTATTAAGCAAACAAAAATTACAGTAATATTTACTTTGGTGTTTATTAAGCACACAGAAATTACAGTAATATTTACTTTGGTGTTTATTAAGCAAACAAAAATTACATTAGTTAATGCCGTGTTGTGGTGTTTGATATTATTTTATTTATTTCAACCGTAAACAAAATCCGATTATTTATATTAGGTTGTTGATATTGTTGAAAGCTGCCATAATCACAACATGAAGATCAATACAGAAAAAACTGAAGCAATGTCCATATGCAGAGATCGCAATATAGTCAGCATAAATTATCAATTACTGAAACAAATGAAGGAATGTAAATATATTGGGAGCATTTGTACAGACGACGGAGGAATGGACAGAGAGCTCGAGGCAATAATTCAAAAAGTCATCTGTGTAACATAAACTTGTACCAATTTTTTTACACAATCCCACAATTTTTATCCCGATGGAATGCATAAGGCAAATAATAAATTAATCTGCATACCAACTTTATGTTATCAATTTCAGACATGGACACTAATAAAATAACAAGAGCTTGCTACGTATGAAATGACATATATAAGAAAAGCAGCAGACATAACAAAAAGGTATCATGTGAGGAAGGAAGAGATTAGATCAACTATTGGAGGAGCATCTCTGTAGTCCAATATATTGGGGGGGGAGAGGAGGAGAGCAAGAGGTAGGCAGAGGCACAAGTGAGAGAGTAACATCGCAAGTTGACATGCTACATTTTAGCAAAGAGCACCACCCCGACAAAATAAAGGGTGTGTTGAAGAAATGTTGCCGCAAACCTTCTTAGCGGAGACGGTTCTTAAAAATAATGATATTGAAAAACAGAGGCTGAAATGCTTCGGCCACTTAATGAGTATGAACCCTTATTCGCTATCGGCAAGAGCATACAACATGAAAATGGAAGTAGCAGAAGAGTAATTAAGACCAAGAAGAAGCTGGATGAAAGGAGTTACCAATATTCTGAGACATCACAATATTACTGCATATCAGATGACCAAACGTGTCATGGCCCGGAAACCGATTGTCATTCAACTCTGTAGCGCTTTACAGCGCAAGAAGATAAAGATGAGTATTTTCTTCTTTTTTTTTATTCTGGTCGTCTAGGACTATCTTTGAAGAGGAATGACTCACTCTTGTACTGTATTTTAACTTGTTTTGATGAGCTTCGAGCAAAGAACACATATCTATTAAGATATGTCTTTAAAGGTTTTAACCAACATTGTCTGAATATATCAGTGATTCTCAATGTGGGCCATATATCGTCTGTGCCACAGAGATTTGAAAAAGCCACGAACATAAATTTTGATATTTTGAGTCCATGAACCTTTCAAAGTGACCACAGGAAGGCAGTCACTTGAGCATAAAAATAAAATTTCCGGTAACGCTTTAGTGATTTATAAAGTCAATAACATTCATTCCTTCCTTTTTTTTCTTAAGGACCAGGTTGAGGGTGGGGAAGAAGATAACTGGTCCCAAAACTTGGCTACTGTCCAATAAGGGTTGAAAACCATATTAATCGATGATGATGTGAATGAAAACTCTGCAGAATTTCTTGGTGTTGCCTTGTCCAAAGACGAGACCCTTCGTGTGTCTGAGAAGTCATTGGTGTAATGTTTTAATGAGTTTACTATTGAATCATTTAATTAGTTCATTGTTGCCACAGGAGACGTCTTTGCAAAGATCCGAAAAAGATTAGCAATGACCCTACAAAAAACATCTAATATGAAAAATATATGGCAAGGGGCAAACAGAGAAATACAGTTCCAACTATTTAAGAAGCTATCTTTCAAGTGGCAACAAATGGTTGTGAGACTTGGGCAATGACATCTGCAATGGAAAAGAAAATATCAGCTTTCGAAATGAAATTTTATAGAAAGGTGCTAAGAATATCATGGACAGAAAGACGAACAAACGCAGATGCCCACAAATATCTATAGAAGAAGGATGGCTCCTCAAAACTAACAAAAAAACGTAAACTTACATATTTCGGACATATAAAGAGACACAATGGTTTAGAAAGATTAATCATGGATGGCACAGTTCGAGGAAATATAACAAAAGCAGACCACGACTATGATTGACATATGACATTGAAAAGCTTCTAAACATAACACTGGGAGAAGCTAGGCCGCTTGCATAGAACGAGAGGCTTACAGAGCGACAGTGAAGGCAACTTTCTGTAAAGGACACGTCATATACAGAGAGGTTGATTGTTTAGCTGGTTGGTTGGTCGCTGGTTGACTGATTAATCCTGGCCATTTAAAAGGAATCATCATCCACATTAGTCTCACTCTCGCGAGCTGCTGGTTCATTTGCTGGTTTGTTGCTTGCTGGTTAGTTTGGGTGATTTGTTAATTGGGTGGTTGGTCTGTTTAGTTATGTGTCCAGACTGCACCACAATTCGGTCAACTCAAAGATTACTAATGGCGTACATGTTTACAATTTCTGCGAAAAAGAACTCAGAACATGACATTTAATAAAAAATTCGAAAAGTTAATAAACTCTTCCCTTCTCTTCTCCACCTCTCCCCACATCCTGTTCTCACTGTGGGTATTTTAGATAGAAGGCAGTACATTTTCGAGTTTTGTCTAAACAGAAAATAGAAATAAGACTTCTTTTACTCTACTTTCAAGATCTAGCGGGTAAAAACGAGATTGAACAGCTGGTGGCAGACATCATTCTTAACTACGTAGATGAGATACGAAACACCATTGCTAGATCCCGCAACGATACATTACTCACAGATGTACAAAAGGTAACTTGAATGTACGAACTACATGTTTGTTTCTGTGTGTTGTAAAAGTCAGCGCAATAGATATTTTGGTCAAGAAGGGTTAATAAAAATATATTGTATTAAATCACATAGGCTATGGGTTGGGGCGAGGAAACGTTAACCATATGTTTACTTTAGGACTAATGTGATGTTCCTCTTTCATATAGATGGGTAGGAGAACGAGTTCGAATGTTAGCCATACCCCCCCCCCCCAATCGTATCTGCGGGCCTTGTAAGAATACAACATATTCATAAACAACGTGTACATGTAGTTACAAATTAGGGTTGCCAGAATTTGGCCATTTTAATATAGGCCTATCACTGTATGCATATGGAAATTCCGGCTCCGGTTCAAGATGGAAGTAGTTCTGTTCTTCGTACTTGCTATGATCGGTTGATATGTGTCTTAATAAGTGCAATCGTAAAACATCAGTGTACGGGCGTACCTTCAAATACATGCAGATAAGGAACACCGGTTGCATTCCGAATTACAGAAAGTTAAAGGCAGTGGAATCAAGAGAGAGAGAGGTCGTGGATGGGACATGCTATGGGATGTCATACAAAGCGTGTGCAGATTGCAGGATGTGACAGCAGGTGCGGAGTCGATAAGTCTACCCACAGATTTCGAAACTTTTTTGAGAGTAGTAATATCACTTAGCAGGGAATGCAGATAATGGTGTCCCATAGCTGTGGAGAAAGAAGTGCAGGCTTTGGTCAGTGAGAATACCAAAGAGGGAGATGTGATTATATACACTGATGGTTCTGTAATTATACATGATCACAGTGCTTGTGCCTTCACAGCTCAGTGCGCAGGTAAAACGATCAGAGAGGATAGTGGTGTCTTTGCGGTCACTACAAGTAGTATGACCATGGAGACTATGACGGTGACCAGGGCATTTGAGTGGGTTGCACACAAGGTGGCGCAGATCTGCATATTGAGTGACTATGAGTATGATTAGAAAGGTACAAGTGGGTCTCGTTCGCAAACAGTGGATTGAGGCCTTGACAAAGGCTATTTTCGCACCGGGACATGTGGGTGTTAGAGGTAATGTGAATGTTAGCGGATCAACTGGCGTCATGCGCGATTGTGGCACAGGGCGATGGGGCAATGGATCGCGCTGACGTATTGAACTACTTAAGACATATAACACGCGAGAGTGAGACTAATATGGATGATGATTCCTTTTCAATGGCTAGGATTAAAGATCAGGGATTGAAATGCGGTGTTGCTAGAAGTGAACATTTTGGAGGGCGCAGAAGAATGAAGGTCAACCAGCATAGGACCGGTACTGTCAAAAGAACTGTAATGGCGGATACATTCAAGGAGAG
Organism: Meghimatium bilineatum; assembly: GCA_034231615.1. Taxonomy (NCBI): domain Eukaryota; kingdom Metazoa; phylum Mollusca; class Gastropoda; order Stylommatophora; family Philomycidae; genus Meghimatium; species Meghimatium bilineatum. Next base: position 54,663,341 of record CM067317.1, read on the forward strand.
ATCGAAGCAACTATGGGCGTCTCCAGTTTACACTGATGATGATCCGACGGCTAACTAACCAATTATTCCTGAAACAGAGGCTTATAGATTATTTATGTGATGGAAGACCATTTTAATCTTTTAGGCTGTAAACAGTGTTCAAAATTGGTTACTGGAACGTTCAAACTATGGCCCAGATCGGGAAGACCGCCCAAGTGTGTAGAGAAATGAAAAATTACAAACTCGATATACTCGGAGTAAGTGAATGCAGATGGCTAGACTCAGGTATGAACTATTTTACAAATGTAAAGTGGTTATTATTCATTCTGGACAAACTAATAATAATCATTGTGAGGAGTCGGTATTATTATGACACAGAAAGTTTCAACATCTTTTATTAGTTCAATCAATCAAGTGCCATGCCAAATGACGTAGGCGATCATGTTTCTCCACGACTCCATCTCTTGTGTTGTCAAAAGCTCGGTTCGTGAGCTTCTACCGTGCCACAATACAAGTCCATCTAGTAACTTTTCTCTTTGTCGTCCCCTGTCTCTTCTCCCCTTGATCTTTCCAGTGGTTATTAAGTGTTCAAGCTGTGTTCTTCTCAGCACATGCCCTAGAAACTTTGACTGTCTGCCTCTAATGTTTGATATGATTGAACTTTTTACGCCAGCATCAATGAGAACCTCTGCATTAGTTTTCTTGGCTGTCCATGGTATTTTCATCATTCTTCTCAGAAACCACATTTCTATAGCCTCCAATTCACTTAGAATTTTTTTGTTTACAGTCCATGCTTCACATCCATAAAAAATAATTGGTTCGATATAACATCTCAGCACTCGAATTCGTGTCTGCATTAATAGTCTTCCATTGCACAAAATGGTTCTCATTTTTTGAAATGCTGATTTGACGTGTGCTGTTCAGCTCTTTATCTCACTTGAGCATCTATTTATTTTGTGTCATTAATTTTGTTGCTTATTAGTTGGAAAGCAATAAACATTCAAGATTTTAAAGCGGACATCCAATGGCTCAAAAACAACACTTAACTGACCTTGTTTTTGTGAATGACATGGCAATCTTAAACTCTACTCATCAACACATACAAAATATAACCAACAAACTATGCAAACTCGCAGATCAAATTGACCTCCATTTCAACACATCCAAATAAAATTTCATGGAACTTACCAGTTCAACAAATAACATCTCAGTAAACACCCAAATACTGCAAAAAATCTTCAATGTTTATTACTTGGGCAGCCAAATGTTTGTTGATGGAGACTCAATGAAAGAAAGAAATAGCAGTTGCAGCTAGCACATTGACTAAAGTAATTAATATCTGTAAATCAAAAGATCTAAGAAAAAACACCAAGCTAAAGCTATTCAACTCCTGTATTATTTCATTATTGATGTATGGAAGTGAAATCTGGAAATCAACTCAAGTAACAGACAAAAAATTAAACAGCTTCGAATACAAATGTCTCCGAAAACTGATGAACATAAAATGGAGCGATTTCGTCACAGTGTTTTAAGAAACAAAATACACACAAAATATGTCTCAATCATTCAAAGAAAACGCTGGTGGAAATATGTGAGTCATGTTTTAAGACTAGATGAAAAAAGAATAAACCATCAAGTCCTTATGTGTACACTTGAGGGTAAAAGAAAACGAGGAAATTCTTGATTCTTGATGAAAACTAGGAAAGCCTAAAACAAAACACTAAAATCCATACTTCAGAATGAGATATAACAGGTTCATGCCCATACAAGAACTAAAACTACAGGCAGCTGACCGTAGCACATGAAGAATCAAAATCTCTGCCCTATGTGCCGCCCTGCGGCACGAAAGGAACAAATATAATCATCATCATGTGCCATGTCGGTTGGCATAGGCGGTCATGGCTCTCCACAGCTCTCTGTCCACAGTATTATGTATCAAGGTGTGTGTTGTATCTTTGCCGTGCCAGGTTGTCAAACTCTAATATTTTCTCATGTTGTCGCCCTCTGTCTCTGTTGCCTTCAATTTTGCCTGTTGTGACTATGTTCTCTAAACCTGCCTGTCTCATGAAGTGGCCAAAAAAAAAAGATTGCCCTTTTCTTATATTGTTGACTAAGGTCCGTTTCGCATTTGACTCTTTCAACACCTCTACATTAGATTTTCTGGCAGGCCATGGTATTCTCAGCATTCTTCTATAGAACCACATCTCTGTTGGATGTGGGAACACTTTCCAGTTTATATATATGCTAAATATACTAATTGAACATAAAATTTATATTTTGATAATTTTTCTATTTTAGTTTTGATCAATTTGAAAAAAATATATTGAATATTAGAAGTTTTGCTATTTTGGCCATATTTGACATGAAATTTGATATCAATTGCAACTATCTGTCAACTTTATGACAGTTGTCTTTCGTCACCAAAACTAAATACGTATGTAATTATTTGATACATGTGGAACAAACTAATACCGGCTTGTGCACCAGGATGTTGCCGGGACAGAAATGGTATAAAAGAATAGCAACAGTGTACCTTCCATGTATGTCGTAATAGGAGACTAAGGATGTTATGGATTTAAGTTGGCTGTCCCACTGCTTCACACCATATTTAAGTGGTAACACTGCTTTGTAAACTCTGGGGTCATGAATTCAGTGATTTTGAATCAAACTTGCAGGCAGCAACATTGGCTTGCGAGCCGTATGTGGCCCGTGAGCCATATTTTGATGATCTCTGGTCTACATCTATTTTAAATTTGTATGCATATATCATATTCTGCAAGTGCGATAACAATTCATATTCCTCGTTTTCCCAACCTCCCCCTTATTTTAACTCTATGTACTTATAAAACATATTAACACTAAAAAAATTATGTAAACATTTTATTTCAATCCCGAATCCAAGTGTTAAGTGTTAAGTAAATATTGTACCTTCATTCTGCCTTGATAAACTAAATGTACTGTAGTTAGATTCTGTCCTGAACTCAAATACAGATTAGTTTTTATTATCACAGACAGATATAAGCTAATTGAAAAAAAATATTGTTTTAACATCTTTTATGCTAAATTTCTTGTGGGATTTTTGATGAGTAAATTATTATTTGTTGTTGATAATGCTTCTTGATAATAAAATTCACGGTACTGGTGCTGTCAATATTAATAATTTATTTCTGCCTTCAAAAATATTCAATTAACATTTTAATTTCATCATCATCAGGTGACATATTCTTTCCAGAACGTAGTCTTTCCTATGGATCTCTTGAATTCTCCGGGGTCTTGAGCAAACTGTCCTGCCTCTTTCAGTGACATGCGCAGGCATTCCTGAACGTCTTTTATCCAACGGCGTCTTATGCGGCCTTTACCCCTGTTGTCTTCTATCATCCCTTCCAGTAACACTCTCCATGCTATCGTGTCTCTTAATGTGACCGAAAAAACTATCTTTTTCTTTAATATGGTGTTCAGAAGCCAGCCTTTCTGAACGTTAATAGTTTGTAATACCTCCTGGTTTGTTCTACTGGCTGTCCATGGTATTATCAAATAGCACTTCTATAGAACTTTAATTCAAATGATGTTATTCTCTTGGCCACTGTTTTATTTAGTGTCCATGCTTCACATCCCAATCCGCCACAAGAAATACACATGTTCGTAGTAAACACAATTTGGTTCTTATGTTAGCACCGTGCCATAGTTTCTTTAGCTGTTTTAATTTTGGTCTTGATTTAGTTTTGTCAGTTGCCATTATTTGTGTCTTTTTCATATTTAAGAACAAATTTTGCTGTTCGCTGAACTTTTGGGTTGACTTAATTATATTCAGTAGATCGTGTTCGTTTGTTGTTAATAGCACTGTGTCGTCTGCATATCTAATTTCTGGTATCTGCAGCCCTCCTATATTTATGGGTCTGAAATCAGGCTTCATTGTTTTGTCTCACGTTTCTCATTATATTTTCCGCATAGATGTTAAGTATGGAGACAAGGTACAACCTTGTCTTACTCCTTTTGTTATAATTTACAATAAACAATTGCAAGATGTGCTGTCATGGCAGTGTGAAGTAGTTCTGCCCCCGATTAGACGTTGGAAAATCCATAGGCAGTAGAAATTAAAGGATTTCAATCATTCATCATGTTCCATGCCGAATGGCGTAGGCGATCATGTTTCTCCACAATTCTGTCTCTGGTGTTGTTAATATATATATAACTCTGTCTAATATACGCAAATTATACGGCGACATGACGCATTTCCGTTCTCAACTATACCCTGCTGAAAATCTAGTAGGATAAACCCGCTACAAAAGAAATCCGATTGGAATTTGAGAACAAATGCAATAAAAATACGCTTGAGATGATGAGATTATATGTTTCACAGAATTGTGGAGATGATATAGGATACTACAATTATACATTTGCAAAAATCTGTCTAAAATGTGGATACACATTTATAATTTAATTTCAATCAAATATATGTGTTGTTTTTTCAATCTCAAAGTCCTGCAGATTAGCAGGATGCAGTCTGAAAAAAAAAAACCAGACTGTGTATTGTGTCATGGTTTACATCGTGCTGTAATATATGTCTTTCTGCCGGACACATCCGACTTCAGCATGGCTTCTGGGTAAGATTGACACTATATAGGATGAGACAGCAAACACCATCCCATAAACTCCTTAGTCGCTAAGTTGCAACGTGCACAGAAGTTACACTGTGTTGTAATTCTTTGTTCCCATTGCAGACCCTGACAAAATATATGCGTGAACACATAATAATATACACATGAAAAATGGTTGCATATCTTATATGTGAAGTAGTATCAAATCAGCAAGTTTTTGGCTGCAGTGAATATCTAGGCAATATATTATGTTCAGTACGTTGCTATTGGAAATTTCTAGACACAATATGCCTGTAGGTTGCCATTACTTTCGGGAAGGAACAGCCGCTAATCGGACATCGCAAAGAGAACACACCCATTCCCGTCTGCCATTAAAATAAAACTACACCTGTTTGGTCATACAAAGAGACACAACTGTTTAGAAATACACATAATGAAGGGCAGAGCACCTGAGAGGAGGAAGAAAGGCAGAACAGGAAGAGGATGGACTGACAACATTAAAGATATCATGAATACGTCGTTGGAAAATGCAAGAAGCATGGCCCAAGACAGAGAAGGGTTCAGAGAGTTCATTGGAAAGACAACGTTCTGGAGAGAATGCGTCACATGACACGTTGCTATTATGCTCTGAACTGTCCATATACACTGCTGCCTGCAGCTGAATTTAAATCTAGTATATTGACAAAATAATTCATTCAAACGAATTATTTTGTGACAAACTGTGTATCACAACAACGCATATTTGAGATAGCACATGTGATTTCTCTACGTGATTATCAGGGGTAGATCAAAAGAAAAACTCAGAAGAACAATACTTAGAGAAAGTAAAACAATCGATATTCATACTATTCAAGAACTGCACAGAATAGCTTTGAACAGACAGAATTTGAGAGATCTGACCTCTGCCCTATGCGCTAACTTCAGCGCCAAAGGGAAATGAATGAATGAATATTGGCAACCCTGAAGATAAATATATATATACTCGAGATAAAATCAAATCTGTAATAGCTTCATTATATAATTGTGATATATTTGTGTTGTCATTATCACTATTTCACCATTAAACTAGCACAGCTTAACATTGCTCTCATTCCCGGTGTCTCTCTATATATCTTATATCTTTTCCGTTCCCTTTCTTCTATAGTTATGTAATAGAAATTTGCGCTGAACATTGCGTGAGCGAATTTATAATTTTGTCTATTAGTTCTACCAATTGAAATTACTTTCAGCATTTCTATTTATCTGCAAAATTCTAAACATGTCTATCGTGTCTTTCAGTGTTAGACATTGAGTTTTATCAATAAACACTTAAATTTCCCCATAGACTTCTATTGTTTCAAAATTAAACGCGACCCTAGTTACTTAATTTATATTCAATCAGCGGCAGATAACTAAAATAAACGGTACTGAACCGTTGTAGGAGGCGCGGAATGTTTATCTTGGACTTAATGGTTTGTATTTGCTTGTGATACCTTTTATTTGTAATCTCATCTCAAGTATTATTTCATTTTGCCATCATATACAATATTCTTATTTGAGATGTATGTATGAGTTTTTTTTTTAATGTTGAAAGAAAGTGAAATAAATCATGTAGTTCTACCAAACTTTATCTGTTCAACATTATGTCATGGGATGGGTGTACAGTTGACGTAACTAAGCAGTGACAAGGATCACCGAATTCTTGATGATTAATGAAAAGTTGGAGGGGGTAAAAAATTGACCAAATATTATTCAAGTAATTTATGGTCAGCTTCTTAACCTCAGTCTTTATATGAATTTCGTATACCTTCTGCTATGTTGATATGACAATATAAATGTATATTCCTCACTCTTCTATGGATCATATATACATTTTGGAGTACTTTTCTCCCCTGCCTGTATCATATGTATATTTTAACTTAGATTCATCGCTGTCTGTGTGATATAACTGTACATTTTATACGATTTTTTTCCAACAGAACGAAACTGAGAACAAAGTCAAGACTGAACTATTTCCGAAGTTCTTGATCAAGATGGAGAAAAAACTGAAAGAAAACAAATCTGGATTTTTAGTTGGTGATGGTGTAAGTATTCACATAGGTATACAGATTCACTCACGATTTTGTGGAAATCCACAACTTTTCACATATATTGCTCACAAACTGATATATATTGCCAAGGTTCGATTTTCCATACGAAATGTATTTGAAGGACAACCACCCTCCATTTGGCAAACATGACACATCCGTGACCTTCGCTGCCCATCGGTTGCGATACATCCATGTAAGATGACGTACACAGATGAAAGCAGCCATGCTAGGAATTCTTGCACCGTCCATTAACTCGATGTATTTATGGCGATTACCATAAACTACGGGATGTAATTTATAAAATATTGCTCATCGAAATGAACTGTAATTGCCTGCAGCTGCAATTTATCGCTGTTCCATATAGACACCTCAATTTCTTGTACCATATGTGCATTTCGCAAAATTATGGTCATTCCCAAGTGCCGCCTGTTATAAAAACTACTGAAACCTTCAATACATAAAACACCATTTTCTTCGGTAAAAATAAATAAAATCACTGATATAAATAAACAGATCGATGGGTAGAAATGAAACTAAAAAAATTGTAAAGGTCATTCACCGTCCGAACGAGTGAAACAAGTTATCCTACCACACTGATACTTACTCAGTGATGCATAAAAGACGAACCCCTCCCCTCCCGGAAATGCGATCAAGAGATAAAACTCCCATGTTGGGAAACAATACGATAACTGTAAATGCGAGAACTGGGTAATACAATGCAAATGTAAAAATGAACGCAAATAAGTTTAGTAGAACTCTAAAAGTACTAACCATAAAATGTGAGACTCTTAAAATCGGTACACTGTATAAGAACAAAGATGACAATGGCTTTTGTAAGAGTTTACATAGGAATATCCACATTAAGAGTGGCAGAAAAGGTATTTGCACGTGTAATATTGAAGCGACTACAGAGGCCAGCGAAGTGCATATTGCCCGAGTCACAGTGCGACTACCGATCTGGTGGATCTACCACTGACGTGATTTCCGCCGTGAGTACTAAACACAATTCTTTCTGTATGAACCATGTTGGACAACGGCGTCAATCGAGTTAGACTAGTTTTGCTATGTTCTTAAAGACAAGAACTTGCTCTCCATATGCGCTGCCGACAGCGCCCAGAGTCCGAGCCTGAACACTGTTTCAGTCCGAAATTTTCCTCTCTTCAATGGGGAGCTGTATTGAAAACTTTTTCTAACCCAATTCAATCCATGTTCAAGTTGGCGCATCCAATAATTGCGCCATGACTCCTACTTTGAATGTGATCAATTTTGGTCGAACTTGTGGGTGTATGTGTGTTCTCGAGCATGAACAGCATTTCCGCTGACCGGTCTCGAGAATTATGGCTTCGTTGTCACTTTATCGTTTTACATACACAGCGCTGCCCTCTAGCATCTGAAGCCTTTTCTAGATTCAATGTCTACTTTAAGTATCGTCATATCGTTGTGAAATCTACCTATTTCGGAACATCGACATTGGCCGCCCCTCCAATGTTTCTTCATTTCGACTGACCGAGCTGAAATGCACAGATATATTACGTCACTGTGTGTCGACATTAATGCTGGATGTGTTGCAACAGAGGTGTCGGAGATGGTGCTTGCCTCTTTGCGGGCAGTTTTCATTCTATCTACAGCCTTCCCATCTACGGACACGATCCCCAAAAGTGTTGGTCAGAAACACAGCACGAGCAGTTGTATTTCTTTTTACGAGTCCGTCAGGTAGAGGTACTTTTAGAATCTAGGTTATCTGGTAACACTGGGTCCTGATGAATGAAATGCGGGCCCCTTTGATAAACTCCAGTAATGCCATTTATAATTGAGTTTAATAAAATGTGTGACAGGATTGGCACCGTACTCTGGCCGCCAAAGCCTGTAGGCACCTTTCACAATATAGAAAACCCTTCACAAGCAGGGAGTTTCACAGTAAGAAGTGAGAACCCTTTACCGATAGCGATCATTTGACGCCGTGGAATGCCACACATTGCATGGTCAGCCGTAAAGGTTTATGTATAAATGTTGTCAATACAGGCACGCAAACACGCCAATCAAATGCAAACGTGTGTTTACCTAATTACGTGTCAGACCTTGTGTTATTGATTGACCAGATGGAAGCATTCTGGTTGGGCTGAAGTTGTTCAGAGTTTCAAAGTAAGTTATGAATATGCAGCGTGTGTTATTGAATGACCAGATGGAAGCATTCGGATTGGCCTGAAGTTGCTATGAGGCAACGTGTGTTTATTGTATGACGAGATTAATGAATTCTGATTGGTCAGAGGTTTTTCCTCTGGGGAAATGAAAGATTTTTGATTGGTGGGAAGTTTCGCGAAGTTCAGAAGAACTTGGGAGTTAAGAAAATTGAACGGGTTCGGTCACCGACTGCCGAGCCGGCCATTCGAGTTGCTAGAATGAGGAATCAGTTTCTAACTGCGCAGGTAGTTGTAGAAATGACACGTACAGTCCTAGGGCTGTCTAGTACTAGTATTGGAACAAAGACACCACAGACTATATCTAAAACTAGTGGGTAATGATGGGCAATGATGAGCACACAAGAAATCATAAAAATTACAATACACAAATCACATTCAACGTTTCAACCAAAAGGTCTTTATGGAAAAATTATCACAACGTCCAACGGAAATATGGAAATGATATGCCGGAAGGTCAGAAAGTACATAAAAACGTAAATATATGTGGAAACGAATATATTTTCGTTTCCACATATATTTACGTTTTTATGTACTTTCTGACCTTCCGGCATATCATTTCCGTTGGAGGTTGTGATAATTTTTCAATTCGTCGTCTTTTGATGTTTTGTTTGTGTCTTGATAAAGACCTTTTGGTTGAAACGTTGAATGTGATTTGTGTATTGTAATTTTTATTATTCCTTGTGTGCTCATCATTACCCACTAGTTTTAGATATAGTCTGTGGTGTCCCATTGAAACGATATATAAACCTTTGTTGTACGTAAGTCTGATTGTTGTTATGTTTCACACAGTTACCTTGTATTGATTGTCATATTGGAACAAAGTGAGATTAGAGTAGAATAATAAGATGTTTTATTATTCTCATTAAGTTTATACCGTAACATATGCTCATTTATTGGAAGTGTTAGATTCGTTTCATTAATGCTATGACCTTGCACATTTTATAATCATGATTTGATGTCCGTTTCGGAGATAACACAAATGTATATATTTTTTAATATATACTTTGTAACTGTTGTCGAATACTCGATAATCCGCCATCTTCACCGGCGACCCCGTGTATTGATGGCGGGGAAATAAATTGATCAACACCATTGTAAATATAAACCAACTTGATTAATCATCGACGATGCAGCAACAATCAGTCAGAAATACTTATTATACATCTATACTTATTTTATATATTCGTGTAATAATTTCATGCTGTAAAATGGTCAAATCAATTAATATATTTATTAATTTAATTTAACTATCAAACGTAACAGCCGCCTGGAACTTCTCCGCTGTGGTTAGCCATCTTTATTCTATTGGATTGACAGAGGAATTTCTGAATGAGAGTTGAATTTCTATTGCTTGTGATTGTGCAGCAGTAATGTTGGGTTCTCGTGGTGGAGTAAACAAGTTATTGAAAGATAAATGTCCATCACTAATTGTGCAGCACTCTGTCAATAATAGACTGTAATTATCTGTCCGCGATGTTGTTAAGAAATATCTGGAATTAATGGATTCAGATAATTTATTGACCAGCTTAATTTCCTTTATCGCCCCAAAAAATAACCAAAAAACCAAACATAACTAAAAATTATTTGCCAACTCCATATATGTTCCAGTTCACTGGAGGTGCAGTTGTTTAAAATTAGACTAATATTATGCACTCGGTCGGTAGCATCCAGTTCTCGCTCAGATCCTGCAGTGTGATAGGGTTATAAAGCCTTATTTTAGAAATGCTTTGGTGCTGAAGTCGGTGATACCAGACCGAAAGGCACACCAACAGCCATGGTATCACGTAAAACGACTAAGTAATATCTTCACCAAAAAATTGACTTGTTGTGTAGACATGTTAAACTGTGAACAAGAAAGAGAAAAAGAAGAAGAAATGTTAAATACGATCATTCCAGAGATAAAAAGGATAGGAGCACATATGAGGACAATTACAACTTCGGAGTTTAATTTAGACTTAAGCGTGTTGCGTGTTACGCTTGAAGAGCTTCCTCAATTATGAGTTTGAAATTTCTGAATCTGATATTGCAAGAACTAAACAACAAATTTAAATGGCACCTATAAAGCGATAAATGCAGTTGTTTTAAAAAGGCGATTATATCTTGGACAGTATTACAAAGAAGTCGTCAAGGCTTCCAAGGGATTGCCTTTTCCAATTTCACATTTTCCAAGGGATTGCTATTTACAAAATAGAGAAAAAAGATGGCTGACCATTATGTCCTCTGTCCGCTTATGAAAGCTTGGAAATTTCACTAAAACAACGACTTCTCGGCGATGCAGAAGCTGGCTTACCTAAGGTCTGACGAAACAAAAAAATCTTCTAACATAGTCTGAGGCTTTGTTTGTTTGAAAGAAATATAAAAGCCTTGGTGAACAGCACCGAGATAAGAAGAGACATGATTGAATTGATTAGAGCAGTCATGGATACCCTACAAGAAGACGAGGAGGAAGTCGAACGAGACAATGTACATATTCAAAGAATGGTAGAAATTGCAGTGACTAGAGGCGATGGGAGAAAGTGCTCCCTCTTCGAAAAGATCAGAAGAAAGCGTAATCAGCAACTGACTAGGATACTGAACTTATACACTTTTAGATGGCTGACAGAACGGCAAGCACATCATATATGGGAATGCACCCAGTGCTGTGAAGCGTGTTTCAAATCAGCATTTTCTTTGTGATTACTGTGACATTAGTAGTCTCTTATGACTTGAACAGCCAGGTTAGTGTTACTATTCTTTGTTCCCTCTTTGGGCGCTGTCAACACACGAAAGGTTTCGTTCCTACCCCTTTAGATAGTGTAGCCTCATAATGAACACGACAGGGAATGTACAAATATACAAGTAAGACAGTAAACCACATACCACCATGTTTTTTTTTAAAAATGTATATGACAGTAGAACTAAGAAAAATTCTTTTCTTTAAATACGTCATACCAAGAAGCTTCATCCAGTTCTGCCCTAACGTGTTACAGTAAAATTAGGGGGGGGGGGGGAATTTCATGCTAAAATATAGACTACCCACTACTGTAAACATCGAACACCAACCTTTTGTTCTATTTTTTTTAAAACAATTCACGCACACGTCCGTACGTATATATATATATATATATATATATATATATATATATATATATATATATATATATATATATATATATATATATATATATATATTCCGTACGCATATATATATATATATATATATATATATATATATATATATATATATATATATATATATCATCAAGTGCCGGCTGGCGTTGGCGATCATGGATCTCCGCAGCTCTCTATCATTAGTACTAAGTATTAGGCTCGTTGTTAACTCTATGCTATGTCAGGTTATTAAAATGCCCAATATTTTCTCACGTTGTCGTCCTCTATCTCTCTTGCCTTCAATATTACCTGTTGTAACTGTTCTCCAAACGTCCTGCCTCATAACGTGGCCAAAAAAAAGATTGTCTTTTCCTTATATTATTGATTAAGCTACGTCTCGTATGTGACTCTTTCAACACCTCCACATTAGTTTTTCTGGCAGTCCATGGTATTCACAACATTCTTCTGTAGAACCACATTTCTACTACATATAATTTCCCACTATCCAGTTTGTTTATTGTCCAAGACTCGAATACATATGTTAGTATAGGAGTATTGTAGCACTGCGATGCTCTCTTTCTCACCTTTAATAAGCTTAGTCCGAAACTGCCTTTGGGCAGCTTAATTACGATTTAATTACGGTCAAATTAAAACAGAAAAGGGAGGGGGAGATTCATGCTAAAATATAGACTACCCACTCCATATATATGGCAATATTCATTGTATTTCTACAGCTGACCATTGCTGATATCGCCTGCTTTGATGTTATAGAGACACCGCTGAGGACAGTTCCAAATCTGCTTGACAAGTTCCCAAGTTTATGCGAACATCGAAAGAAAATTCAGTCTCACCCAAAGTTAGTTAAGTATTTGTCTAGCAGACCCGACACCGAGATATAGGCTAGGGTGTCATCTGTACAAATGTTTATGAATTTACATACAGGAGACGTGTTATAAATAAATCGAATATTATGTCTTCTTCATGTGAATTAGTAAAGCAGCCTTAATTATTTTCTACTCTGGTTATAATGTTGGGTTGTGTGAAGATTATTGTGTCAGAATGATTTGAACATCCGATATTCAATATTGATTTCGTTGGCATGTGTCTAATAAGGTCTAATGGCCGTTCTTGAAAATGCGTATCTCATGAAAAAAAAAGAAGAGATTTTAGTCCCTATAGTTCTCAAATTTGTTTGTGCTCATTGATCATAAGTAAGTTTATGTTTGTTGCGTATTCCAACAACGTTTAAAGCGATGACACATGTGATTGTAACAATAATTAGCAAGTTTATTGTGTATGTTTATGTGTCAATAAAGTTTCTTAAGTGAATGTATTATGTCTGTTTGTTTTATTCATATTTTAGCGTTACTCGTTTGTGCCTTGCAGATTCAGGGATGAACGAGTTCTTTGAAGACGACCTTTTTGTGTGCTTCATATGTTTGGTTGGTTCCATGGTTTCTTTGACTTCTATAATCCATTTTTTGGTCGGTATCTGGCTTGGTATCGACTATGCATGTATAGCAATTGCTTGTTAGGGAATTCTTTCTGACAGTAGTTACGTGACATATGCATGTCATTAAATATGTTGTCTTCTGATGTAATTCATTGTTTTAGCCTCCTGGTGATTTAATTTATGATTCTGCTTCTTATAGCAAGAATTCTACGTAAACATGAAATTTCTGTCCTAACCTGTTATGTTTTATCTTTTGCTGTTAGTGTCCACATTTGGTATTTGTAACACAGTGATTGAGTGATCTTCAGCGTGCAGGTGCAGAACAAAGTTAAGACATTGATGGCCGTTCAAGAGAAGATGACACCAGATGAACTCATAAACAACATCAGAGACTTAATACTACCATCTGCATAAGCTCAAATATCTAAAAGAGTGATAAAAAGAGATTACATCACAGCCGAAGCATTGGAACTAATCAACAATACAAAAAAATCACTAAACGATGACAAGAGAAGAACACGAGAAATAAACTAATAAGTTTATCAAGTCTCGCAAGTCAGGAGAAAAATTTGACAGGACAAGAAAAACTACATTGACAAGTGTAAAGAAATTGAACAACTGCAAGAACAGGGGGATACCAAAATTATATTTAAAGAAGCAAAAACAGAAAAATTTCAACCAGCCACTCTAGAAATTGAAGAGAAGTCAGAACATAGACTAACAGAAACTAAAGACATTCTGAACAGGTGGATAATTACTGTAGGAAAATGTACGAAAATTCAAATAATAGACGATGATGCCGATGTTGCTCCTCCTTCGCAAGCGTAGATGAGCATAGCATGAAAAACAATAAATGCGATAACAAAATTAATAATAATTAAATTGATAATTATCTAATTTGGTTAGTGAGTTCGTAGATGCCCGATGTGTTCGATTCGTGCACGGAAAGTTATATTGCAGTGCATGCAGGAGTGCTGGAGGTTCGGGGTAGGAAAATGTTCGGATTTGTCCTTCCGTTTCTTACGCTTTTGTATTGTCCGCAGTGTTCTTTCTTTATCAAATTTTGTGATGCCAGCAGTGATGTTGGTGTGCCAGGCAGAGCGAGCAAGTGCTGTAATCTCCCAGGAGCTATGATCGATGCTGCAGTTCTTGAGAGAGCGTTTTAGGTGATCCTTGAAGAGCTTTTTCTGCCCTCCACTTGAATAATCTCTTTGGAAGGCGCTTGTCTGGCATACGGACGATGTGGCCAGTTCAGCGAAGTTGGGACATAGTAAGCAATGCATGGATGGCTTACATACGATCCTGCCAACGTACTCCCATGAGATTTCGTAGGCACCGAAGATTAAAAGAGTTAAGCTGTCGAGCGTGTCTCGCATAGACAGTCCAGCAAGACGCAGCAATAAAGCAGTGTTACGCGGTACACGTCCAACTTAGTTGTCAGACTGAGACCACGCCTGATCCAGACGACGTTGGCACGAAGACTCCCGAATGCTGCACTTGCACGAGCAATACGCAGGGCAATATCCTCATCAATTGTCGCATTTTGTAATAAGATGCTGCCGAGATATACAAACTTATTGGCAGTATTAAATTTTTGTCCCTTTACTATGATCACTGGTTATATGTAGGGGACACCTGGCGCTGGTTAATACATTACTAAAGTCTTCGCGGTGCTGATGGTGAGACAGAAAGCATCACAGGCCAAAGAAAAGAGGTCCATGCTGTCCTGCATGTCTTTCAGACTGATAACATTTAGTGCACAATCGTCGGCGAGCAAGAGGCCGCAAACAATGTTCGTCTTAGTTTTGGTCTTGGCCTTCAATCTTCTAAGATTGAATAATCCTCCGTCAGCTCGATAACGAAAACAAATTCCTGCACTGTTATTCCGAAATGCATCATTTAACATGGCAGAGAACACCATGCTGAAGAGCGTCGGAGCCAGGATGAAACCCTGAAACGCCGTTAGTCACTGGAAAGGGGTTTGAGTGTGCGCCGTCAGCACACAGGCTGTCATACCATCATGGAACTGGCGAACCATGTTGGTAACTGTTTCGGGACATCCAAATTTGGCTATGATCTTCCATAGTCCATCGCGAATTACAGTGTCGAATACCTTAGTTATGTCAACAAATGTGATGTAGAGACCAATTTTCTGTTCGCGACACTTTTCCTGTAGTTGTCTGACAGTGAATATCATGTCAACAGTAAACTGCCCTGTCGGAAACATTGGCTCTCTGGAAAGAGACCTGTCTCAAGATGGGCTCGCTGCTTGTTTAACAGGATCCTAGCCAGAATCTTGCCTGCTATAGAGAGCAGGGATATGCCTCGATGGTTGTCGCAAGCTAGGTGATTTCCTTTTCTCTTGTATAGATGAAAGACATGTAAAAAAATACACAGTGGTTTATAAATATTTCTAAACAATAAACAGCAAGAAAAGAGGGAAAAGATCCAGAGAAGAGAACAAGGGGCAAACTAAGACTACACTGGACACATGACATCGAAGAGCTTCTTAACATGACACTGGAAGAATCTGGGCAGCTTGCGTAGAGCCTAGAGGTTTAAAGAAATGCAGTGATGACAGCGTTCTGTAAAGGACACATCACATGGAGAGAAATGGAATGGTTTCTGGTAAAGGCATAATGCTATTTAAAGAGACATAGCATGACAAAAATAATAATGGAAGGCATGGTTGCTAGTATTTGGGTTAAGGGCCGATAGATAGCCTAAGAAACATATCAGATTTGTCCATGTCCGTGGCAGGTCAACGCACCCAAAATTGTAAAGAGATTGGATTATCCATAAAGACTACATTCTGGACAGGATATAGGTATATCGCCGGAAGATAATGCTATTTTGGTAAATATTTTTGTTTTAGAATATGGAGACATCTGCTTTGTGAACTAGTATGTGGGGGCCTTGTGATGTCGTCTCTTAAATGTTTTTTGTATTTAAGATAACCTTCGATTGTGATTTTGTTTTAAACTGCACAAAATGTATGATTACTATTTTTATTCTGAAAATATAAACTACTTTAAAATAATGTCATTATCAACAATCTACTACAGTTCAGTTTTACCCTTCTAACTTTAACATATTCGTTTATTAGTGATGTGTAGTCTAGAGATGGTAGCCTGTGTAGATTCAGTAGAAATTAGTGACAGAGTTTAAATTTTTGTATTAATTATTGAATTTAAGTAATGTTTTATTAATTAATTTTAGAAAAATTTCTTTCCCCACTAGCTACAGAGAAATGAAGTATTAATATAATTCTCAAAGCTACAACGGTATTCGAATTCAAAGTAACTGAAATGTTGACGGGGGACCAAAAATTGACAAAATAGTTAATACATAATACGGACAGTCCCTTAACCGACATAGTGAACACTTGATTTAAGTTTGAGCTTCTGTCCAAATGTTTTACGTACCGATCGGTAGGGTATTCTACCTGTACCTTTCCACACAACCTTCTGTTATTTTGGCACAAATAATTTAAAACATACAAAGGTTTCATGAAATATGGTATCATTCGGGATACATTACGTAATTCTTCTTAAAGATAATTTACATTTATATCTAATTCATTTTCAACCGAACCTATTGATTGGAGACTCGTACAATAATTTTATAGCATTTTGTCATCTATATAAGCCCTACTTGAGCTTTAAAATGCTATATAAAAAGTGAAAACATGTTTATATGAGTTTCCAGATGCGCGCATAGTTCATTCAGATAAATAGGAGTAATGTCCTGAATATAATTGAAAAAGTATATTTTAAATGTGCTCTCTTCTGTTTAAGGTTTATCGACAGCTTCTCGTGACTTCCGTTTCAGCAGGAAACTATGTACTGTATTCTAGATTCTCTGTAATCTATTAGCAGAAATTTTCATCTGATAATATTCAGATTGTCCGGATACAATCAGACACATTTATAGTTACAGATTGCAATAGCTTCGAAACTTACTTGATTTCATATACAATATTATACCAAGGAATTACACCGCATATACACATGTAATCTTTAATATCTTTTGTTAACCCTCTTGCTGTACCTTTAGTTTCTGCATCTCTGTTGACGTCTTCTATTATTTGGAATAATGCATCATAGATATTTTAGAGGTGAGAAAGATAGTTCTGCAGTGCTATATAACCTCTATATTAACATATGGGTGCAAGTCTTGGACAATAAACAAACTGGAAAGTGGGAGATTGGAGGCAACAGAGATGTGGTCTACAGAAGAATGCTGAGAATACCATGAACTGTCAGAAAAACTAATGTAGAGGTGTTAAAAGAGTCAAATGCGAAATGGACCTTAATCAACAATATAAGAAAAAGGCAATCTTCTTTTTTTGGCAACTTCATGAGACAGGCAGGTTTAGAGAACATAGTCATAACAGGCAAAAATTGAAGGCAACAGAGACAGATGGCGACAACGTGAGAACATAGCCAGTTTGACAACATGGCACTGCAAGGAAACAACAACGACCTTGATACATAATACTGTGGACAGAGAGCTGTGAAGAGCCATGACCGCCTATGCCAGCTGGCATGGCACCTGATGATGACGATGAGAAAGAAAGCCAACACCACCACAAGATGACTACTAAATTATGAACAGCTCAGAAGTTGGTCATTCTGCGCCTCAGAACAGAACACAACCAAGACTCCGCAATGACATATATACAGAGTCAACATGGCCATGTACAGGACCTCACAGTTGAGCATATTCTTCAGGAATGTCCAAAATATGAAATGCTGAGGCAAAAACACTGACCAGGAGAAACAATAACTGAAGATAAACTCTATGGACCTCTGTTTGAGTTGCAAAACACAGTCATGTTTATAGAAGACAAAAAACTTCAGATATAAGAACGGTCAATGTGAACAGAAAAAGAATAATAATCGACTTATTAGATTGTTTGCTTTGACAGCAGCTTTTCAGCCTACTCTTATCCACTTTGAACTAACAAGTTAACAGATATAGCTTACACATGGTGCTTGTTTGAGTTCATCGTCCATCTGTGATAGGACTAGGCATTTATCATTACATATAGTTAAGTGTGACTTTGAATTGTCTTTATTCCTTACCAGACAACAAGAAAACAAAAATATAAAAGTGAAAAACACAGAGATGGAAACAATATCACACATTTATTGTAGATTAGATTTTTTGTTTTGAAATATTCATATAAATGGAATTCTTTGTGTGATACACACTTTCTAATATTCTATTCACACAGCTGTAGTTATTAATATGTTAACACTTTATAATATATAATACTTATATATGATAAATCGATATAAAAAAGGAACACGTAATGAAATTGTTTTCATTGGAACACAAATCACAAGTACCAACTATTCTTTTATATGGATGTGAGTTGAACACTAAATCCAGAAATGGAAAGGAGGATCCAGGCTTTTTAATATAAGTTCTATATGAATCTATTATAAGTCAGTTATCTATCTATGTTCCTTCAGCACCGAATGCGGTGCTAGGGCAAAAACCAGACCTCTCCAGTTCAAGTAAAGTGATGTTACTGTGCATAATTCTTGCATGCTGTTGAGACCTATAGTCATACCATCTTTAATGGTTGTTCTGCAAAGAGTCTTCCTCTTGTTTCTTGTGCCATCTGGTTATGTTTACAAGCCAGTTATGTAGAACATAAAACAAATATATTTGTTTGGGAACAAATCAATAAATGTGCAAGTTATCAAGAACCACTTTTGGTGGTTGGAAACATTGCAAGACTGCTTGGTTTAAACATATAATGTTCACTTTCCACAACTAGTTTGAAAGGAACAGTTTATGGTGAAAGGAAAAGAGGCGGTAAAATAAAGTTTTTATTTGAAGCATCAAGGAATGGTCGACACATTTATTTCTATATATTTTTATATCCATCTGGAAGGATGAGAGAACAGAGGTGTTTGGAGGACCTTTATGTGTTAATGGCTTTAATGTAACACTTCTAAAACCCTGACATGTAATGAGTATTATTATTATTATAATCATATAAAGGTTAATATATTTGAGTTTCTATAAATAAAAATCAATGCAGCAGCACACAGTGCAAGGCTGAAAACTTTGCTTCCCTGCTTCATGGTCAGTGCAAACTCAATTAGGTTTACTGTGGCAAAACAAGAAGATGTATTATAAAGTTTATTATTTGACCCTAGGATTCATATGGGAGCAGTCTGTTCACTGACAATCTATGTGATGTGTCCTTTACAAAACGTCATCACTAAGCTTTTCAGTTCTGTGCAAGCTGCCTAGCATCTTCTAGTGTCATGTGTCCATCTAATCATGGTCTGCAATGGGGTAATGGGGCAAGACATCATTCTTTGCAGAGCAAACAGTTATGCTTCAGAGAAATTAAGGGATATTGTGCCAAAGATATCAGTAATATGTATATAACAGTAGTTCTACAAACATACACATTTTTAAAGTTTCGAAAACTTCCACTGGATCTCTTCTGCAGCAGGACAATAGTCCAGCTAGATTTATAACAAGATGTTGTCCAGAGAATAGAGATGAATTGTGTTGAGGTTTTATTTGGTACTATCCTACTTTGGCAGTGGTATGTATACAGTGTATAAAGTTATTTACAGTAACATTAGGAGTTAGACAGTGGTATGCCTTTTCACCATTATTGTTTACAATTTATATGGATAATATTACCAAAGCAGTAAAAACACCATCATTTGCTCATCATCCAAATGACCTAACTGAACTACACATTGCTGATGATCAGTGCCTCTTCACAGCTCAAGTGAAGAACTGCAAGATCATATAAACCTACTCAAAAAAAGATGTCTAAATCACATGAAGATAAACACAGAAAAAACAGAAGTACTGTCTATATGCAGAAAACCCAAAAATGTCAACATAAAGACAAATAAATACTACTGAACAAGTGCAGAAATGTAAATATCTTAGGATAATTTTTACAGATGACAGAAATGTTCAAGAATTCATAAATGCCAATTACATATATTATGAACTTGCACCAATTTTGAAATATAAATCTATCCTGATGGAAAACAAAAGGCAAATCATAAATTCAATCTTCATTGATGACATTGTGTTATCAATGACAGACATAGACACTAACAAAAGAATAAGAGAGAAAACTTACTGTGTGAAAAGAGATGTCTAAGAAAATCAGCAAACAGAACAAGAAGAGATCATGTTAGGAATGGATTACAAGAACTGTTGAAGATCTGGGGTCAAATATATAGAAAAACAGAGACTGAAATGGTTCGGCCATTTAATGAGAATGAACCCTTATTGGCCAGCACCAAGAGAACACAACATGGAAATAGAAAATGCAAGATACAGAGGGAGACCAAGAAGGTGGATTGAATAGTTACCAAAATTCTGAGACGTCACAATATTACTGCATATCAAGTGACCAAACATGCCATAGCCAGAAAAACCAATCGTTTTCAATCCTGCAACACCTTACAGCAGCAAAAGCACAGAAAAGACAATAGATAGATCCATCGAAGAATGTATGTTCATAGCCATTATTGCTAGTAGACCAGCTTATGTGGCACACAACCTGTTTATCAAATATTACTCGCAAACCACACTAAATTTTTTCAACACCTATCCAAATTGTGACAATGATCATTGCTTCAGCTTTCTTACTACTGTATGGATCATTATCCACTGGACCACAGACATGCACATAGTTAAGACAAAAAAGTTTTTATCAGGGAACACAGAATAGTATTCAAGGAAATGGCAAATGATGTAATGGAGAATATGAACAAATCACAAAACATGACAGTAGAAACAAACAGCTTGCGGATAAGTTGTTCTAAAGCTCAAATTCATGTCTGGAACACATACAGGATTATTGAACTAGAACCAATAATTATCTTCTAGTGGTGCTGGTGACATCACCCTTTTCTGAATAAGTTACTAGATTGGACATAAAAATCTAGATAAATAAATAACTAGAACTTATGAACACAGTTTTAAGAAACACTAATTTTGTAATCATTTACAGTAAAGACCCAATTGTCTTCTATATTATTAATTTACATTTTGTATCACTCAGAAAATTTGCTGAGAAAGGAATAGATACAAATACAGAGAACTAGCCCCCCATCAAAGAAGCTGAGGCTTATGACTATGATGTACTTTGATATGCTTAGGGCATAAAAAGCACAGGACTAACATTACCACTACTAAGAACATCAATCTTTCTGGCATAATATGCTATGGGACTAACATTACCTTCACTACTAAGAACATCAATCTATCTATCATCCTTTCTCTGCTTTTGTTAGGTGTCACAGGATTGAATGACAATTGACTTTTGGGGGGGGGGCACGTTTGGTCAATGTATATGAAGTAATATTGTGACATCTCAGAATGTTGGTAACGCCGTCAATCCACCTTCTACTTGGTCTTTTTCTGCCTCTTGCTGTTTATATTTTTATGTTGTGCGTTCTTACTGCTGGCCAATAAGGATTCATTGGTGAGACTGCAGTATAACTGTTTACAAATATGCATTTATGGAAATCACAAAATAATAAAATTACAGTTCAGAAAACATAGACAATATCACACAGAAGTTTACAGTTCACAAAACAATGTCTACATCAAACACAGAAATATAGTTGACAGTTTACAAAACATAGATTACAAAACAAAGTTTTGAAATATAGTTGAAGTTCACAAAACATAATGTACATCACACACATAAATATAGTTGACAGCTCACAAAACATAGACTACATCGCACACAGAAATATAGTTCACAAACCATAGACATCATCACACACAGAAATATACTTGGACAGTTCACAAAACATGAACTACATCAAACACAGAAATGTAGACAATTTACAAAACAATGACCACATCACACACAGTTTAGCTTACAAAACAAACTGAATTAATATTTCCCCAAAACAGTCTCATAAAGACAAAACACGGGACAAATGGAGAACAAACAATACAAATAATATTTAAAATATTTCACCGCAATATGTCATTATTGCTTTTGCTATTCTTATATTAATTATTCTGTGTGGCAAATTTAATATTATTTTTATTATTTGGTCTATTGTTTTTTTTTAATAAAGATTCTTTAGTAGAAACATCAATTTATTCTGTTTTTGCAAACTGTCAACTACATTTTACGTGTGATTTAGTCTGCATTTTTAAACTGTAAAATGTACAGTATCACTTTATATATTCCACTATTATGTTCCACTAAGTATTAAGTATACTTAAGAAAGTGACACATTTATTTTTATCTCAACAACTGTCTGAATATCTTGTAAATTTAAAAACTAATATAATTAGTTACCACTAAAACAAAGGACAAACAAACTGTGTTAAAGAACATAGACTAGACAGCACAACACACAAACAGTATATGGATGTCATGCTGCAAAGAAAATATCAGATCCTCTTGAATTATCCATAAGTATGATTTCAAATACACTATTTACACAAATGTTTGAGTTTTCATTCCACTACACATGAGCAAATGTCTTTGTAGTTGGTTTACAGAATGTAAATACCATAAGCTCTTCAAGTGTCCCTTGCTGGTGGGTTTACAGAATGTAAATACCATAAGCTCTCCCATGTGTCCCATGTTCCATTATTTAAAAAATATGTTTCCAGTTTTTGTTTTGAAATCTCTGAAAATTAACAAGAAAATAAATAAATTGAAATAAACATAAATAACATTGTAGTAATAATAATTCATATCTGCAACTAATTATAAAAGAGTGAACCTCATATAAACGCACACATATACACACTCTGGTAGTGGTTGCATACATATATACACTCAGGTAGTAGTTGCATACAATAACATCTTAATTCTTAAGAATACCGCATACACAATAGGCTTTGAGAACCATAGTAGTGTAATGTTAAATCATTTTCTGACCAACAAACCTAGGTTGAATCCGTTCGATATTCCTGATTTAGATTACAAATTAATACTATGATTCAGCCAGCAACCAGGAAGAATAGTACTGGGGCTCATGCTGTGGGAAGGTTGAGGAATGATGACATCGGCCACTGGGCGAGTGCAGTAGGAGAGATGGTAAAGCAAAATGAATTAAACTGGTTACTAAAAACACTTACCTTACTTATGAATAAAAATACATTAAAAAGTATATAAAAAACATACAATAAAACTACACAGAACAAATCTCAACGTGTCTGTTCAAATGGGACCTTTTTCAAGAGACAAATAACTATAAAACAAAACAATAATACATAAAATAGATAACTGAAATTTTATCAAGCCATGTTTCTATGACGCAGAAATGGAAACCTTTGTCGGATTGTCACATCATGAGATGAAATCAATGCAACCAGCCCTTTGTGAACACAATAGCAGAAGATCGGGCTACAAGGCATGAGAAAAGCATGTTACAATAGTGATGAAAAGCTGCTGGTATGCCGGTCTATGGAATGGTCTGATATCCACTTTGTCGGACTGCACTATGCAGTTCACAAAGTGACCACAAAGTAAACCTTTTATTTTGTCGGACAGCCTCCGACCATTTGGTTATTTATATATTGCACTAGGAGAGGCTAGTTAGGTTGTTTCTGGTCCACCACTGACTTGGCAGCTAAGATTTATGGGAAACGTGATATGACATTGGATTATAACTGAACCTTTACCTTTATACCACAAGACTATTGGTTAGAGGACGTTGATTTAGTTCTATCATACCAAAAGACTATTAGGTAGAGGCACGGACATTTGACTTAGTTTTAGCATACACCTACTGAATACCTCTTCAATTCCTGCATGTCATATAAACTTGCAAAAAATGTGAATTTAGACAGCATATTTTAAACAATTTTTCTTTATCTCCTAGAATAA
Source organism: Meghimatium bilineatum (assembly GCA_034231615.1). NCBI lineage: Eukaryota > Metazoa > Mollusca > Gastropoda > Stylommatophora > Philomycidae > Meghimatium > Meghimatium bilineatum. The sequence continues at coordinate 54,687,598 of CM067317.1, forward strand.
AGATCAGCTCTGAAAATTAGTTTCCTCATAGAAAAATAATGGCAAACATTGTATGCAGCCTCCCACTTGGCAGCTTTTATTATTTCTTCTTATCTACATTCCAACTATAAAGAGCATATCTAAACTTTTCAACCCTGAACATTTTCAACACTGATATATTGTGGAGAATTTTCGGGTTCATCCAGGACATAGTACACAACATGGAATGTTTTGTGTCATGACAGAATGGATTGTGTTGTGTCATGGATTGCATGTTGACTGCAAAATCACCTTTCTGCCCAACTTTTCAGCATGGTTTTGGGTCACATTGACTTATGGGATGATGTAACCAAATCTATGCTCAATCCTCATCATCTCTTACCTGGCAGTTTACAGTGTTAGTCAAATTCTCATCTCTTAACCGGCAGTTTACAGTGTTAGTCAAATTCTCATCTCTTACCTGGCAGTTTACAGTGTTAGTCAAATTCCTCTATAACAATTTGGTCCGGACAATTAAATAATGTGCATACTAACAGACATTAAATATATGCAGTACAAACAATAAAGAATAAATATAATCGGGGATTTTGAAACTATAGCCAGAAATGTTACCAGTATCATTATTCAGAGGTTGAGTAGGGTTTTGGTTTGCTTTTTTTCACCAACCCTCACTATGTTTTAGACCCTCTTTCTGTAGCAATTTCTTTTCAATGACAATGAGGCCAACCTTGCAAGCGATGGATTACAGAAATAAATAAGTCATCGAAAACAAAAATATATGAAAAATAACACAAAAAAGCCATCCTCAGAGAACTCTTCTACACCTGACGATGCAATGCATAAAGGGGTATAAAGCGGAAAGAAGATAATGTTGCTATCCAATTTCACAAGCATGTTACCTAGCTGCCTGTTATAGCATGCATGATAAGGGAGATGGCCTCAGTCCTGGGATCTACTCAAGTAGAATAATGAGCCTTCGGTTCTGCTAAGATAGGGTAGTTAAGCTCCAGCCCTTGTATCCATTCAGGTAGAGAGTTAGCATCCAGCTCTGTGACTCAGGAAAGTAATGTACCTTCAGCTCTATTATTTAGAGTTTTAAATTTATGATGAAGACCACAGATTACTAAACGAACAGCTATTTGCAGAAGATCAATGTTTAGTATATGCATCTGAAGATGAAATATAGCGACACACCTGCTCCACACAACCTACGAACATTACAACATGAAACTAAACACATCTAAAACAGAGACTATGCAGTTCAGCAGAATACCAGGCAAGTTAAATGTATCTGTCAATGGTACAAAACTAAATTAGGTCTCAGAGTTCACATATTTATGAAGAGTCTTTACAGAGGATGGCAAACTCAAAAGAGAGATTGAAGCAAGATGTCAGAAAGCCAATGCTGTGGCTTACCAGTTGTCACCATTACTCCAACACCAATCAATCTGCATGGCTACAAAACAACAATTGATAAACAGTATTTTTTATACTCTGTGTTTCCAATGTCAAACTTTGTGTAGCAAAAAACATCACAGTGTGTGAAATGAGATGTTTGAATAAAGCTTTTAATATTCACAAGAAGAGACAGAGAAATGACGATATCATAAAATAAATCAAGACTATCTCAGGTTAAGACTACATAGAGAGACAGCAAACCGAGTGGTTTGGTCACATCATGAGGTGAAATCAATGCAACCAGCCCTTTGTGAACACAATAGCAGAAGATCGGGCTACAAGGCATGAGAAAAGCATGTTACAATAGTGATGAAAAGCTGCTGGTATGCTGGTCTGTGGAATGGTGACCAGAGAAATTGCTAGACATTTCAATTATGGCCAGTCCATTATAGTAAGGCTTCACCAATAATTCCTGGTGACAAGTATCCCAAATAATTCCTGGTGAGTTATCCCATGACCACGCCAGACTTGGCCGATGAATCTGGCAACTACTTTCAAACAGCAACTTAGTCAGCAGCTCATACACATGGCACCCAGGTGCTTAGCACAAAAATTGTGCAAAGGAGACATCATTCCTCTGGTTTGCAAAACAGGAATCCTAACATTAGTTCTATCCTTACTAGATGCCACCATTCAATAGGCTGGTTTGGGCCCAACAAAATATTCATATTCCGAGGGCAGATTGGAGATTGACTATATTCTATGATGTAAACCAGTTTAATGTCTCATTTGCTGGTAGGAGAAATTCAGTCTGGTGTCATCCTGGAGAAAGATGTGCTGTGTGTATAGTCCAGCATGGACCACATATGGAGGAGGAAGTGTACATGTTTAGGGTGGATTCTCCCATGAGCATCATATACTCCCTTCTTGTTTTCAATGTTAATGAAACCGTTGATGTCTATATTAATCAAGTACTGTGACCTATAATTGTGTCTTTCTTCCACAATCACAAAGAGAAACTTTCACACAATAACACTAGGCCTCACACTGCTAATGTAACCAGGAATTTCTTAGACCAGCAACCTTTTCTTGTACAGGATTGGTATATAAACTCTCTGAAATAATCACACTTGGAATGAACTAAACACAACTGTCCAATAGTAGAAATCACCAATGATCTTGAGCAAACACTTATTGCAGAATGGAATGTCATGCCCCAAATATTTTTGGAGACACTGCAATATCATCAGATGCTGATACCAATCTTGTATTGATTTCGCTGCCTGGGGGTGGGTGCCCCTCCCCACAAGAAATATTAATGACGGCTGTGACTTCATGACAGTGGGTGAAACACATTTTTTTACGCCAAGGGTAGACAACTGCTTACTATATATATATATATATATATATTAATATTATATATATATACATTAATATTTAATAATTAATATTTATATACATTAATATTTCTTGTGGGGAGGGGCACCCACAATATATATATCTCCAGTTCTTAATTGTTTTATTTTTTTTAATACTGCAGATTTGATTCAGCAAAAAGTTCATAAATGTGAACAATATAATTTTGGTTATTTAAATTCAAACATGCACTGAAAATATGTTTGTATGTTTTAATCTTTACTAGTATACATGTTTTTAAATTGGTAGGAGATCAAATCTAGGCAATCATCATGATTTCCAAATTACAACCAGGCCACTTTTAAGGGGCTCACCTTGTACCATAAGGTTAATAAACAAATTAAAAAAATATGAAATAGTTAGTACCAAATAATAATAAAGAGCATTATGTACAGGACATTGCTATAATGATAGAACACAACTATCTTTGAATTTTGAGGCGTCACTAATACAAACAAACATATTGCCAGTGTAGATGATCTGCATTTGAACCACCAAGTTCGATAAGTTTGGATTTAAGGTACCAACAAACAATCAACTCTGCTACTCTGTCAATTAGTTAGTAGTCATATAAGTTATAATAATAAGTTGACACAACTAAGCTAAAGGTCTTCATCAATGAGTGAGTAAGCAAAAGTAACTGAATTAACATAGTACAACATAGAACAAAATGGTACTTGAAAGGAATTTGTATTCAAGACAGGAAATATTCAAACCAGGTTAAGTACAAAATTTAGGTCAATTGTCCATGACATGCTCATCATGAGCTACAAGATTTTCTCCCATGGTTCTCTGCTTGGCAATTAATCTTAGTAAATATTTAGCTGTGAAATGTGGGGCAATTGGTGGCGCTTGTGTAGTTTCTAAGGAAATGCTAATGTTAACTTTTATTGTTTAAATATGCTTCTGTTACTGGGATAATGAAAATTATGGTATAACTTACATATTAACCTTTAGCACTACCCTGGAGAAAACTATCGCCAATGGTTTCTATTTGTAAACATCTGGTGGGGACTTTTGTCACCCATTGTTATGCTCTTATTTAGTGACGAGGAACTATATGATGTTTAAGTTGCATGTGATCGGAATCAGCGAATCCTAGCTAGCAATAATATTCAACTTCCTTTTCTTGCATGTTGTTTGAAAGAGGGAAGAATATCAGAGTTGTTTTAATTAATTTCTAGGAATCTTTCCCAACTGGCCAGATCATCGTGTATCGGGTTGAAATAGTTTCAGTTAAATAGTTATGGATTGTGATTTTGACCATGAGCAATTCTTGAGAATTATGTTTGTTTTCAAAGTAGATATGAGTGACACATTAGTTTCATTATGAAATGACACAGGACAAGTAGAGACCAAATATACTGACATCGAGAATTACCGAAACTAGACCTAGGTCCAGAGAAAAATGGACCTGACAAGGTAAGTAACATCTAAGTGTTTTGTTTTCACTGGAGATATTATGTTAGTTTGGTTATGAAACAACATAAATACAATAGGCAGTGATATGTAGATGATGTTATCAGGGATGCCACACATCAGACCGTAATAATATTAGTATTGGTACATCAGCATATTTTTTTTCAATTTTAAAAATAAGTCATCTTTCTCACATATCATACACAAAAATAATTTACATTAGATTTAGTATTCAATTCAATATTTACATTTTTTAATAAAATTTCTAAATCTATAAAAACAAAAGTTATTGCATTTTCCAAACACACACCAAAAATTGTAAAAATAAAAGAATCTGGTGACAGGAGGAAAATTGTGTAATTTAATGAGGGAGTGCTAAAGGTTAACGCTATAATTATCACACAGTGATGTCATCTAGAAATTGCCACTAATGAAGGGGAAATACCCACAATTTCACCAATGGAAATCTGGTTGGAACTTTTATGTTTGAATATATATTTCTTTACAATACCAATAAAGTTGCTTCAATGTCAAATCTGACTAAATGTAAAATTTTGAATACTCTATGTGCTATTTAGTGAATAACTTGCAGTGCACCATATACTGAATACTTAGAATATTGTATGTAGTGAATACTGAGAATGCTCTATATAATGAATACTGTGTGTAGTGAATACTTTTAAAGCTTTATGCCTTCCCCCCCCCTCAAACATATTCCTCCTAACTTTCAAATAGATTTTATACCCCAACAAAAACCCTCCACACCCCACAACAATTCCATAATTTTTCTCATATTTTACTATTTATTCTACACATACCAAATACTTACTGTATAAAATATGGAGAACAGGGAAGATATAAATTGAGAACAATCTTTATGTAATACTTCACTTTAAAAAAAAATAAAAGTAATACAAAATGTTAATTAAGCATGTGCCTTAATGGGCAGGATGCAAATGATGCTTGGAGATGAGTTCCTCAAAACTTGGGGTCATGTTGCTACGGTGAAGGTGTAGGCCACCTCTATCATCATCAAGTGCTGTCTCCGCAACAAAGGTTGGCTACAACAGACCTCCAACATACTGTCTCTTGTTTTGGTGGTGCACTCTGCTAGACTGTAACTTGTCCATCTTGCAATGTTACTCTCCCACTTTTATCTCTGCCTACTTCTTTCAACAATATCCAAATGGTTTCTTGTCTTTGCGAGAAGCTGTCATACAGCACTGACGCCCCTCCCCAACGTCAGTAAATGAGGGAGAGGATTCAACCCCATTCCCAGGACATTATTTTTATTACTAATTTAAAGCAAGAAACTTAGCCAAAAGACGGTAAACAATTTTCCAACAAATTCCCCCCCCCCCCCCAAACAATTTTCCAATAAAACTCACATAAATTCAGGGAACATTCAAGAAAATTGGCATATTACCTTTTTCTTCAGGTTTCTTCTTATACAACCTAAGTTGTACAACCTCTACTCTCTCCAGTAAGTATTATGTGAGAAAATCCAAAAATAATAATTTTGCTTTTTCCTTCCTACATGTTGAAAATTTTGTTTTAATGTAACTAAAATTCTTGATGAAAATTTGTTTTGGACATAGCCATTTTATAATCATTTCTCTACGTGAGAAGTTCTTCCTCACAATTTGCTTCCACTGCATTCAAATCTTGAAACAGATTATGATCCAATCTTTCAGTAGTTCAATCCAATCATGACAATGTTCCTTCATATTCTGCTCCACATTGATCAGGTGTTCAATGACGATTTAGAGATTGTCATCAGATAAGAGATTCTTCAAGTTGGCAGAGTCTAGGTAATTGGTAGTCTTTATGTCCATTATCATATACCATATTCCTATACCATCTTCAGTATGTCCACCAAACCACAGAAAATCCTACTTACAAAAGTGCCAAACAAAAGGTATAATGAGGACAGCACTTATTAAAAATTGACTGGAACAGATTGGGGTGCAAATGGGAAAATTCTAAGTAGAGCATACACAGTAAGACCAGCTTTGGAATATGGAATGTCAGCATGGGGGACTGTAGCCAAGAGTAACACTTGGAGGAACACATACAAATCTCAAAGATACAAAATATCAAAGATACAGATCAGTGGAAGAAAAAAGAAATGAAAAAAATCCTTACACAATATGCAAAGTTCAAATGTTTGGAGAGTCATCAAATGAACCAAAGGCTAAGCAGACCTACAAAAGAGCAACTCGAAAGAGGTAACTTCCTATACTTTGCTAAACAGCTTCAGAAATCACTCAGAGATAAGATCTACAAAACCTAAAACCATTAAACACTTTTAACACATATACAACCTCATCATCATCATCAGGTGCCATGCCGGATGGCGTAGGCGGTTTGGCTCTCCACAGCTCTCTGTCCACAGTATTATGTATCAAGGTTGTTGTTGTTTCCTTGCCATGCCGGGCTGTCAAACTGTCTAATATTGGTTCAGTGTTCACAAAAGATTGATATCCCACCTTTAGCCAACATCAACACGCATATTGTAATCAATATGCCATATAGTGAATACTTAAAATGCTTTAAGCTTGCACATAGCAGCAACACAAAACACAGCTTTGCTCTTTTTAGTTGACATGATTACTGCTAACAACAATTCTCCTCATAAACACCAATCTCAATCTCTTGGATACTAAAGTAAAATTTCATATTTACTAACACATACCTTTCATAAGATAATTCTGTACTTCCACCAGAAATAACCCCAAGAATTCTTTATTTGACCCCATATTATGTGTATAAAGAACACTTCACTTTAAACATAACTACAAATTGCCAACATTTTACAAAAACTGTAATAGTTAACGTAGAGCAGAATTTTGAAATGTTGTATCTTGATTCAAATACCCATACTAAGAAAATTATAGGTACATTCAATTATACCTGAGTATATTGTGTACAAAATAGTATTTGTGTGGAGAGGACATTCTGAAAGTTTGTATAAGTTAACAGGACAATCAATAGCAAGTGAGACTGCAGTAAAACTGTATAACCAATGAGTACAGCAAATAATCAGTTTTACCATTCATAGACTATCAGACTAAAGGACACGAAAAATGGTTCTGTTTGTATTTTTTAGAAAGACAGTATGGTTGAAATGTTGATTTAATCTATTTTATATACTCTGATCTAGATTCTTTCACTAGACTGTGAATGGTAAAATTTGCTGCCTTGTGTACCTTATAAGTTAGTACCTTAAAAGTTAGCAGGTATGCTAAACATGATCACCCTGCATAGTGTTTTGAAACGTCAAATAAATCAAATTTCATACAAAAAGTAACTCCAAAACAACAAAACTTTTTTATTCAAAATTATAAAGAAATATCATTGGAATATAAACTGATACCACTTTTTGAAAGACATTATTTTTTTTCATATTCTACTAGCCTGAGAAGAAAATAAAAACATTTCAAATGATTAATATCTGTGTAGCTACTAGAAATAAACCGGTTTTCTCTACTTGTAGAAGCGTATTGGAATGTGATGAATTATATCCACTCAACGATAGTCACATATTTTAATTACTGGTGGAAGAAATATTGTTTACAGAAAGAAGCAGCAATCGCATGTTTGTCTGTGTGGTGGATTTTTTTCAGTATTCATCAGATTCTCACTGGTTTATAGCTTGGTTATAGAACGTGCATGGTTTATACTTTCTTTGTAATGTGCAACTTTCATTCTGACAGGGACTGCTGCTTCTTTAAAGTCTCTATGCAAGCAGCCCTATTCCTTTTACAGCTGGATAGTAGGAACCGGCCTGAACGGACTCAGTAACACATATACAATACTCAAACGACAGCCATGCTAACATAAGAAACAAAATATATTACAAAACAATATATATTACTACACCCCATCGAGGCCAGAACCTTGAAGGGGTGATGGGGCTTAGTTCAGCCATCAGAGGCTGGAAACTAAGACTGGTCGGGCACTCCCACTCGAGCAGGACCATAGTCCGGCCCAAGTAAGCAGAGTGCTGAAGACGGAGGCAACCAGCCAAAAGGCGCACAGATAATCAGGTTGCCACGCATAAAACACAATGGAAACATGTCTGCATCTAATAAACGTTATGGTGCCTGCCCTGTGGCGGACGTTCAGGCAGGGACGGTGCCGGGCCCTATACCTCGAAAGGGCCCAACCTCAGTTACTGGAAGTCCTTCTCAATTGCCCCGAGGAGCCAGGAGGCAAGGGAATAGAGCTACTGGCCAAACAAACAAACGACCAATAAAAATAATGCACTGGAATGCTGAGGGTGTCAACAGTAAAAGAGATGGATACAGCAAAAAATTGGAACTTGAAAATGTCCTCAGTGAAGAACAAGTAAATATATGCTGTATCCAAGAAACACACCTCAGCAGCGACATAGCCTTCAAAATCAGAGGCTACCAGTGCTACCGATCTGACCGAAAAGACAGGCGAAAGGGTGGAATTCTGACACTAGTTAAAAACAATATCAGCGCATGTCAGCTGGAAGTATACATGGACGGGGCAGAATACCAGATGCTCCACCTAAAAACAGACAGTGCAGAATTCCATCTCCTGAACTACTACTGCCCAAATGATAAACCATTGGCACTAGACACAATTCCAGACAAAGAAAGGCTTATGGTGTGTGGTGACTTCAACAGCCACTCTCAGAGCTGGGGCTACGATCATATCGACAAGAGAGGTGAGGAACTTGAGAGCTGGCAGGATGAAAATAATCTCATTCTTATTAACCAGCCAGCAGACTCACCAACCTTCTACTCGAGAGCATGGCACACCACCTCTACACCAGACCTGGCATTCTACTCACCAGGCCTGGAATGGAACATCACACGTGTCGTTGGAAAGCAGCTTGGGGGTAGTGACCACAGACCAGTATTTCTGGAAATTCACAATGAATATACCAAGGACAGCAGCACGCTCACTAGGTGGAACTATAAGAGGGCAGACTGGAAAATGTACCAGCATTTAACCAGTGTTCTAGCTAAGGACATGAACTTGGACAAAGACATCAATAGAGCAGTGAGTGAATTTAATAGATGTATACTACATGCTGCTAGTAAAACCATACCCAGGGGGGCACGCAAAAACTACAAACCCTACTGGAATGATGAACTGGAAAAGCTGCAAAATGAGATGGAAACATCTAGAAAGCAGGCCGAGAACAGACCTAGCCAAGAACATCACAACAAATATCAGCAAACAAAGGCTAAATTTCAAAGAGCCAAGTTACAAGCCAGACGGAGCAGCTGGAAAGAAAAAACAGAGTCGCTGAACCTAGAAAGAGATACTAGGAAATTATGGAAACTTGTAAAACAACTAAATGATGAAGGTACAGGGAGAAATACCAGGATCACACTTTATAAAGATAGAAACATTTTAACAGGTAAACATGCAGCTGATTACTTTGCAGATTCCTTTGCAGAAGACAATAACGTCAAAGTCAGCCCAGACAAACAACAGGAGGTTCGAGAGAACCAGCAAAACATTGGACAAGGTGAACCTATACCTGAAGTCATGGAGGCACCAATCACAATGAGAGAACTGGAGCATGCAATATCCAAATTGAAAATGAAAAAGTCCCCTGGAGCTGATGGAGTGTCCAATGAAATGATTAGAAACCTGGGAAGTGCAGCAAGAGCAAAGCTACTGCAGATCTTTAACACAAGCTGGTCCACAGGTAATGTACCACAGGCGTGGAGAGAAGCAATAATGATACCACTCCTCAAATCAGGAAAAGATGGCAACACAGTCTCCAACTACAGGCCCATCAGCCTCACAAGCTGTCTATGTAAAACAATGGAACGCATTATCAATCTTAGGATGCAGTGGTACCTTGAAAGTGAAAACCTTCTGGTATCACAGCAAGCAGGTTTCAGACAGTGCTACTCTACTGAAGATCAGGCAACCTACCTCTCCCAAGAGATTGAGGATGCCTTCCAAGAAAAGAAACTGGTACTAGCAGCATGGATAGACCTCAGGAAAGCATTTGATAAGGTCTGGAAAGAAGGGCTCCTAAAGAAATTGCGAAATTGCAGGGTTAGCTCAAGAATGTACAAATGGGTAAAAGCATACCTGCATAATAGAAGAGCCAGGGTACAATTAGATGGTCGCAAGAGCAAGAAAGTTCTACTGCGTCATGGAGTCCCCCAGGGAGGAGTCCTGTCACCCACACTTTTCTTGGTTTACATCAATGACCTAGTTGCTGAACTACCACACGGGATCAAAGTGGCAATGTATGCTGACGACCTGGTGATCTGGTGCACGGAAGAACATGCAACAGTGGCCACTAAACAAATACAAAGAGCTATCGATGCCCTAACCTTATGGGCTAATAGATGGTGCGTCAGCATTAACACAGATAAGTGCAGCACTACACTCTTTACCCTCTCACCAAAACAAAAAGCTGGTCATATCAAGATAGATGGAGAGCTCTTGAAAGAAGACAAACAACCCACATACCTCGGAGTTACTTTTGATGATAAGCTGACATGGAAGCAGCACATAAACAAAGCAACAACAAAAGCCAGGAGGAAGCTAGCTATCCTGAGAAAACTAAGTGGAACCACATGGGGAGCCAGTGGAAATATACTCAGTAAAGTTTACCAGCAAGGCATAAGACCACACCTGGAATACGGTTCAGCTGCGTGGTGTCCTGCATCAAACACCACATTACAAGATCTAGATAAAGTGCAAAACCAGGCACTTAGAATAATGTTGGGAGCAATGAAATCAACACCCATAGCAGAGATGCAGAAAATGGGAAGAATGCAAACACTTGGCGAACGCAGAGACACAAAAGTACTAATTCAAGCAGAAAAGTTTCAGTGTATGCCAAGTCATCCAATGAAGGAAAGATTCCAAAATCTAGCAATGGGACGACTGAAAAGGAGCAGCTTTATCCATCAAGCTAAACGACTCCGTAGACAACTTACAGACCTACCTGAAGTTGGCAGCCCCTTAAGGTCTGTACCAGAGCAAACCCCGTGGAGTGAAAGCCATGGAATGCCAATATACATTCAGACCCATGTGAAAGGAATACTAAGCGAGGACGAACAGAACAGTGTGCAGCGAATGACAATCACCCTCAGTTTCCTGGATGAGGAATATCCACAAGATATATGGGTCAGAGTGTACACAGATGGGTCAGCACAGAATGCTGTGAGGAATGGAGGTGCAGGTGTATATATAGAATATCCACACAAGCCTAGAGATACAATCAGAACACCGACAGGAAAATTCTGCAATAATTATGATGCAGAAATCCAGGCAATTAGTGTGGCAGCTAAAAAACTGCTGAACTCCAACTCTGACCTACAGCCTGTGGTATTCCTGACAGATGCAAGGTCAGTGCTTCAAGCTCTCCAGTCTGGAAAACTAACAGACTTAAAAAAACTACTTAGCGAATTGTCTTACCAGTATAGGGTAACCATGCAGTGGATACCCTCTCACTGTGGAATACCAGGAAATGAAAAAGCAGACCAACTGGCTAAGGAAGGTGCTGCCGAAGACCAACCAGATATACCAATCACCTACCATCAGAAAAAACAGATGATAAAGTCAATAAGAAAGCCACAAACACCAACACAAGATGACTATCACAATATGAACAGATCAGAACAAGTTATAATTCTACGTCTCAGAACAGGACACAACCGACTCCGCAGTCACATGTATACAAAGTTCAAGATTGGCAACACGGCCATGTGTACATGTGGACAGGCAGCACAGAGTGCCAAACATATACTTCAAGAGTGTTCTGAGCATGAAACGCTGAGGCAGACATATTGGCCAGAGGAAACAACACTGGAATCAAAACTCTATGGGACACTGTATGAACTACAAAAGACAGTGAGTTTTATTAAGGAGACAGAATTACAGATATAGACATGTTTCAAGTGAACGAAAGAAGAAGAAGAAATGAATTTCTTAATTCATTATATTTTCCTTAGCTTATTTGTATTCTGATTATTAAAATCCAATGTGTTTAGGTCTGCAAAACAAGACATTTGGTTTTTGAGTTTAACGGCATTACTCTAAGCCATTATCGAGGTCATTAATGTCTCTCCCCATCAGACAGTAAATGTTTAGAAAGCATCTCAGTTCTAGAAACTTGTCCCTCCTCTAGAGGGGAGAGAAAATCTGGGATTGATAACATCAAGAAATTTTCTGGGCAAAATTTATCTCCACTCCTCCGAATGGCTGAGGACAGAGTATTTGAAGCGATTTTTGTGCTATCTACCTCCTGTGTGGCACCCTTGTGACCTTGATTGGTTATGGGTATTATTATTGTTATTATTATAAATAGAGTGAGGAGTGTTTTTAGCCTGAGAGATGCTGTGGAGGACTTGCACAGATGGGCCTACCAAAAGTGTTATGATGTTGGCCCAAAAGTCAATATCTTTTATTTACTATATTACCAGTACAGGGTAATCATGCAGTGGATACTCTCTCTCTCTCTCACTGTGGAATACCAGGAAATGAAAAAGCAGACCAACTGGCTAAGGAAGGTGCTGCCGAAGACCAACCAGATATACCAATCACCTACCATCAGAAAAAACAGATGATCAAGTCAATAAGAAAGCCACAAACACAAGATGACTATCACATTATGAACAGATCAGAACAAGTTATAATTCTACGTCTCAGAACAGGACACAATCAACTCCGTAGTCACATGTATACAAAGCTCAAGATTGGCAACAAAGCCATGTGGACAGGCAGCACAGAGTGCCAAACATATACTTCAAGAGTGTTCTGAGCATGAAACGCTGAGGCAGACATATTGGCCAGAGGAAACAACACTGGAATCAAAGCTCTATGGGACACTGTATGAACTACAAAAGACAGTGAGTTTTATTAAGGAGACAGAATTACAGATATAGACATGTTTCAAGTGAACGAAAGAAGAAATATTACTACAAGCATGTAGAAAATACAGATAAATAAAGACAACTTAAGGAGATTACTAAACAAAAAAAGATACACAGTAAATGTGCAAAATATTTTTCAGTATCTTGTGATATTCTGAAGAAATATTTTATTTGTAATGGATGGATTTCATATAGAACTTACATTGTGTCCAACTGAGCATATCAAACAGAAGGTAATGTTAGTGTACTAGCTGTACTATGACATGCTTACTCAAATATTTATTCATTTATTCAAAACTACTCAAAATTAGAGATGCTACCTACATAAGCCTCATTAATTACCGAAGTCACACATGTGTTGCTCAGATCCAAAAGGGGAGCAAAGAATAGTGAAACTGTGACCTGCCATGTATGTTGCAAGGGGCACATAAGAGTTCTGGAAGTGGAGTTAGATGTCCCATCCCCTAAGGAAAGTGACTCTAAAGTCATGCTGAAGTTGAATATGTTTGTTGCAGCCAAGCTGTAAACTCATGCAATACAACACACTCTGTACTTCATCCTGCTAACCAGCAGTAGTCTGAAAATTAACACAGCAGTATAAAAACTACACAAGTGTTATTTCCTTAACTGTCATCAAATAAGAATAAGCAGTCTTGTATGTGCCTACATCAACAACAGCAGCCCTGCACAACTGTTGTAACACAGCGGACATTTTAAATGCAATGCCTTTTTAAGAAAATATTTGTAATGGAGTCTTTCCTTTCTACTACCTACTTACTCACACTCCTGCTGGTTAGCAAAATGGTAGTTTGGAAAATGTGTTGTGTGATGGTTTACAGCTAGTCATCGAAATCTGTCAACACATCCAACTTCAGTATGGATTTTATAATCACTTCTAATCTATGAGATAAAATCAGTCCCACCCCCAAACCTCCATAGTTGTTTCATACAACATAAAGTGCTATTCTTTGTTCCACTTTCAAGCACCTGCAACACTCAGGTGTTCACAAGATCACATCTTATTTTTATAATTTTTCAACAATTATTTTTTAAGAATATTTAAAACAACCTTTTAACATCACTGACCACATAATTAACTTTAAAATCAAACATTTCCATACAGGAAACTTTTAAAACTATAGCAATAAGATAGTCATCACGATTCATTTCATCACTAAACTACTTTCTTTCTAAAGCTATTTTGCAAGGAACAGTTGAGAATGGAAGGAGAAGTGGTGCTAAATAAAATCATGGATTGAAAACATCAAGAAATGGTCTGGACATGATTTTTCTACACTCATCTGAATGGCTGAGAGCCAAAGTGTTTGGAGACTTTTTTTATGCTGATGTCTCCAATTGTCTCCAGCTCGCCTACTATCCAGACGAGCTATGGGTCCTATTTATTATTATTATTCTATTTTTAAAATGGAATTTTTAAAATTCAATATTATTATTATCAGAGAATAACAATAATAAAACTCATTCGGCTCATAGGGGTGTCACATTGGAAACAGGACCAAAGCATTGCCAAACAACCCTATTTTCTGTCATACAGATGAATGTAGAAAAAAATGAAGCCATGTCCATTTATCAAAAAATGATTTCCTTTGTACATCTTTTATCCTTTCATCCTCAACTGTTCCCTGCAGGATAATCATTGACAGGAAATATAACATATTCAAACAATACAAATTTATGCTTTTTACCACTGTCAAAAGTGGTTTCTGTCAACCTGCAAATTCAGTTATTTTATCCCAAAAAAAATACATATTTGTTTTATGTTCGCTAAAGCAAATTTATGTTAACATATGCCACAAGCACATGTATGTATTCAAATGCCTGAATATTTTTTCTGTATTGACATTGAGTGTCCAGCTTTCACATCAATACCAAACAATATATGGTACCTGATTTATATAGATTATTATTATTACTCTAGTTATGAAACAAAGCATAAAGAAATAATATATACAGAAGTAAATACAAACACATAAAAATAGAAGGTTAATAGAAGCTTAGTACCAAGAACACATTTCTTTTTTTACTGAGTAAATCAGAACTCACAGAACATTCATTTGGTAACAAAAGTTGGTAGCATTTGAACACATGTGCTTGAATGGATCTGACAATAATGCAGTAATATGGTTAGTACTTGGTGGGAAGTTAGTACTTGGTTAGTACTAGAAAATGACTACAGCCAAAAAATGATAGGTTGATGGCTATGTCCTGGATAGGATATGCTACCAATTTCAATTTTAAACTTGGTAGGAGTAGAATGAAGCTGATAAAATTAAAAATGCTACTTAATTCTGTATTTGAAAAAGGAAGTTCTAATCTTACTTAGACCCACCAACCCAGCTGAAGATAAATTCTCCTTTTCTCAATGATTTATAATAATAAAATGGCAGGAATGATAAATCCATAAGGAAATAAGTTCAATGGACATGTACTAAATATGTTTCTTTATGTCTAGTGCCCAAGGTGAGATATTAGATAAGTAATAATAGCCGTCCATCATAAACAATGATGACAACAGTTTTTAATTTGTATTGTTGCATCTCTCTGGTTTGCAGAGATGACTATTAAGTCAAATTCTGGCATAAAATTCCCTGCAACATTTGAGATATGTATATTCAGAGTTGGACAGAGTTGGTGTTTTTGTTCTTCTGTCTTTTCAGAAAAGGATGTTTTCTCTGTGCTTCTGAAATATGCTTCGCAATAATGCAAGTGTCTTTGCTGGTGTTGTTGAACCACAATAAGTGATTCTGAGTGTGAGATTTAGAGGAGGTGACATCGATGTTGAAGCTCTTTAGATAGTCATTGAAGCATTTCTTCTGTCCACCAGAAAGTTGTTTATCCTTACATGGTTAAGTCAGCTGTTTTCACGTGCATTTGTCGGGCATGCTGACAACATGTCTGGAAATCTTGGATTTTTTCAGCATTGTAAGAATGCTTGGGATATTTGTTCTGGAGAGGACTTCAGTATCGGATACTTTATCAAGCCACTGTATTCTGAGAATTCTGTGGGTACAGATTGTGTGGAAGTGATTTAATGCTCTGGCTGTGCATTTTCCATATCTCAAAGGTATATAACAGAGTAGTGACCACAATGGTATTAGATGTTTAGTTTTGTAGCGAGGCTGATGCTCTACCATCTTCACTCATTGTCACATTATCTATCAAATGCAACAATTGCTTTAGAGATTTTGCTGTTGACTTTGGCATCAATACCATTGGTTCTGGTGAGTACAACTGAGATAAGTGAATCTATTGAATAATGGGATGCATGCAGTTGCGTCTGTGGGTCTCACCAATGTCCCACAAGACAAACCACCCATGCATAAACCTTAGTAGATGATATGCTATTATATTGAGGTTATCTTCTTATAGAAGCTTCATAGCACGTCACCTATACAATTATGCTTCTCATGTTTTTATTTTGTTGTTGCAATGTGTTTCATGTTTTGTTATTTGAATATATGTATGCACCCTCTGTGGTTGGAAAGGAGCCAGAGATGTACTGTGCAGCACTGGGGAGGAGGAAACTGACAGCACTGTTTTTTCCTATGGCTGAGGCCCATCATATAATGCTTAGTGATTGCACAGTGACTCAGGATGTGACAATGCTTTTGACTTGAACATTTGATTGCATGCCTGGAGCAATAGAGAAGTTTAGCATAACCAGTACTCAATTGGTAGTGGGGAATGCACTTAGATGCTGTGGCTCAGAGCAGTGCATAGGTTGAAAACTTCCTTCCAAGTGGTGTGATAGTTATTCTCTGGCCCGGGGTAGGTCGAAAATCCACAGACTTTCGATTTATTTATGTATCCCATTTTAATGACATTGGGTCAAAGGGCATGAGCCCATGGACAGCTGGATCAGCTACCAACCAACCAACCATTGAATAATGGGAGACAATTGTTATTGACTTTAATGATTTGGGCATTGTACTGTTCACTAGGAGCATATTGAAATATTACCTCAATTTTCTGATGGTCTGGCAAAAAATATCATAAGTTGTAGAAAACCTGTCAATACCCACACATGCATATATTTTTCAGAGCTATAAGTGTGCAAACAATCATTAGCAAACAGCAGATTGATTAAAATGATCTCTTTCACCATGGTGAATGCTTGCAATCATCTGAGATTGAACAGCTTGCCATTGGTCCTATATTTTTAGATAAAGTTCCTCCTCAATGACACCCCTGAGACTTACAAATGCAATAAACCCATCAATTTTTTTTGTTTCAGTCAGCTATATCTGTATTGATGTGAGAAACTAAAGCAGACACTTGCAAATTGTATCACTCCTTAATCTACTAATGCTAAAACAAAATGAGACAAAGAAGTAAATCTAGACTATCGCCAGATCAAGAATGGAATATTTTCAATTCAATAGCAGATCATTATGACAATTTAGTTAGAAAACAATGACAAACAGGCAATTCAATAAAATTAGTTATGTTATAATGGGTTACAGGTTAACAATTGTTAGAAACCAAAAAATATGGTAAGAATTAGAAATGTCTAAACATACTAAATCAGACTACTACACTGCAAAAACTACCATACTTACACACCAACATACACAAACATAATCCACTAAGGCTATCATTCCAAATATGAGCCATGCTGTGTGAAATTCCTGTATTTGTCAAAGTGAGGAGTATTAATATGGAAACTGGTACTGAATAGTGGAATATCAGCAAAACAAGGACAAACAAATGTAGCATTAAAATGGCAACTAGTACTGTGCAAAGGAAAATCAGCAGACACAGAATAGGGAAATTGGCAATTAAATGAAAAATAGCAAAACAAAGAACCACAAAACTAGAATTAATGTTCAAGTTATCATGATTTAGTAAATATAAATTGATAAATGAAAGAATAAACGTACCAGGAGCAGGATTGATAAATGTATTCTCATATATTACAAAACCTACTGCTCTTTCATTGCCTCTAACTCCCACATCGCCTGGACAGTAGATTCATGTGATGCAGTGTTCAGAAGAGACCATCTTTTCATGTATATTTTTATCTTGTGGAGAATATTCTGGGAGTCTGTTTGAATCACTGTTTGGGTATTGATGGCTGCATCTTCAGCCAAATGAAATCCGCAGTTACTGTCTCTATCTCCATTCTCATGCTCGATATTATGATGGGATAGGAAGCAGATTTTTAAACCACTCGCTTGCCATTTTGGAAGGCGATGAAGCCTCACCCGCATTTGTTTGTTTCTCTCACTACTGAGCCATCTATGGAATTTAATTATATCTTGTGGCTTTGAGTACTTTTGTATGAGCACTTATATCATTACCTCTGTCTTGATTGCTGCCCAATCACAATACTCTTCCTAGCTGTATCACAACATTCATCAAGGACTTTTCCTCTGTGTTTATTCCCGTCCATTTACAGTCTTTTCCTACTTCTTCCAGATTGCATACTCTGCGAGTAGAAGCAGACTAGGATATCTTCTACTTCTGCCACCCAAAATTTTCCTCATTTAATGCACCTTCTTTTTGTGTTACCTAGAGGTTGGAATAGAGGGTGGCGATCATTGTTGGAAACTTTAAAATATTCTTTCACCTGCGATACTTTGATGCTGGGTTAGTCTAGAAGAAAAAATATAGCAGCGATTGGTTGCTTCAAATCTGTGATCCTGGATCCGAGATCAGAATTATGACACTTGTATTGCCACATGTATCTTCACTGTCACCTGTGCGTTTTATTGTCTACACTTACAAAATTGCATAGGAGCAGCAACTGGGCCAGATAAAATCCTCAAGTATGTAGATGACCTCTTGTACAATCTTGCTAGAAACAGATATGATATCATTGAGGTGGTGCAGAGTAAACTAGAAAACCTTTTGCACTGGTTACAATGCAGTCATCAATTCCTCCAAGGTAAAGATGGTTTTATTATCATTGTATAACAAGATAGTTATTGACACACAGTGATTTAAAAAAAAAAAAAAAAAAAGCAAGGAAGGGAACTGGCCACCCAACCTAATAGTTGCTGCGGCTTAGTACATGAAGAGTTATCTTCATCCCCGACGGCAGATGCCATGGGACCTTTACCTATCACTTATTGACACACTGCCACCTGCATGGACACTAACATTGACAGGGAGCAGACCATGAAAAGCTTAGGAAATACATTCCCAGGAAATAAAGTCTCCATCGAGGCCAGCACCGTGTAGTGGTGATGGGGCTTAGTTCAGCCATCAGGGGCTGGAAACTAAGACTGGTTGGGCAGTCCCACTTGAGCAGGACCATAGTTCGGCCCAAGTAAGCAGAGTGCTGAAGACGGAGGCAACCAGCCAAAAGGCGCACAGATAATCAGGAGATCTATACTTACATCAGAGCAATGGACTGGGCTGACATCTCTTTGAGAAACAGCATGGACAAAAATGAAATTAATGAGTAATTTCTTTCCCATGTCTAGAATAATGGAGTTAGGCTATCACAAGAGGATCATAGTGGGCTCAGAAGAATGGTCATCAATCAACAAAAACTAAAACTGTTAGATGTAATTGTAGATTTACTCAAGGGGAAATCAGAGTACCCACAGACATGTCCTGTACGCAATGATGATAATCTGATGACTGGATGTAATCCTAAGAATAAAATGTGTTGCATCATGGTCTATAGCATGAATGCACTGTATCAATCATTTGGCCTGATATCTACACCTTCAGCATGACATTTTCATCAACTTTGAAATGCTGTTTGATGGAATAGCCAGAATCTTATAGTTGCCTCTGATAATATGCATGGTGGTCGTGGTGCAATTAATCTTTTTATCTTCCTCTAGCAACATACAGGAATCATGAGTTTAAATTTCTCCATAGCTACATTTTAGATAAGTATGTATCCTATCTTTCATCTTTGTGTTGTCAGTGTAACAAATACAGAACATAATGCAGAAAACTGTGCTCTCCAGTGTCACCTTACAGATCTATGTGTTTCTTGTTCAGTAACAATATTTACAATAGTTTGTTAGGCCAGCTCTAAACTCTTATCCAACTGGTCTCCTGAAAGATCTGGAAGTTAAATTAACCTTCAATCTATATTCTATAGGCAACATCATTTTATCCAATAGAAATTCATATATTTCTCAATACATAATAAGTGAGACTGCTGTAAAACTGTATACATTTTTCAAGAGGTCAACATATTCAAACGAAGCAAATACTCATGGAGTATTATGAATGAGAATAACCATGTCTGATACACCATATCATTGTTAGCATTATACAAGCTTTAAATATGTAGCACTTATTTTTTTTTTTAAAGCAGACTATATAAAATAGAAACAAATTGTTATATAAACATGCAATTTCATGTTTCAGATAATACATTCAATTAGTATTTTATAGCCAAACCATATTAATAGGAAACAGAAGTATTCAAATAGCAGATGAATGAGATTCTTTTAAAAATGTAATTAAAGCTGTCACATAATTAGGCTAATGACACTGAGATGGTAGAATATATGCCTTACAAGCGATGAATCATAAATAGTTTAAGATTACATTTGTTAAGCAGCATACACAAACTATAGTCTTGTTGAAAACAATGACTTACCATGCCAGAGTTTTGGGTTTTATATCATCAATTATTGCTTTGACTACATCCATGGTGGAAGCACTGCCTCCAATATCTGGTGTTCTAATCTGAAAAAAACATTTGTAGATCTGTATGTACTTTCAAATTTAGGCTGCAAAATGACAGAAGATAGAGATTTCTTAAACAAAAAAAATTTCTACCAGAATTGCTATGGCATCAAGAGTGTTCAACTACCTTACAAACATCTACAAATAAAAAATAATAAATATACCAAACTTAGACTGTTCAACTCCAATGTATATGGTTACGAAAATTGGAAAATAACAAAGGCACTGAAGAAGAAATTAAATTCATTTAAATAAATGTATAAATGTCTTACAAAACTTTTAAATATTTGTTGGGAAGAATTCAAGTAAGAGAAGACACCAACAACAACATGCTTCTACAACACTAAGAAGAAAACAATGGACTTCAGACATTAACTTAGAATGAATTAAAACAGACTTCCACTTTTAATGAATTAAAAGAAGAAGCAATCCATTGAGCACTTTATCAGGAATGGAGACATTTTCAAGTGATCATGTCACAGCAGAAGATTTGTGTTTGCATCTTTCTATTCTTTATTCCATATTTTTAAACATGTTGTTGCTGAACACAGGTTATGCCTCCAGACAGCCCGCATTTCTGCCATGTTTTTCCAGATTTTGGGGTTTATGAAGAAATTTTACATTGAGGATTTACAGATGTTTTTATACCCCAGCATTGGTCTGTTGTTGACTCACCAGCCTTTAGACAGTTCTCGAAATAGCATATGTTTTGGTATGCGGCAGTTTGACATACTGCGGACGTGACCCAGCAACCATAATCTAGTTCTATTTAGTGTTTCCATGGCAGATGGTAGCTGAGTGCAGTATAACATTTCCATGTTGGTGATTTTGCTGTGCCATTTAATATATATGATTTTTCAGAGACATTTTAAATCAAAGGTGTTTAGTCTCCTCTCATGTTTTGTGTAGGTATTCCATGTTTCGGATCCATAGTATAGTGTGCTGAGCACGCATTTTTGATAAATCTGTATCTTTGTTTTCAGTTTTAGCTTTCAGTTTTTCTAAGCTCATTTTTTCCTCCAGGCTGCCACTACAAGAATTAAAATGAATACCAGATGGCAAAAGAGGAAGACCTAGAGAGACAACCATCAAAGAGTGTCTCCACAACGTGCAAAAATAACATACAGCACAGTAGCATCATATTGCTCAAATTGGAAAGCTCTGCTTTCTGCTTTATGCACCGTATTCAGTGTTGAAGACGTTCCTTGGCAGCCCAGTCGCAGCACTCTCTTCCCATCTGTTCATCACTGTTGTCAATAATTTTCTCTTTGCCAAATGTCACCCATTCACAGCCTCTTCCCACTTCCTCCAGCTCACAAACTCTGAGTAGAGTATCCTATGCTTCTGCCATCCAGGACCTTCCTCTCTTGATTCACTTTCCTTTTGTGAAATTGAGATTGGTGATCATTATTGGCGACCTTGAAGTATTCATTAACCTGGGCTATTTTATGTCTTGATTTGATGCTTACTAAAAGAGACAACTAGGAATCACATACATAAAGCATACCCAATGGATATATGGACACATGTATACACAGATGAATCGGCGAAAGAAGCAGTATTGCATGTAGGGTCGGGGTGCAAAGGGAGCGCATTTCTCTTGGCGAACCCAGGGTTAGCAGATAACCAAGATCCCAAAAAGGCCTCCTCATGGCACACCCTGGTAACAGAAATACAGTGGCTCGTGCGGACTCTGGCTAAATCTTTTGGGGATCATGTCCGTGAATGTGGAGGTAACAGATGGAAAGAGATTTTACCACAAAAAAACAGGCAATACCTCCGAAACCTTTTGTGCCAACACATGCAGCAACACTGTCGACACGCAGTGAAACTAGTAAGTTCGATAGAAGCATTGGAGGGATGGCCAATGTAGTCGTTGCGAAGCAGGCAGATGTCTCAATAAAAATAAAAGCACAATGAGTACACTGAGAAAGATGCACATCGCTAGAGGGCAGCGTCACGTGCAAAGAGAACAGAAAACGGTTCAATAAAATCTGAACGAAAGCGTTGTTTGCTCGAAACAAGCTAATAGTTACCGGTGATCCCAGCCTGGGCCAAATTCTACTGTCAAGTTTTTCCTAAACCGGAACCAGGCTTGAGGATGAGAAAAGGTTCAGTACCCGATGAGCACGGGCACAATACGTCTAATTATATGAGGCAAGTTCACTGGCTGCAGAACGCCTCGTGCAAGACAGACGTGAAGGACAAACCGTCTCGGCGTAGAGTCAGTACACATTCGCTACCTGGCGACATATAGGAAGGCTGTCACAGGCTAGCACACCCAAATTGTCAAGGCATGCCAAAATCGGATGTGCTATGCCTACAAGGCGCATAACGGTGGCACAACGTAATCACGCTCCCGGCGGAAATCGCACGGATATCCGTGCTGATTACAATGGAGCGAACACAAAACAAAAAAATAAGGGTCGGAAATATATATAGTAACACCAGATGGGAAAAGAAGTAGAAAAATTAATACCCACAGGCAAACATTCCACAAATTTCAAAGCAGAAATAGAAATCATAATAGAGGCAGCCAAAATGCTCATAAATTGCTTGCCGAGTCACAACAGACATGTCTAACTGATGCAAAGTCAGTATTGCAGGCAGTGAAAGATCCGAAGAACATGAGCATGAATGAACTTATGGCCTGCTTACTATACCTCAGTAGTACTACCAAAGAAACAGTACTGCAGTGGATCCCTGGTCACTGTGGCATACCTGGAAATCAAAAAGCTGATCTCCTGGCAAGGAAAGGGGATCTCTAGAACAAACAGAAAGTGATAATATGTACTATGAATGCAAGACTATGATACAAGCTGAACATAAGAAAAAGTGGGACTTATTGAACAAATCAATTGTCCAGAGCATTACATGGATATACTGCCCTGGTCATGCTGGGGTCAGAGGAAACAAGAGAGCTGACTTATTGGCATGCAATGCAGCGATAATGCTGAATGGCACAATACTGAGAAGACTTGATCAAGGCAGTAATATTCATTTCAAGATGAAGATGATGTCAATGAGGTTGAGAATGTACACATACAGAAAATGTTAGAAATAAGAGTATCTAGAGGTGAGGGAAGGAAAAGTAAATTTTTTGGAAAGTCCCGAAGATCCCACAATAAACACCTGACTGGGACTGAGTCTACATACACTTGGATGGCTGCTGGAATGGAGGGCGGAGCACTTATGTGAAGCCAGTTTCTAATCAAGAAGAATATAAGAAAAAGTGAAAGCACCTAACTGCAGAATCAAATAACCCCTACCATCAAATGTCATACAAGGAACAAACCAT
This sequence comes from Meghimatium bilineatum, assembly GCA_034231615.1. NCBI lineage: Eukaryota > Metazoa > Mollusca > Gastropoda > Stylommatophora > Philomycidae > Meghimatium > Meghimatium bilineatum. The sequence goes on from CM067317.1 coordinate 54,711,676, forward strand.
CATCTTCAGACTACAAAGTGGCCACAATAGACTGAGAAGTCACATGTTGTGAAAGTTGAAGATTGGCGTGACAGACCTGTGCAACTGTGAACTGAGCCCTGAAACTACAGAACACATTCTTCATGCCTGTCAAATCTACAGAGATAGAGAAAATATGGCCTACTGAGATGGCACTTCTTCCAGACTTGAGGAGTTCCAAAGATGACCTGAAGTGAATCACACAATTCATTGAAGCTATTGGCGATCTAACCCGATATCTGAATGAAGAACAATGAAGAAGAAAGAAGAAAAATAATTTTTTGGAATCCTGGATTGACTGGCAGTGACCTTTACGTGGTTCTGAGTTCATGCTTCTCTACACATTTAGATCATGGAAATTTTATGTTGGACTGATTTTTTGTTTGCAAAAGTTCAAAATTTGCAGAGGTAGTTTTCACATAATTTGTTAACAATGGAGGAAATTGTTTGTATGTACAATGATGACACAGCTGTAGTTACGATGGATATATGCATGATGTAGGCAATTTACAAACCAAATATAACATGGAAAGAGACATTGAAGTTCCTTTTTGATAGATCTAATATTTTCGACAACGAGAAGGAAATTCGTGGTACTAATTATGATATTGCAAATTTTGCCAAAGCAATGCAGTTTTTCGAGTAGAAGTTGAGAATGTTGTAGAAAGCAGGCCTGTACATAATCTTGATGAGATTGGCATACATTATGAATACTTTAGCATCATTGTCAATGTGGAGGTTTATCAATTTGCAACCTATCAGACAAATTTGTATGTCTTCTTCTTCTTCTTCTTCGTCAGCGTACATTCTCAAACTTCTGCTGAATTTCTCTTGTAGCAGGACCATAGTCCTATTCGATTTCCAGCAGGATGTAGTCCAGAGAATGGAAGTGCGTTGTGTTGTCGTTTTATTTGCGCCATTGGCCCGACATATCCATCTTTGGCAGGAAAACTGTCATTCAATAATGCTCTTCATGTATCATCATTGGTATAAATTTGTATGTAAAATAATGCACAGAACAAGCAAGGAAAGAAGACATGTGCCAGTATCTATAACTGCCAGTAGAATAAAATGTCTTTTTTAGATTTATATTGTGATGGGCCTGTGCTTTCTGCTTGAGTATGGCATGTATTGGAGTACAGGTGACCAGCTCAATGTTTCGGGAATATCAACCTGTGTGGGGTGAAAAGGGATATTTGAGAAAATATTTCAATATTTTCAGTTCTTGTTTGATTCTTTCCCTTGGCTATGTTTATCACTTTATGTGGTTCTGAAATTAGTGTCTACTTACGTATTTTATGGTTAATTAATGTAAATATTATATCAATAATTAATTCAAATTTTCATATTTTTTTGGGTATGGAGTTAGCGATAGTTATCTTTTATATAATTAATCCTAATGCAATAGTTATGTTTTATATAATTAATCCTACCCCTAAATAGATTTAGAGCAAAGTATTTTAATGAGTGATATGAGATGGGTGGAAAGCCAATTCTTTCTATTATGTTACATAATTTCTGGAGTGTTACGCAGTCAAACATCTTTGAGTAGTCTATGAAACAGGTTTATATAACTGCATTGAACTCGGCACGTCTCTATTATATTTCTAATGTTGAAGATGTGATTCCTAGTACCTCTATTCTAAACCTGCCTGAACTATACTGACTTCTCTGTCCATATGTTGTTCCATTTCTTTCATGATTATCTTGATAAGTATCTTGCTGACTTGAATGATCAGTGTCATTGTTCTGTAATTTGAGCAGTTTCAAGTTGTCCTTTTTTGTCCAGTTTCAAGTTGTCCTTTTTTGGAAGTATATATACTGATATTTTCCAATCCTTTGGCATTATTTCACTTTTCCAGATCACAGAGAGCATGACGGACTTGGACACTGGATTTTCCCCCTGCTTGTATCAATTCAGAAACCAACTTGTCACACCCTGGTAACTTTCCAGTTTTTAAATGTCCAACATATTTCTTCTATGATGAGTTCTAGTTCAAGTTCTGAGTTCACAAAACAATCAAACAAACACACACACAGAAAAAAAGAACACTCACACCAAAAGACATTTTTTAAATATATCACTTATGGGATTAATCATGAGTCACTGTTTCACATTATGAAGTACCTGTTTGTCTGTCAACACAGTCATCACAGATTCTCGAATTAATGTTGCATGATTGGAGTGTCTGTGAATTAGAAACACATCATGTAATAAGAACTATACTGTTCCTGCTTTAAGCTTGCACTAAACAGTTGCAAACAAAAAGAACACCAAGATAGTTCAAATTAGGTCATGAAAAAGATCAACCTGATTATGACATTAATTAATCTTGATATGCATGTATACATTCCTACATGAATATAGCAAACAAGTTTTTAGTGACTACCTGTGGATGTATGGCCAACAACTGATGATACATCTATACTGCCAAAGAGAAATTTTAAGAAACATTATACAATTAGGATTGGACATCTGAGACAATCAAACAGTCCCAACTCCATAAATTTAGTCATGATTCAATGGGCAGCATAGGTACATATAAACATATAACAGGTTCCAATGATTATTTGAACCAATGCGTTAACACTTTGGAAATCTCCATATGAGTTCCATCTCTTTCAGCAAATGGCAATGGGTATGTATGCTCAATAGTTCCTGTGACATGTTGATTGTATATTTTCCTAGACCTGCCTGTCAATTGTCACCCTATCTCCTCAAGCACCTTCAAATTCTCTCAATTTGCTAATGTCTCATCCACTATAGTGTTTACGTCCAACAGACACGTATATATAGAATTTACAATGTCCATTGTCATTCTGATCCATCCTGACACATGTTAGTATGTCGGTTCTCTTATTACCCTCAACTCCAGCATGGCCTGGGAAAAATATTGATGTAAGTCCTTGAAGGTGTGAAACCCCAAAATAATCCATCCACACAAGCAGCCACCCATTCTGAATCTTTGCAGATCAAGAATTTAGAGTCCGGCACAAAAATATCCCCTATTCTTAGATCCATTTTAGAGCCTCTTTAACTGCCTCAATCTCCAATCTCATACTGGAAGTTGTTGTACAATATGCAACACAATTTTCAGCAACCACTTAACCTCTTAGAATTGTAGAACAACCCCAGTCCGACATTGACCCCTTCCCCTCTCTGTGCATATGACCACATAATTCCCCTCCAAAAACTCTGATAACTGACAACACAGAAATAACAATATCAACCTCCTGGGAAGGAAAGACCAGAATATCATTGGAAATGTACGTGTCCACAAACAGAAGATGAGTCAGTGTACTTGGACACTACACTAGATAAGAGACTGACATGGAGGCCTAACAATGAGAAAGAAACTTGCCTTTCTAAGAAAAACTTTCTAAGAACAAATGGGGGGGGGATGTTCTCGTACCAATGAGGCAACCATAAAGAAGGTATATACAGGTGCAATTAGACCAGTACTAGAATATGGATTAATAGCATGGACTTCAGCAGCCAATTCTCATCCACAAACCTTGGACAAGGTACAAAATCAAGCACTTCGTCTTATCACAGGTGCCTCCCATAATGAAATGGGGGAAAAATTATAGGCATCGCCCCCTTACCATACAAGCAAGACACTAACACCATGATCCATGCAGAAAAGTACAAGAGCATGCCAGCACATCCAATAAAGGCCAGATACTGTGACCTAGCCAGTGGAAGGCTGAAGATGAGCAGTTTTATTCACCAATCCAAAAAACTAAACAGAAAATATAAAGAAGAACTGCCAGACAGCACAAGAAAGATAACACCAACACTTTTTCCAGTTCCGTTGGAGCAGTAACAAAATCTTACTATCAGAACCACCTTAAAAAACTGCACTATAATAGAACTGGATACTCTCCAAAGGTAAACAATAGTTTGCAACTTGATTGAAGATATGTACCCCAGAGAAGCATGGATACTATATATAGACGGATCAACAACTAGAGCAGTGAAGAATGGAGATGCTGGGGTGTACATAACATATCCAGAAAAAGAAAATTAATCCACATGTTCACCAACTGGAATATTCTGCTCCAACTACTCTGCAGGAGTACAGGCTTTAAACATGGCTGCAGAAATAATTTAAAACACATCAGCCAATGTCAACAGGTAGTGTTTCTTACTGATGCAATGTCTGTCCTATAAGCCCTTGACAGTGATAAAATGCCAGACCTGAAGAAAGCCATGCGAGAAGTGAGCATCCAAAGAATGGTAGTACTACAGTGGATACCATCCCACTGTGGCATACCAGGAAATGAAGAGGCAGATAGGCTGGCAAAGGATGGAGCAACACAGGAACAAAAAGACCAAGAAATCACCTACCAAGAAAAGAGGACTCTCATCAAAACTATCAGGAAAGTCGACCACCCAAAAGACAACTATCACTATCTTGACAGAGCTGAGCAGGTTATTATCTTCCGCCTTAGAACAGGACACAACAGATTAAATAGCCACTTAAATAAACTAAGAATGGTCCCATCACCTCTTTGCCCATGTGGGCAGGCAGCAAAGACCTTCTAACATATCCTGCAATACACTAAACCAGTTAAGGGATATCCATCATGCAGAGATGGATATCCACAGAAAGCTATATGGGAGCATTGAAGAGCTTTCCAATTTAGCAGCATTTATTAAGAAAACAGGACTTGCTGTGTAGACATGTCAAACTTCAAACAAGAAGAAGAAGATATCAGAAGAAATACTAGCTGAAGAAGCAGGATTTTGCAAAAACAGAAGTTCTATAGAACAAATTTTCAAGATCAAAATAATTATGAGAAGCACCTACGACATAAGCATTAAATCTATCACTTTATCAATTTCAATAAGGCAGTTGAAATTTATGAAAAATTTTAATTTTGGGAGAAATATAGGAATCAATGAAGCACAATGTAGCAACTAGTGCTGTTTTAATTAATGGTGATATTGGAACCTTTTACAAAGAAACTGCAGGAGTTCGACCAGGATGCATACTCTCACAGTGTTATTCAATATAGTCTTGAAACACATCTTGTAAGAGACACTACAGAACCATAAAACAACAATTTCAATTGGTAGTCGCTCTATTGAAGAACTTCAAGAACTTTCTAAAATTGAAAAATTGAAAAACTTATGGTATGGAAATAGATCAAGAAAAGCAGAATAATGGAAAAGAGATGACAACACAACTCCTGCTAAAATCTCGGTAAATAGACAAAAACTAGAAGCAGCTGATACCTTTAAATACTTAGAATCGTATATGAGCAGCAATGGAAACACTAACAAAGAAATAAAGATTAGATTTAGACTTGAAATAGCCTCAGCTGCAATGTCCAGATGAAATATCATATGGAAGAGCAGAGTAAGTACAGCAGTGAAGATATACCTATATAAAGACTATAATAATACCTTTTCTTTTGTATAGATGTGAGAGTTTGACAGTTACAGCAGAAACGGAGAATACATGTTTTTGGTTACAAATGTTACAGACGAATACTGGGCATTATACAGAACATAAAATCATCACGTTAGAAACAAAATAAATCAGAACATCTCATGCAAGAGTATTTATTTTGCCAAGCAGAACATCTCATGCAAGAGTATTTATTTTGTTTCTCACTTGTTGATTTTATGGCAGTTGTGAAGCATCACATTTTTGTGTGATTTGGCCAGGTGATGAGACATGATTCCCTTTCCAAAACTATTGGACAGGGAACAATTGAGGGTGGAAGAAGAAGAGATAAGAGAATATTGATTGATAATATTAAAGACTGGGCAGGATTAATATTCTCCACACTTAAACAAGGAAATGAGAACAAGGAGGCATGGCGAAACTTTTGTGGTGATGTTTCCAGAGTGGCACCTCCCACGATCCTGAAAGATTATAGGTTTGATGACGATGTCCCATTGAGCTACGTTTGTGAGACATACCACCCTACTACTGAGCCAACACATACATCTAGAAACAACTTTATAAAACAATTTTAAGACTGATTATTAAAGAATTGTATTACACATTAACTGAAATGAACTCTCACCCTAAGTGATCCAACATATCACAGCTAGCGAGGAGCATTCCAGTGGGATTGGCTATATTTTTGCCTTTCATAGACCGACCAGAATTTCTAGTGCCCTGAGATGACAATAACAACCTCAGAAATATTCATACATTAAAATTAAAACATGAGTTATGAAAGAATCAATCAAGCCTTATGAGAAATATATGATGATGATGTTCCTCCTTCGCAAGCGAAGATGAGCAAGCATGAAAAAAAAAAAAATTATGTGATGAAAAAATAAATAATAATCATCATCATTAAGTGCCGTCTCCGCAACAAAGATTGGCTGCAACGTATCTCCAACATCTCCTGTCTCTTGTCCTGGTGGTGCACTCTGCTAGACTGTAACCTGTCCATCGTGTAATATTACTCTCCCACTTGTATCTCTGCCTACCTCTTGCTCGCTTCCCTTTGACTTTACCCTCAAGTAAGGTCTTCAATATAGTGTCATGTCTTTTAATGTGTCCAAAGTATTTTATTTGCCTGATCTTTATTTCTCTTAGTAGTTCTTTCTTCATATTAAGTGTCTTTAGCACCTCTTTATTTGTTTTCTTCTCTTTCCATGATGTTCTCCCTATTCTTCTATATACCCACATCTCAAAGGCATCAATTTTGTCTTCTAATTGTTTATTTAGTGTCCATGTTTCTGAGCCATACATTAATATGGAATAGATGTAGCATTTTATAATTCTCATTTTTAACTTGTTTGTAATTTGTTTAGATATTAATAATTTCCTCATGTCATTATAGGTACTTTTAGCCATTCCTATTCTCCTTTTAACTTCTGTTTCACATCTGCCATCATTTGTGACTATATGTGTCCAAGATATTGATAATGCTTTACTTGTTGTAGCTTCTCTCCATGTATATTTATGTTTAGCTCTTGTTCTTCTGTGTCTTTGCTGATTATCATGGTTTTTGTTTTTTTGATATTTATATCCAGTCCATATTCATTACTTGATTTATTGACTTGATCTATTAGTCTTTGTAGTTCATGTTCACTTTCTGCTAAAAGAACAGTGTCATCTGCATATCTAAGGTTGTTTATTATTTTCCCATTGATATTGAGTCCTGGCATTTCTTCTATATTTTTTAAGATATTCTCTGTGTAGATATTAAATAGGCTTGGTGATAAAATGCAGCCTTGTCTTACCCCTCTCCTGATTTCTATGTATGGAGAGTAACTGTTTTCACACCTTATTGATGCAGTTTGTTCCCAATAAATATTTCTAATCAGTCTGATGTCTTTTCCATCTATGCCTATTTCTTGAAGACATTTGATTAATTTTTCATGTTGGACTCTGTCAAAGGCCTTGCTGTAGTCTATGAAGCAAATATAGATACTTTTTTGGACTTCTATATATTTATCTATCACTAGCTGGATACTCAGTATAGCTTCTCTGGTTCCTTTGTTTTTCCTAAAACCGAATTGTTCTTCACCGACCTCTATGTCTATCTTGTTCTTAATTCTTTCATGTATTATCTTGAGAAGTATTTTAGTTAGATGGCTCATTAGACTTATTGTTCTATATTCTGTACAGTCCACAGCCCTGGGCTTCTTAGGTAGTGGTATGAATATTGATGATGTTAGGTCTTTATGTATATGGCCTGTTTCGTATATGTCATTGCAAATTTCTGTGATATTATCTACACCAAATTCATTTAGAGTTTTTATTATGTCTGCTGTTATGTTGTCAGAGCCTGCAGCCTTTCCATTTTTTATTGAATTTATTGCATGTTCTACTTCTGATTTCAGTATTGCTGGTCCATCATTGTTGTGTATTGTTGGTTTTTTGTTCCGTTGGTCGTCAAACAGTTCTGTTACATAATCTGCCCATCTTGTGAGTGCTTCTGTTTTATCAAATATTATTTTACCATTTTTATCTTTAATGCTGCCACCCCCATTTATAGGATTTTTCTTATTTGTGATCAGCCGTATGCATTAATTTTGTCTTCTGTTGTATGGACATCTCTATTTCACTGCATTTTGTTTCTAGCCATTGTTTTTTCATTGTTCTGCACATGTTACGTATCTCCTTGTCTATAATTGAGTGTTTTGGCGTATTTTTAGCTTTCTTTCTTTCTGTCATTTTCTCTAATATTTCATCTGCCATCCATGTTTGTTTTTTCTTGGTATTTCTTATTGGTAAATTTTCACTTGATGTTTGAATACTTTTCCTTAGGCTGTCCCATTTATTGTCTATTTTCTCCTCTGGATTTTCCCTTCTGTATTGTTCCATGCATTCTATCATTAGATGTTCATATCTATTCCTTACATCTACAAGGTATTTTTGTTGTATGTCTGGTTGTTTTAGTGCTGATGCGTCTATCTGTGGTTCTTGGACTCCTCTATTTACTATCTTTTTAAGTTTGACATTTATTTTGCACAGCACTGGATTATGGTCAGAGTTGATATCTGCACCAGGAGTTTTGATGTTTTGATGTTTTTGACACTATTTCTAAATCTATTGTTGATCATAATGTAATCTATTTGGTTCCTCTTTCTGTCTCCATGGCTTTTCCATGTATATAATCTTCTATTTTCATGTGCAAAGAATGTATTACATATGATCATATTGTTCTCCTCACAGAACTGTATAAGTCTTTCTCCTCTGTCATTTCTTGTCCCTAGTCTGAATTGCCCTACAATGTTCTTATGTCTTGCTTTCCCTATTTTTGCATTCATGTCTCCCATGAATATTAAAATGTCTGTTGATTTTACTGGTTTCAGTAGTTGTTGTAGATCTTCGTAGTACTGTTCTATTTCTTCTTCAGTGTAATCTGTAGTTGGTGCATAAGTTTGTATAATGGCCAGATCAAACGGTTTTGCTTTGATCTTTAGCAACATCATTCTGTCCAGTACCCGCTGATATATTTTTCTATTTCTTTCCTGATCAGTATTCCTACCCCTCGATCATGGTAATCTCCTCCTGAATGTATAAAACTAAAATTTTCTTTTCTTGTGTACCTAGCATCTTTCCATCTTGTCTCTGCTATTCCTAGAATATCTACATCTAATGCTTCTGCCTCTAATATTAAATTTTCTAGCTTTCCTGACTGGTGTAGTGTTCTAACATTCCATGTTCCTATTCTAATATGTTTCCTAAACTTTAGATGTTGTTTATCCGTTTGCTTGACTTTGGGGTGTACGTGGTAAGGTCCCAGTCTTTTCCACGGTGGCCAGCCAATATTCATTATTATGCCCAGAACTTGCCTCTTGTGCGCCACACACTTTGCTGTTTCACCGTTTGAGCCGTTGATCCATTTGGATTCCTCCGCCTCGCGTGCCGTCACAGACTTTTTGTCTAGGGATGGGCATTCCCTATTGTTGACTTATGGTTGTCTCTTTGCGAAGAAATTCTACGCTGTGAACGTAGCCATTAACTGGAGTAGTCGAGACGCCATTTTTTGTCTGTATCGAAGATATGGATCTCGCGAGTCGGAACAACTTGAATGAAATACACTCCACCTATAATCGTCTAAGAACACAAAACACACAGATCCTACAGGTTGGAACTAAATTTGGCAATACACTGTCACCAGTAATACGCTAACCACACCATCGAAATTCGAGTAATCCAGAAAACACAAATGTAAACAAACAAATAATAATAATAAATTGGTAATTGAGAAATAAATTGAGGAATATATAATAGTAATAATGGTATTAATAATAGTAATACCTATAATAATTACTTACATGGCTGAGGCGGAATTGTCTCATTTCATTAATGTTTATAGTCGCATGGTTTGCATCTGTGGGTCTCACAAATGGCCCAGTAGACATACCACCCATGTAATAAAAATCTTAGTAGATGACATGCCATTATATTAAGGTTATCTTCTTATAAAAGCTTCATGGCACGTCATCTATACACTTATGCTTCTCATGCTTTTATTTAGTTGTTGCAATGTGTTTTATGCTTTATTATTTTTATATATGTAGATACCCTCTGTGGTTGGAAAGGAGTCAGAGATGTACTGTGCAGCACAGGAGAGGAGGATACTGACAGCACTGTTTTTCTTATGGCTGTAACCCATCATAGTGGCACAGTGACTCAGGGCGTGACAATCCTTTTGACTTGAACATTTGGTTGCATGCCTGGAGGAATAGAGAAGTTCAGCATAACCAGTAGTCAATTTGTGGCGGGGAATGAGCACAGTGAACCTTATCTTGGCTGCAGTGACTCGGAGCAGTGCATAGGTTGAAACCTACCTTCCTGGTGGTGTGATAGTTATTCTCTGGCTCTGGCCCGGGGTGGGACGAAAATCCACAGACTCCCCAGCAATATAATGCCAGTAAAATGACATTGGGTCAAAGGGCTTGAGCTAATGGACCGCAGCAACCAACCAACCATCAATGTTTATCGGTTTTAACTCTGTTATTCAATTCACATCTAACATCTCTACTACTTTTGTAACCTTTCTTGACATAAATGTCATAATTCATCCTTCTTACCTCACCACATCTGTATACTACAAACTTAATGGTGCACATAGTTTTCTGCATTACACTACTCATATGTCTGCTTGTGGCAACTCTTTGGCCCAGCTTCTTTGCCTTCATCGCTTATGTAATGATTATGATGACACTTTCTTGATAAATATTGTGAGATGATTGTTTTCTATCATAGAGTCTCATACTCTGACAGTGTCCTTTCATCTGCTTGATTTCGTGCCCATAAATTCTCTCCCCCATGACACTGTGACTAATACTCAGGGTACTTCTGATGATTTCACTTTTCATCCCCATAACTCTACCGTCTGTTAAGATCTTGTTCAAATATTATTCCCTTCTCTAGTCTGACCCTAAAATATGTGCAAAGAATTTCTTTTGTCATGCCTATAGGCATGACAAAAATCTTAATGACATCTTGGTCCATTGTCACCACAGGGCTAATGTTTCTGACTATTTTGGCACTGTTCGTTACAACATGTCATTGCTACACATGTATGTAGTGCAGATCCACTGTGTTTCATTTCCTAAGGTCACTTTCACTATCGATGAGGGTTTTACATGTGAATCCTGTAACATCATTTATGTTCTCATTTGTAAACGCTGTGAGAAGAAATATACCGGCTTAAGATTGAGTGACCGTTTCTGTCGGCATCTTCATGATATTAACCACAGAACACCTACCGGTACTCCTGTTGCCATACATTCCAATGTAAGGTCATCGTGTTCCGGTTATATTCAAGTCACTGCGCTAAGATCTTGCACCACAGACAGAGCTAGGTACACCCTTGAAAATCACTATATATTTCAGTTTGGTACCTTTAAGATATTTGGTCTAAATTGTGATAATTCATTTATTTAGATTTTGGTGGCATTCATGTTGTTTTCAGGTATAGATATTTTATTCTGTTTTCATTCCCCATATATTTTTTTAATTCATGTCTCTATTACAATATATGTTTGTCACTGTTACCTTGGATGTCTCTACAGTTCAATGTCTGCCAGTTAATGATTTTGTGATAATGCCATTATTTTACTATTTTCAATGTTTGTCTCGTAATTTCCAGAAAATGACCTTAAGGTTGAAAATATCTTGTATACTGTTATTTATATATATATATATATATATATATACTCTATAGTCGACCACAACTACAAGCAGTCTAATGATGGTAGCATTTGCCATAATGCAGGCACTAAACTTGCTGTCACTAAACGCAAGCTTATGCCCATGCGTGCATACTAAGCAACTCAATGAATATGATTATGAAAGTCAAAATAGGTGATGCATGTAGAGAATGGGTGGAGTCATTAGCCAGCTAAAATTTGAGTCTCAATGCTAAATATCATGCTTATCTTTGTCCCCGGACACACAGTAGGTGTGAAAGAGAACGAATGGACCGACTAATTGTTTAAAGTTTTTAAGCTCTGTGATGTTCTAAAAGTAATTTATCCCTGACACCTGAGCACTTATGGATATGTCCAGTGTGCAAAAAGGATAATCAACATACCTACCTAACTACCCTATAGTCTGTGCATTCATTATATAGCTTATGAAACTTGTGTTCAATGTAAGTACTATGGTTATAATATTTCCTATTAACGATTACAATACAGTGGAATCCCATTACAAAACAACCTGGCCTGGACCTATGAAATATATATGTAATAACAGAAATTTTGTATATTAAGTACAAACAATATAGAACAAATATAATTGGGGATTTTGAAAAGTGTTGTTATATAGGGAAATTTGTTACAAAAGAATGTGCTATAGAGAGATTCCACTGTATATGTAAGTAACCTGAAGATACAATTTTTTTTTAACTGACCGACTCAAATACAGCATATGTATCTCCAATGTTCATCCCTGCAATAACACCAGCACCACCAATCAGACCAGCAGCAATGTTGCTCAAGATGTTTCCATAGAGATTTGGCATACACAGAACATCAAACTGACTGGGACGGGACACCATCTTTAATAGAATGAAAAGGAGGTATAAAGTATAAACATTTCTGATTTCATTTCTACCTTATAAAAAACATAAGGTGCCTTTCCCTTGGATGACACCAAATAGCAGAAACCTCACGACGGCACCCAGACAAACTCCTCAAGTCACACCACCCCAAAAGTCTGTCTAAAGACTACCCCAGTCAGGATACAACATATTTCCTCACAGGAGTAAAACGAGAAACATAAAAAGGTTTGGAAAACACACAGAACTTATAATACACCACAATATAGTCCTTTTAAGGAATAGAGCTAAAAGTCACAGCTGTTACCTAGTTTGACACCACAATCCTACCTACAACCAGGCAACCATGCCACAAAAATCCAAGTCCCCATACATGCTGATATAACCAAGTAGGAATTTATTCCAGGTTGAAAAGAGCGTGCCTCTGCCATGAGACAAACCCACCAGTTCACACAAAAATAAATATAGAAATAGACAGTGGATGACAATGGGTTGACAGTGTTGACCCCCTTCCCATTTTCTTCTAATTTTCGATGTTCTTTATTCTTGAACCACAACTCCATTTTTGTCTTCCATACGCACACTACTTGTTGTGTTTGTGTAGCATTTGTTTACAGTGGTATCATTCACATGAGTCTTTCACTTGATCTGATTTGACACTAATGATTCCTTTTCTTGTGGCGGCATTTCTCTCACCTAGTTCTATTCCTATTTCCTGTCTAGCAAAAGTGCGCAGGTTTTTGGTGCGCACCTAAGTTACCATCCACTAAGCACACATGTTTTTTTGTCAATCTGATGCATGGAGATGGTTTGGTGAAAATAATTTCTGTGTTTTTATAATTCAATAATTTAATAATTTGTGTGTGTTTGTTTCCTGTTTTTTATGTTTCTTGACAAAGGTCCCAGTTGGACTGCAATGTCGAAAAAGTCCATGTTCCTTTTATTTTATTGTTAATTTTTTTATTTCATAGATCATATAGTAACTTATTACATCAACTTAGTATTTATCGCTTATCTATTGTGTTGCTGCAGCACTCTCCACCTTGTCTGATATCCTTTGACAGTTTGTATTTATACAAATACAGCAGCATTTATCAAGAAAACCAGGCTAGCTGTGTTGACATATCAAACTGCAAACAAGAAGAAAAAAATATATTTCTCTTCCCTATTTGCTTACATTTACAATCACATATTCTGCTGGAATTGCACTTATCTGCCCGTGTGTTATTATGGAGCAAAGAATAGCAACACAGTAACTTGGCATGCATGTTGTAAGAGACAACTAAGAAGAATTGGATGTGGTGTTGCCTGCAGTGCCCCATAGGGCAAAGTGATCTAAAAGCCATGCTAAATCAAATGTGTTACAAGCCATGCTAAGTCACAAGAAGCGAGATCTGGTACTCTATTTCATAGTTCATCGTAGCCCTTAAAAAGAACACAACATGTCATGGGTATATCCTACAAAACACTATCATGGTGATTAAGCGAAGACAACCGTAATGTCAAAAACATAAAAGAAACGAGAGGACGAAAAAATGTTGTAGACAATTTCGATGATGAAATCATTAAGAGAGCAATTTATAAGATTTTGTATGGCAAAGAAGCATTTGACATTAAAAATATTGAAAACGTATGTAGAAAAACTAACGACATTCACATTTCTGAAACAAAATTATGGAAATCAGTAAGGAGTGCAGGATTTACATTTCTCAAATATATGGCAGAAGCGTCATTTGTGAGAAACCACATTTAGAAACTATGACAAGTAAATATTTGAGACAAATTAGGGAGATGAGGAAATAAAGTTATGATATAGTATATACTGATGAAACATGGATAAATGATCATCATACTAATGAAAAGGAATGGCAATCTACAGATGGAACTATTAAGAGATATATACCAAGCAGCAACGGTCAAAGATTAATAATGGCACATGCACGTAGCAGAGAAAAAGGTCTGTTGAAAAATTGTGAACGCATGTTCATTTCCAAATCTACCGATAATCGAGACTACCATGCTGAAATGAATGGTCATATATTTAGAGAGTGGATAGAAAAGACTACTTCCATCATTAGATAGACTCTCCTACTGGTTATGGACAACACTTCTTACAATACGGTAGCTGCATGTGAAGATAAGACCCCTACAACCTTGTCTACCAAGGAAGAGATTAAAATATTGTCATGCACCTTTACTGGAATTCCCATTCACACCTGAGACTGGACAAACTTGTAGTTTTCTATGAGATTTCAATAAACTAGTACTAGGCGTGTTCACTGGCACGCCCACTGTCATTCCAATTGCAATTAGAGCAGTCAAGGGAGAGAAGAGAGGCCTTTCTATTGCAATCAGGGGGACACAACCCAGAAACTTCACAGCTAGACATCTCAAATGCCCTCTGCAACATTTTCTTAACAGAAACATATAACATATACATATTAGATAGTAAGCAAATTACTGTTCTGTGTGGGGTGCAAAGGGAATGCATTGCTCTAGGCGGACCCAGGGTTAGCAAATAACCAAGATCCCAAATGTACCTCCACGCGGTGCACCCTGGAAACAGAAATACAGCAGCTCGTGCTGATTCTGGCCAAATCATTTGGGGATCGTGTCCGAGAATGTGGAGGTAGCAGATGGAAAGAGATTTGACTGCACAAGAGACAGACAATATCTCCGACACCACCAGCAGCACCACATATAGCGACACTGTCGACATACAGTAAAGCTAGTCAGTCCAGTCCGAACATTGGAGGGGCGGCCAATGTAAAAGGCACGTAAAGGTAGATGCATGGCGAGAGACAAACATATTTCATACCGAGTACAATGAAACAATGAAAGGGCAGAACAGCGCTAGAGGGCAGCGCGAACTGCAAATAGAAAATGAAAAGTTCCTAGGAAAGGGGAACTACAAGCTCCGTCAGCTCGAGTCGAGCTTCTAGTTACCTGTGTTTCTTACAGGCAGAGACCCAGACCCATTCACTGGCGTTTGGTAAAGCAAGAAGACCAAATCCAACTCTAATGTCGAGCCTTCCTAAACCGGAAATATGCTCGCGAAGAGAAAGGGTTCTGTACCCGATGGGCTTAGGCAAGAAAGGGACAACGATGGTAGTCCTGGCCCAAATCTACTGTCAAGGTTTCCTATACCGGAAGTACACTTGCAGAGAGAAAGGGTTCCGTACCCGATGCGCTCAGGCACAAAAGGGACAACGATTTAGCCCTGGCCCAACTCTACTGTCAGGTTTTCCTACACCGGAAATACACTTGAAGAGAGAAAGGGTTCAGTACCTGATGGGCTCAGGTGCTATTGGGACAAGGACGCTCAGCTCGAGAACGCCTTGCTCTCAAACGCGTGGTGTGAGACTCGAACTTGGACAAGTGGTACACGATGTCGTGTCGGTGAATGACACCTCGGC
The DNA here is from genome assembly GCA_034231615.1 of Meghimatium bilineatum. NCBI lineage: Eukaryota > Metazoa > Mollusca > Gastropoda > Stylommatophora > Philomycidae > Meghimatium > Meghimatium bilineatum. Next base: position 54,727,608 of record CM067317.1, read on the forward strand.
TAAGAGGGCGAAAGAGCCAGGGTCCAACTCCTCTGTTGAGTTCTTCCCCTTAAGGAACCAGGCTCACAGATGAGAAACAGTTCAGTACCCAATGGGCACAGGCACAGCACGTCCAATTACACGAGGCAAGTTCATAGACAGTGGAACACCTCGTTCGAGTCAGACGAGAGCAAAAAATCGTCTGGGCGAAGAGTCGCCACTACGCGTGCCTGGAGACAGATATAGAGGCTGTCACAGGCTAAGGGTAGCCCACCCGAATTGTCAAGGCATGCCAAAATCGGATGTGCTAGGCCTACAAGGCGCATAACGGTGGCACAACGTAATCACGCTCCCGGCAGAAATCGCACGGATATCCGTGATGGTTACAATGGAGCGAACGAAAAACAAACAAACAAACAAACTGTTCTGTGTATGTGTAGCATGCATGCAGTGAACTTATTCTAATGGCTATATGGATGGTACTTGATGATGATGAGTTTCCAACTGCGATTCATAAATTACCGATGACACAGACGACGTTCGTTACGTGAATGGTACACAAAGAATTCATATTCTTACAAGATCTAGATATGGCCTTTTTACAATTCTTGTCATATCAGAACATATAACAATAGATCTATGCTATCTACAGCTTGTTTTAATGGTGGCATAATAGTTTATTTTGGACTTAATATTTGCTGACCATGAATTGATAATTTTTCATGAACACACGTTCGTTGCGTTAATGCTACACAAAGAATGAATCTTTTACATGATCTAATTGACAATGTAACAAATTTCGATCATATTTGCACAAGTAAAATGAGATCTAACTAGATATACATGCTAAGCTAGTGTTTGATGGTGGCATAATAGGTTTCGGTTTATTTTGCACATTTTTATGGTAAATGATGATCTACCAAATCTGACACTGTAAAGTTATATTAGGCCTACTAAATTAACATGAAGAATAACCACATTGCCTTACCTGTATAAATATTGATTGTGCACTAATCAACAATAATTCAATAGGAATTTTACATAAATATGACGATGAAAAACGTTGAATGGTGCTTGCAAATGCACAATGTCTGGCTCCTGTATAAAATGTGCAAAATTGAGAAGCGGTATCTTTGAACCAGATGCGAATTCCAAGCCTCTATCTATTGTCTATCGCCAGGTGGTTTGTGATCCACTCTTGCCATTAAGCGTAGGGGTGATTGGACCTCGAGCATGCGTTCTATTGCCAGATGTGTGGCCTCGGCTGTGCTATGACCGTGTGTGTACAGGATTTCCCTGACGTTTTCTATCCATCTTTTCCGTGGTCTTCCTCTGGCTTTGTACCCTGATCTCATTTGGTTATATGCTTGTACGGGCAATTTTTCGTGGTGCATTCTCATAATGTGGCCAAACCACTTGATCTGTTCTCTCTCTATGTGATCTGTACAAGATATTATGCTTAGCTATTCTTTCCCTGATATATTCATTTCGCAATCTATCAAGCCTGGTGAAAACGGCAGCTTTCCTCAAGCATTTCATCTCACATGTCACCAAGCCTCAACGAGGTTTATTTAATTCACCGCTGGGTAATAAATATGTCAGGTCTGTAACACCCCTTCAGACTACAATAACTCCAATGCCTTGTGTGTGTTTGAACTAAGAGTTCACATTTTGGTAAAGAATAACAGGTGTGCATTAGATAGAAAAAATTTGTTGGTATATGTGCTAGGCTGGAATTTCTTGATAACTCTTGTAATGAATTGTAAAAACCATAAATTATACAAACCTTCATTAGATGGACTTTTGCACACATAATTTTCACCTTTCCTGTTGAAGAAAACACTTCACAAGACAACCGCAATCTCCATTAATATAGCATGCCGCTCCCAGGCAAGTGGTATATTCAGAATATTGTTGATAACATGGGCTTGCGATCTGCCATTTTGATTACATACAGATGTTGTCACAGCTGTATTATTGACAACTTTTGTCTTGCGTTTGTCGATGATCACCTACCTCATTTTACTCATTAGTTCAAGCACAACTTCGGCCTGTTGGAACAACATGGTAACTGTTATCGAAGTTAACATGTTAACTGTTAACTACGGATCCTTAGGAAAAAATTTAAATCACAAGCGCATCAGAGTAACTGTGACCACTCATGACGCATCAGATTAACTGTGACCACTCATGACGCATCAGAGTAACTGTGACTGACCACTCATGACGCCATCTTAAACCTATATAGATTAGTAATGATACTACTGACTGTTTAATGTTAATTAAGAAATGAGAAATTCATTTGTCTCATCTGACATAAAATATATCATACTTATTGCATTTGTAACAGAAACCTTGCTAAAGGCAGAATAGATAAGAACTGCTCTCACTTGCATACTAGCATTGTCAATGATCAGATCGTTGAACTGAATGTTCGGGTACTCCTTGGACACCTCTCTACAGCACTCAAGAAACAGTCCATCTCCAAGTTTCCTATTTCAATAAAATGACAAATACATAAATTAGTTAGAAGAACATAAATCCACACAAAAATCTTCTGCGAGCATTCACATATTCCTGCAGATTAACAAGATGTAGCCTGAAGAATGGAATATGTCAGGTTTACAGCTTAGCTGCAATATCTGAACTTTTTATTCCAACACACTCAACTTTAGTATTGTTTCTGTGTCACTTTTGATCCTCTATAGGATGGGATAGCTATTACATTAAACCCAATTCCCCTCAGGGTCAAAGGTGTGCCACTCTGGAAACATTAATTTTTAAAATCCCACCATGCCTCTCTGGTCTCAGTTTCTTGTTTAGTGTGGAGAATCTTAAATCATTTCAGACATGACGTTTTGGTTACTTTAAAAGAAATTATGGAGTCATTTTAGCTAAATTATTTGTTACAAATTTAAATTAAATGATACAACATTTTATATATCATTTTGTTTATGACACAATGTTCTGTCTATCCTGATCACAAATATCTTTCATTATATTTGTAATTTTGGTATACAAAATGTTGTTTAAATTATAAAATGGTACAATGACGACAACATAAACTCATATGAAATGGATATCGTATAAAGATATATTGGTTCATTACTGGGAGTTGTATCTACATTCCAACTTTTTAATAATATGCGTAGTTTCATTAAGCTTTTGTGATATTGTTTCTCTCTACACATCTATTCCGCATAACGATGGACTTTGTGCCATACATTTATATATTTATTAAATCCATACAAATCTATTGCTATATCTACCATAATTCAACTGGCTGAATTGATCCTTACCTTGAATCCCCTCGAATTCAATGGGCACCTTCTTTTTTAAATCAAATATCAACTGTAGCAATTGAGTACTAAAATGGGACCCAGTTATGCTTGCTTATCACCTTTAACATCTCATATTTTATTGTTTCCAGGACCCTTGTCCTAACCATTTTCCATCATTATATTGATGATCGGTTTGGAGTACCAATTATCTTTAGTGTTACCATCCTGAAAATAATGTGGGGGTGGTTCGTTCCATGTTTGCTAACATATGTATTAGCAGTGTTTTCTTCTCATGGAAAAAAGGTTGACATATGCTTGTTCTGGCTGTCGTGGAGTGGCACAGAGTGCGTCTGTGGTGGCCAAGATGCAGAGTTCAATCCCTGATACAGCTAAATGTGCATCCGCAAACTACTAAACATATTTATATTGCCTAGAAAATCACTACAGCAAAAAAATGCTGGGTTGATGGTTACATCCTGAATAGGATACACTACCAATATGTTTAGTTTGTGAAAAATTGTCTATATTGTAGTAGAAACACCCATCCCCCCAAACAATATACCACACATAAACACAATTCACTACCTCAAAATTATTTATTAAAATGTTGGCATAAGAAAAGTATCTTGCAGGGAACAATGAGGGTGGAAGAAAAAAAGGAGGTAAGAGAAAAGTATGGATTGATCATATTAAGGACTGGACAGGATTACTTTTCTCTACACTCAAACAAAGACCTAATAACAGAGAGACATAGCAAAATTTTGTTTTAGTTTCCAGAATGATACCCCTACGGCCTTGAAGGATTATGGGTTTGATGATAATGATATGAAAATCACCTTTTAAAAAGTTTGAGATTTGGCTAGAAAACCTTTTTCCCGTAACCTTTTACCACGCTGCAGGTGGAAAATTCCGCCAAGGTCTGAACAGCTTAATGAAAAATATCTGCCCTCATATATTATGAAATATCATACAAGAAGATGTATTTTATCACCAAGCCTATGTAACATCTACACAGATAATATTTTAAACATATAGAAGGAATGCAAGGACTCAAGAACAGTGGAAAAATAATAAACAAAACTGCAGTCTGCAGAAGACACTGTCTTTTCAGCAGAAAATAAATTGGAACTACAAATCCTGTCAATGAATTAAGTAAAGAATATGGACTAGATATAAACATCCAAAAAACAAACCCATGATTATCAGCAACATCACAGAAGATAGGTGCTAAACATAAAAATACATGGGAAGATACTACAAGTAGAACATCACCAATATCTCGGACACATAATCACAAATGATGGTAGATGTGAAACAGAAGTTAAAAGAAGAATAGGAATGGTTTAATAATAAATGATAAAGGTACTTTAACCTTTATCAAGCTGGATTAAAATTATGCTATCCATCGCCTGGTGTGAGAGCTGGAAATTAACTAAATCTCTAGAAAACACACTAAATGTCTTCAAAAACAAATGTCTCAGGAAAATCACAAACTGGTTTCAAGATTTCAAGGCACACGAGTCACACAAGAGAAGATACAAACAAGAACATATCACAGATGTCATTAGAAAAAGGCTTTGGGCCTACATCGGTCACGCACTCAGAATGAATGAAGATAGAATACCACACCAGGTCTTTTCATGGTCACTGAGTGGCAAGAGAAAAAAGGAAAGACCAAAAACAACACTGAAAAGAACTATTGAGAAAGAAATCACAACAGCTGGTATGAAAAAAACGATCTGGAACAACTGGCTGTTGATCAACAAGCATGGAGAGCTATGACATCTGCACTATGTGCCAAGCGTGGCACAAGAGGAAAATGATGATGATATTTATCCCCTGCTGCTGGATTCCTTTATGAAAATTTGAGCTACCGGTATTTTTGGTGGGTGTTTGGAATACACAATTTTTATTTTATAATTAAAGATTTTAAAATTAGTTTTGCCCATTTAAATTAAGAATTTTGTACTGCAAATATGTGTTAATTCTTTTTTTAATGTATAATACAAGAGATGTGAGATAAGTGGTGAAGATGTTTAAAAAAAAAAAAAAACCAAACACAGGTATTTTAAAAACACAATAACTTTTTTGATTAGTAATTTTGAAATAATTTGTACATATGTAAACAAAGGATTACATATTGCAAATATGTGTGTATTTTATTTTTATGTATGTGTGATACCAGAAGAGTGAGAAAGTGGTTAGCATAATTTTTCACAAATAACCACCAAAAAAACACACACAGACATACATGGATATTACTGTTTAGAGAATGCAATAACGCTTTTGTTCTTAGAGATTTTAAAATAATTTTTGTACATTTAAATAAAGAATTGAATAATGCATATATTGGTGTACACATATGGTTGGGTCTGTGGGTCTCACCAATGGCCCACTAGACATACCACCCATGCAACAGAACACCTTAGTGGATGACATGCCGTTATATTGAGGTTATCTTCTTAGAGAATCTTCATGGCACGTCATCTATACAATTATGCTTTTATTTTGTTGTTGAAATGTGTTTCATGTTTACCTTAATATATATGTATGCACCTCTTGGGAGGGAGCCAGAGATTTACTGTGCAGCACTGGGGAGGAGGAAACTGACAGCACTTTTTTTTCCTATTGTTGAAACACATCATAGAGGCACAGTGACTCAGGACATGACAATCCTTTTGACTTGAACATTTAGTTGCATGCATGGAGCAATAGAGAAGTTCGGCATAACAAGTAGTCAATTGGTGGCGGAGAATGAGCACAGTGAACCCTATCTTGGCTACAGTGGCTAGGGGCAGTGCATAGGTTGAAACCTACCTTCCTGGAGATGTGATAGTTATTCTCTGGCTCTGTCCCGGGGTGGGCAGAAAATCCACAGACTTCCCAGCAATATAATGCCATTTAAAGCATTAGGTCAAAGGGCATGAGCCCATGGACCGCTGGATCAGCAACCAACCAACCAACCATATATTGGTGTACATTCTGCTTGTGTATGTGTGATACAAGGGGTGTGAGAATGTTGTAAAGATGGGAGAAAGGGGGGGGGGTGGATTTTAATCCTGGAAAAATATTTAAAAATTACTTACTTTTATTTTCTGAAGTGGCAACCCTGATAACACTTATCTACACCTAGTCTATTGTTTCATAACCAAACTAACATAATATTGCTGGAGAAATCAATAAAACATGTACATTTAACTTACCTTGTCGTTAATGTCACCTTCTAGTCTTAGTACTAGTCTTGTCGGCAAACCAGTGAATACATTATTAGGTCTATATTTTTCACGTCATTTGCAACAAAACAAACGTGTTGCCATATCTAATTTCAAAACTAATTTTATTCACAAGAATTCTTTACTATCAGAAATCCATAATGATTTATGTCAATAATACATATTGACGGACGACCACAATTTATACAATTTCTTCTTCGACATAAGTCTTGAATGTTTAATTCTAAGCCAGTTTCAGAAGCAGATGGTACTGCTAGCTATGATTCACTGATTCCTGTCACATGACATTGACGATTGCTTAATTTTCACTTCACTGAATAGAGACATAATAAAGAAATTCTCGACCGCAGTTATAAATAACAGGATAATTTTTTTTACAAATATCTCAACCATGGCGTGCTAAAGGTTAAATAAGATGAGGAAAACATTGACATCTAAACAAGCTAAAAATGAGAATTATAAAATCCTACAACTATTCTATATTAATGTATGGCTGAGAAACATAGACAATTAAAAAACAACTAGAAGACAGAATTGATGATTTTGAGATGTTGATATATTGAAGAATAGGAAAGAGAAGAAAATTAACAAAGAAGTTCTAATAACACTTCGCATGAAAAAAGAACTATTAAAGAAAATAAAGATCAAACGAATAAGTATTTTGGACATATATGTCAAGACATGACAGCTTGTTGAAGACCTTACTTGAGGGTAAAGTCGAGGTGAGGTAAGCAAGAGGTAGGCAGATATACAAGTGGGAGAGAAACATCATGATATGGACAGGTTACGTCTAGCAGCAGAGTGCACCACCAAGGCAAGAGACTGAGAATGTTGGAGGTCAACTTCAGTCAACTCTTCCTTATGGAGTTGATGCTGATGATTACAACCATAAAGAAATGATGGGCTTATATCTGATATGTATTAGGTATGTTGATTATCCTCTTCCCACACCGGACATGTCCATAGGTGCTCAGATCTCCGTTTAGAAAATCTCTCAAGATATAATGGCCGATGGTTTCGGTTATATGTTGATTCACTGCTTGTTTTGAAATATTTGTTAGGTGTTCTCTACAAGCCACGTCAATCCTCACTCCCAATTCACACATTCTTAATATTGACTCATGTTCATTTATTTCAAAATCCTCTGATCGTGCGGACTCACCATTTGTTATGGTGGCAAGGCTAGCTAATTTGTCAGCCCGTTCATTTCCCTCCACATCCACATATCCGGGGACAAAGATAAGCATGAGTTTTCACAGTGATGCCCGCAATTTTTTCTCTCTCTAATTACTCCACACAACCCCTAAGTACATCACCTGCTTTGACTTTATGAATCATATTCATTGAGTCACTTAGTATGCATATATGGAAATAGGCTTGCGATTCCAGCCAGTTTATTTCCTGCATCTCGGCATATACTTCCATTGTTAGACTGCTTATTGACTTCGTGTACTTTTCTTCCTTGTGATCTGGCAGTAAAAGCACATCGCTGGTGGAGGTGACCAAATAATGATTGTGTAAATCTGTGTAAATCACATCTATGTCATCAGCATGTTCACAGATGAGTGCCTTGACCTCAGCAACAGCGCTTACACAGCTAGGTTCCATGCACACTCTATGGAGTGTAATGATGGTCTTCACTGCCTCCTGAAAGACCATAGAAATAGGTATCCATTTCTCGCCAGGAGTTATGCCTTCTGGGGCGCAAATATGTTTAGCTGTATCCTCGGCACAGCCCATCCATGATTTGCCTCTCTTAGGTTCGCTTCCCTTCACATGAGGGAACTAATTGTGTAGCTGGTGGTCTGTGTCAGAACTGCCTACTCAGAATGTCCCTACTCAGCCACATTGGAAAGATATATATGCAAAAATCTTTGAGCAGAGAATAAGACCGATATCAGTAGATTTGGAAATGAAAATGACACCCAATAAAAACATGCAATACATTTTTGAGTAAACTAGAGGACTGCAAATATAATAATATTGTAAAATATAATAATGAAATCCCTAAAAAAAAATTGCTTACATATTTTGCACTTATACAAAAGTGACTAGATTTATAAATTTGATGTGCAGGAAACTCAAAAAAAAGTTGCATTTCACAGCAATATTACAGTAATTCTGTCATCACTGATGACATCTTATTTTATAGTATTTTTAATTGGCCACTATATTTATACTTTGCCTAACGGCCAATGAAGAGTTGGAAAGAAAAAAAACAATATTCAAATAATACACACACATTTCCCCTCATTGACAGAAAATAATGGTAATTTGTACCGTAAACCGGTCTACTTTATGGCTATCAACAAACAAGTATTGTTATCTTAAAAACAACATTCGTAGTGACTGCTGTGATAAATTTGTTCAGTTTAGATAATAATTAAGAAAAAATCTCTAACGTAGTTATGAAATAATCCACTCATAAAAAATATGATGCCCATATGCTTAGTAATTACAGAGATAATAGACAAAATCGGTGTTCAACTATTGATTTCGTCTCTGCTAATATCTGGCATACAATGCCAAAATTAATTTAGGATATCTGGAGGAAGGTGATTCTTGGAACAGTATCATAAGTATTGTCAGAGATCAGAGCTGACTGTACGGAGTTGACTTGTAACCCTGCATATTTACCTCAAAGTTATAAAAGAATTCTCAGTATACAGTCCCCTTTTAGGCATAAATGGTTGGTTGGTTGGTTGCTCATCCAGCAGTCCATGGGCTCATGCCCTTTGACCCAATGCCATTGTGTGATATATGCATGTGTTTGCAAGCTGTCGTTTTGTTCCATATAATGTGTTCCATTTATCTGGCCCTGGAGGGAAAAACATTTTCCTGACATCATCCAGCGCTGGTCATTCAAAAAGGTGGTGGTCAACAGTTTCATAGGGATGAGTGCACAGCCGGCACCCTGGAGTGTGTTGTGGTTGTATTCTGTTCAGGTGATTGTTAAGCTGTACATGTGTGCACAGTCAGAAGATGATACTCTGGTCTTTTCTTTCCAGGAGGTTGATATTGTCTTTAGGATTTGGGCTGGTCATATATTTATAGATTTCCCTCACCGTGTTTCCCATGGCCCATCTGTTCATCCAATTTTATTTGTTCAACATCATTTTAACTGTGTGCATGGTTGTTTCTGTATACGGCTGCTCTTGTTGTGCTCCCTTCTTTGCTAGTGTCTGCCTTACCATTGCCAGGTGTGTTTGAGTGGCCAGGAATCCACTGCATAACAATGCTGACTTCGTAAGATCTAAGCAGCTGGTTGGCATGGTGGTATATTTCAACTAGCTCAGGTTTACAATGTCCATAATATTCCAGTGCTTGAAGAGCGGACATAGAGTCTGTAAAAATAACAATGTTTTTGGACTTTTGATGGGAAGGCATCAAATATGGTCTTCAGGTAGTACAAGGTAACTTCTAGTGCTGTTATTTCAGCTTCATAGTTAGAACATATCTCCCCACATGCATCAAACAACTCATCAGATGTTTTGTCTGGATATTCTATATAGACACCATAACCTGCTGTGATGGTGGCTTTGAAAGCAGACCCATCAGTATAGACATGAATCCATTGTTCTGGGTAGGTGTCTATTGTTTTCTGTGTTGCTTTCATAAGACTTACTGAATCGGAACATTTCGTTGCATTATCTCTTAACTGTGTTCTGATTTCCGGCAATTTAAAACCTGTGTGTGGTAGTAAACATTTTTCTACTCTTTGCAGTTCTTGTCTCTTGTCTGGGAGGTGATACCTGTCTTTTATTTCAGTGACATGCCTAAGGACTTACTTTTGTTTTATTCTGTGGTTTAGTTGCCAGTTTTCTACAAGTTGTGGGTGGTCTTTGTTCATTCTTTTGCTTTTTTCATAAGCCTTCATTGCAGCCATATCTCTCCGCATCTCAAGGGGTTCTACATTTGTATGCATTTCACATGCAGCCGTTGGTGTAGATCTCATTACTCCACTAATAAGACATAGGGCATTGTTCTGCACTCTGTCTAGAGATTCTACATTTGTCTTGGAACATGTTGTCAGGAGTGCACTGTTGTATTCTAAAGCAGAACGTATGTAACCAAGATATAGTCCTCTAAGAGTATCCTTGTCTGATCCCCAAGATGTGCCAGCGAGTCTTTTCAGTAGTTGTAATCGTTTAAGTGCTTTATTTTTGACATTTTCGACATACGAGGCGTGTTCAAATGAAAACGGGACTTGTGGATTTATTTAAAAAGTATCATACGCAATTTAATATTTTCAACGGAATTGAACAAAGCAACCACTTGTGAATAAGAATGCACCTGGGTTCATCAGAAAAAATCTCCGTATGCATTTAGGCAAGCATCCCACTGTTTAGGTAGACGTCGAATGCCGTCCGAGAAAAAGTTGCGTGGCTGTTCTCTGAACCATGTGGTCACCGCTGTCTTCACGTCTGCGTCGCTGTTGAAACGCTGTCCCTTTAGTGCTTTCTTCAACGGTCCGAACAAATGGAAATCACACGGGGATAAATCGGGACTATAGGCTGGGTGATGAAGAACTTCCCAATTCTTCTTTGCCAATGTTTCCTGCACAATTTTTGCGACGTGTCAACATCAATGCCGCCCATTATAAAGACACTTTAGACAAGCTGCATAAGGCCATCAAGGCTAAGCGACCAGGCAGACTTTCTCAAGGTGTGATTCTTCTCCACGACAACGCTCGTCCGCACGTCGCAAAAATTGTGCAGGAAACATTGGCAAAGAAGAATTGGGAAGTTCTTCATCACCCAGCCTATAGTCCCGATTTATCCCCGTGTGATTTCCATTTGTTCGGACCGTTGAAGAAAGCACTAAAGGGACAGCGTTTCAACAGCGACGCAGACGTGAAGACAGCGGTGACCACATGGTTCAGAGAACAGCCACGCAACTTTTTCTCGGACAGCATTCGACGTCTACCTAAACAGTGGGATGCTTGCCTAAATGCATACGGAGATTTTTTCTGATGAACCCTGGTGCATTCTTATTCACAAGTGGTTGCTTTGTTCAATTCCGTTGAAAATATTAAATTGCGTATGATACTTTTTAAATAAATCCACAAGTCCCGTTTTCATTTGAACACGCCTCGTACTTCTTGAGGGTGAGTTGCTGATCAAGTGTGATTCCAAGGTATGTGGGATGTTCTTCTCTTGGCAATTTCTCTGTATCCAATTTAGGCATAGATAAGCAAAGGAAAGTGTACTCTTCATTCAACGGAGAATAGGACTCACACTAAGCAAACATTCTGTCACCTCTCACACATACACACACACACACACAACTCACATGATATTAGCTTTATGAATTGCTGTAACCTTCTTCCTGTTGTGTTCCACTGCATAGTCAAATGCAAATTTAGCAATCTTCCTACTATTTCTAGCTGTGATGATTTTCAAGCTCTCCACAACACCGGACACACTCTGGAGAATGAAATTTCAAGTAGATAATACACATTCAGAAAATATATAGTTAACTGCATGATTAAATAAGTTGTTCCAGCAAACTTTAAAAAACAATAGAATTTGATCAGAAAACCTGTCTTCTTACAGGTCCCAAAACAGGGGCAAAGAAAAGCTATACTCTAACATGTCACGCATATCATAAGAGCAAACTATGGAGATTTGGTGTTGGATGTTCTATTTCACAAGTAAAAGTGACCTATAAGCCCTGCTGAAGTCCACTTTAGTTAAAAGAAATAAATATCACAGCTATGCTGTAAACCATGAAACATCCTGCTAAGCGATATGGGTTGCACGAGGAAGTCTGCTGGTCCTAGCAGTGGCCTACAAGACTTGTACAGTAGTAATATATATTGGTGACATCAACCTGTCAAATTTAAGCAGGAGCATGTATACATGTCATTTTTTCCCTTTTAACCTTTAGCACACCATGGTCATTTGGATACACCAAATTTGTCCCCGATATTTACAGCCATTGTTGAGCCCATACATTTGCTATGCCCCTATTCAGCGAAGTGACAATCATATGATCGTTAATATGATGTGACAAGAATCAGCGAATAATAGTTATCAGTTGTTTTCAACTTGTGTTATCAGTATACGGTCTGAGACATTTGTAGAACAAGAAGTTTTCAATCGCAAGACATCAACATTGGGAATCCATCGCAGGTTAAAATGGTTGTCAATATGCAGGCCTATAATTGACATAAATCATTATGGATTGTGATTCCAATAGTAAATAATTCTTGGGAATTTCATTTGTTTTAAAGTAGATATAACCTGAAAAAAAACTGTGAGAAAACTGTCAATACCATCTTTACCAAGCGTCATAAAGTAGCCAAAGAAAATATCAGTCTATGGTTAGATGCACAGTAAATTGTCAAGAGAAGAACATCCCACACATCTTGAAGTCATGCTTGATCAGCAGTCACCCTCAAGAAGAACATAGAAAATGTCAAAAATAAAACACTGAAACAGTTACAGCTACTGAAAAGGCTCACTGGCACATCTTGGGGATCAGACAAGAATACCCTCAGAGGACTATATCTTAGTTACATATATTTTGCTTTAGAATACAACAGTGCACTCCCGACAAAATGTCCCAAAACAAACGTAGAATGGCTACAATGGAGGCTTATGCTTATGAAAGAAGCAAATCATCAAGTTCCGCCTCCGCAACGAAGGTTGGCTGCAACAGACCTCCTACATCCCCTGTCTCTTGCTTGATGGTGAACTCTGCTAGACTGTAACCTGTCCATCTCGTGGTGTTACTTTCCCACTTGTATCTTTGTCTACCTCTTGCTCACCTCCCCTAAACTTTACCCTCAAGTAAGGTCTCCAAGAAGGTGTCATGTCTTTTAATGTGTCCAAAATATTTTATATGCTTTATCTTTATTTCCTTTAATTTTTTCTTCATATTAAGTGTTGTTATAACTTTTGTGTTCTTCTCTTTCCATGATGTTCTCCCTATTCATCTATATATCCACATCTCAAAGGCATCAATTCTGTCTTCTAATTGTTTGTTTATTGTCCATGTTTCTGAGCCATACATTAACCTTTAGGACTCTATGGTCGCAACATTGCACCTTGCATGTGCGTCCCACCTTGCCTGTGGTCGCAATCATGCGCCATATGATATCGCTCCATTCCTGAGTACGGAACTTCACGAAGTTAAAGCTTATAGGACGTAGAATTCCCGCCACACGAAGCTAGGAATACATCACAGTTTAAAGGTAAATTCCTTTACACATTACGATTGTAAGAGAGAGAAAGCCAGTTGAATTTGTCAACGCATTTCTAGAGCGACATTAGCCATTTTCTGCCGTATTTTACTATCAAATTGAGTACCGCGTGGCATGGTTAAGTGATCGTGACTACATGATCTAATTGTTGTTTTTTGTGTTTAATATGTTGTTATTTGATAAGAATGTTTGTGTATTCATTAAAAAACACAAAAATAATATGTATCAGGGGTGCCACGTGTGTACATGGACAATAATTACGTTGTGTGTCGGGCTAGACCTAGTGTTGACTGGACGGACGTTATATGTGATTTCTTCATGTTTTATTAGTTCATATTATATTATTAGTTTTGATATAAAACAATATATATACAATAAGTATAGGTATTTATGAGGATTTTATCAATGTTGCCACACATTGCTCTTGTATTAGGGTCGTCACGAAGTTATATGTGCGATTTAAAAATGGCGTTTTGAATTCCCCCCCCCCCCAAATGTTCAACTTCACAACTGTCATATCACACATACAACAACAACAAAAACATGATTATATTCACTATTCACTCCTTTATTTAGATGCGCAAAAATTATTTTGATATCTTTTAAAATAAAAAAGTTATCACGTTTTCAAAACACCCACCATTAATAACGCAAATTTTCCAAAAAATAAGTCATGATCAGGGGGGATATTGCGTAATTTTAAATCAGAGCGCTAAAGGTAAATATAGAATAGATGTAGCATTTTATAATTCTCATTTTTAGCTTGTAATTCATTTAGATGTTAATATTTTCATCATGTCATTGAAAGTGCTTTTAGCCATTTTTATTCTCCTTTCAAAATTCTTCCTGAAAATGTTGCAGTGTCTGCTATGGCAAAGTTCCCTTTTTTTCCACAGCCCATAGAAAAACCTCCCTGCGCTCTTTCACAGGAAACCATGCAGTAACGAAAGTTTATTCTCCTTTTAACTTCTGTTTCACATCTGCAATCATTTGTGATTATGTGTCAGAGATATTGATAATGTTCTACTTGTTGCAGCTTCTCTCCGTGTATTTTTATGTTTAGCACCTGTTCTTCAGTGGCTTTGCTGATTATTATGGTTTTATTTTTTGATGTTTATATCCAGTTCATATTCTTTAATTGATTTATCAACTTGATCTATTAGTCTTTGTAGTTCCTGTTCACTTTCTGCTAAAAGAACAGTGTCATCTGCATAGGTTGTTTATTATTTTCCCATTGATCTTGAGTCCTGGTATTCCTTCTATATGTTTAAAGATATTCTCTGTGTAGACATTACCCCTTGGCAGTGGAAGCATTCTTAATCTGTAGATACTCAGACAAAAAATATGCAACTTCCTCTGGAACCCTGCCATTTCTATGATTTCTTGTTTTTCTGAACATGTTTGCATTTTTAGCATAACTTTGCATTTATTGAGTTATTGATTTCCAATTCAGAATAGAGATAAGTGGATGCTGGATATGGTTTGGAAGTGTTGTGTGCTTTTGTGTGTCAGTGTTATTTTGTGGACAACGAACATCGACAGTGTGGACAAACGTACTGAACTTACTTTCATAATGAAACCAACATGTTACTCTTTCTACTTTGAAATCAAACATAATTTCCAAGAATTCCTCATCACCAAAATAACAATCCATAATGATTTTAGTTAAAATGAGTTCCATTATAACCCGGTTCACACTGATCGTGCTGATCGGGATAGGTTACTAGATTTAAATTTACTGCCGGTAGTTTGATATTCTTCTCTCTCCCAAACAGAAGGATAAATAAAAAAAAAGGATAAATGAATGAAAATGAAGTATAATAGAATTTCTAGTTAGGATTTGTTGATTTCGGTCACGTGACATTAACAATCATGTAGTTCCACGTCGCAAACTGAGTACATAGCAGTGGGCGAAATAACTCAGCAACGCTGTCCGCAAAAAGAAAACCGTTGATGAAAATATTTGATCGGGGCATGCTAGAGGTTAAGGTGTCATGTCTTTTATATGTTCAAAATGTTATTTTATTCCCTTAACAGTAAATTTTTTAACGAATTGTGTTTTGGAACTTCGTTGTTTTCCCCTCTTTCCACAAAGTTAACTATATTTAAACAAAGTTTTCTATATATCCACATCCCAAACTGTCCTATAGCTATCGAATCATTCATCACAGAATGGACTTATTAACTAACGTACGCAAAACCACACAATGATTAAGTAATACAGATTCAGATAGCTAAGAAATAACAAACAAAAACTAGCAATTGTTTTACCTCATGCTCCAGTTGCCTATATTCCCCTTCTGTGTTCTCACGGATCAACACACAGTCTATATCATTGTGCCGTAAGTTTAGTCCTGGGATTGATTTGCACTTTACAATGCTTGCAAACAGATCTAATGATGTCCTAAAAGAAATAGTAAGAAAACTTCAAGGGATGGGGAAAATATACAAAAGACAGATAACAGATGTTCTGATGTTTCTCCTTTGAATGAAAAATTCTTACGGCTAACGGGAACTGAACCATGTCCATTCTAGCAGCATCGAATCGCCTTGCAACTTAAGTAAACAGGTTTTCCGTACTTGACTAACGACATCCCCCAAAGTATAGAAAATCTGTTTACTTGAGTTGCAAAGCAATACGGTGCCACAAGAACGGACATGGTTCATTTAAGTTCCGTTAGCCTTACGAATTTTTATCATTTATCCTCATGCTTCCTGCTAGAATTTTCTCCTTTGAAGGAAAGTTGTTTAACTTCTTACATTTGTGTTTCTTTCAAATTGCTTGCAGTGTTTTACTCTTTTTGAAGTGTTTAATACCAGTACTGATCTGGTGATGCTAGGATGAATGGTCAAGAACTAAATATGTTTCTATAAATAAGAACTAAATATGCCCATTTCTTGTATTTTTGTTTTTTATCTTTCATTGCATTCTTTACCTCTTCTGTCCACCAAGCTATTATCTTTGGTTTCGTACCTTTATGGTTTTTATATCCGCATATATCTCCTGCTGTTTGAATGATGGAATTTTTGAAATATTTCATTCTTCTTCTATGTGATGTGTGTTTTCTGGGAGCTTGGTGAATTCTTCGTTAACTTCCTGGATATATTTTTCGTGTGTGTTTATTGCTTCCAATTTATTTATATGTAGTTGCCCTAGGTGCTTCGTGCTTTTCTTGTACTTGTTATTTTTCGCTCTGTTTGTTTTGACTGTTATTATTACTGCCTTATCGCTGGAGAACTCTGTCTGCTGAAGCATCCAATGTGGTACCCCTATGACCCTGAAGGGTTACGAGTTCATTGATTGATTGATTACTGACTTATGGTCAGTATCTGCCCACATGTTAAGTATTACTCATGCGTCTGTTATTTTTTGTCTATCGTTTCCTTTTGTGTGCATTTTCTTGAATTCTAAGCTGTTCCATTTATTCCATGTGTACACTTGTGACTGTCTATGTTTAAAGAAGGTGTTCATTATAAAGAGGTTGTGCTGCATGCATGCGTCTATTAGTTTATACCGTTGTCATTAACCTTGTTGCTTGTATCGCCGAAAGGTCCTTTATATTCCTTTATTCCTTCTCTATTTGCGCCAGATGTGCATTAAATCTCCCAAAATATATATATCATCTTCATTGTTGCTGTTATTTATTAATCTGTTTGCATCCTCAAAAAATTCCTCTATTTCGTTGTTTGGCGTGTTACATGGGCATAGACCTGTATAAATGTTGTGTTTACTCCACCTATTGTTATTGAACGTTCGTTCTGCTGTGTGAAGCTGACAATGCCCTTGGCTAATGCTGGTTCTATGAGAAAGGTGACCCCTAGTCTAGCTCTTGAAACTGGGTCAACTCCGCTAAATATAAATGTGTAATCGTGGTATACTTTCTTACAGCCTTTGTGTTTAATTCGTGTACCGGCTAATCCTAGGACATGGTGCCTCTTTTTTTCATCTCATCTATAAGACCTCATTTTTATTTATAGCATATTTAATGTGATGTTTTCCTATTCAATGATTAGATGTCTTCAGAGAAACCTCCATTTAACTACGAGCACATTGAGTTCTCACTGTCGGATTGCTAATCCTATCACAGTGTTGTATCTGAAAACCTCACCTGGCTACGCTGTGATCTCTAATTAAAACATACATTAATGAGTCCACCTATTCCATATGAATAATCCCAAAACACCAAACTACACTTCCATTTGTGATGACTGAGAATCAACACAACTGTCGTTTCGTGCCATTTTACTGGAAGACCTAATTTATATGTGTGTTTTAAACCTTCAGAAGTTCATAGAAAGGTACTTTAACCTTTACGACTCTGCGGTCGCAATAATGCGCCTATGAGAACAGCTCCATTGTGCCTGCAGGCGCAATCCCGCTACATAGGATATCGCCCGATTCCCGAGTACGGAACTTCACAAAGTAATGATCCCGTGACGTATAAAACATGCCAAACGAAGCTAAGAATACGTCGCAGTTTAAAGGTCAAGTTCCTTTACTCATTACGACTGCAAGAAGAGAGAAAACCAGCTGGTTTTGTCAATGAATTTCTGGAACGACGCTGGCCATTTTTTAGTCATATTTTACTATCACATTGAGTACCGCGTGGCATGACTAAGTAATCGTGAATACATGTTTTAATTGTTGTTTTTTATGTTTAATATGTTGTTATTTGATAAGAATGTTTGTGTAGTCGTTCAAAAACACTATAATAATATGTATCAGGGGTGCCACGTGTGTGCTTAGACAATAATTACGCTGCGTGTCGGACTAGACCTAGTGTTTACCGGACGGACGTTATATGCGATTTCTTATACATTACATGTTTTAATTGTTGTTTTTTATGTTTAATATGTTGTTATTTGATAAGAATGTTTGTGTAGTCGTTCAAAAACACTATAATAATATGTATCAGGGGTGACACGTGTGTGCTTAGACAATAATTACGCTGCGTGTCGGGATAGACCTAGTGTTTACCGGACGGACGTTATATGTGATTTCTTCACGTTTTATTAGTTATTTTAGTTCATATTATACTAGTTTTGATATAAAACAATATATATACAATAAGTATAGGTATTTATGAGGATTTTATCAATGATTCCACGCATTGCTCAAGTATTAGGGTCGTCAAGAAGTTATATGTGCGATTTGAAAATGGCATTTTGCGATATTTTCCCCGAATTTTCAACTTCACAACTTGATCACAACTTTCATATCATACATACAACAACAACAAAAACATGACTATATTCACTATTCACTCCTTTATTTAGATATGCAAAAATTATTTTGATATCTTTTAAAACAAAAAAGATATCACGTTTTCAAAACACCCACCATCAATAACGCAAATTTTCCAAAAAAGAATTCAGGCCCAAGGGGATGTTTCTTAATTTTTAATTCAGGGCCCTAAAGGTTAATATATTCTCTCCAAGAATTTATACTTTTACTATGTTTAAGCTTAGTTTTGATGCTTTAACCTTTACGACCCTATAGTCGCAATATTGCGCCTATGAGTATAGGCTCCATTGTGCCTGTGGGCACAATCCTGCTACATACGACATCGCCCAATTTCAGAGTACGGAACTTCACGAAGTAATGCTTATATGACGTAGAAATTCCTGCCACATGAAGCTAGGAATACGTCACAGTTTAAAGGTCAAATTCCTATACACATTTGCATTGTAAGAACGGGAAAGCCTGCAGATTTTGTCAGTGCATTTCTAGAGCAACTTTGGCCATTTTCGGGCCGTATTTTACTATCAAATTGAGTATCACGTGGCATGGGTAAGTGATCGTGACTACATGTTCTAATTGTTGTTTTTGTGTTTAATGTTGTTATTTGATAAGTATGTTTGTTTATTTGTTCAAAAACACAAAAATAATATGTATCAGGGAAAATTTTGTTAAACAACATTATTAAACTGATGCCTTGTAATCGTTGAAACAAAAGTTGGTAACACAGCTAGACATTTCGTCAGTCCCCAAGTCGGATTTTCACTTTTGAAAAGAATAATCACTTGCCTTTGAAAGTCTGAAAGCTGTTTCCTGTTTCCTTCCATGATGTGGGTATCAAATAGAACCAACAACAAATCAAAATAGAAATGAGTAAGCACACATTTTATTCATGATCTCAACCGACCCTCAAAGTTTCCGCTTTTCTAGCAACCACCTTGTAGTTCTGTCACATTATGAGAATGAACCTTAAACCAAATACCAATAAGAACATATAATAAAATAATATCCGGATATAGAACCAAAGGTAGACCAAGAAAAGGTGGATAGAGAACATCAAATCAACCTTGACATATTTAGATTCTTGATTAGATTCTTGATTGGTTAAAGTTGATTGAGAGACCATCTGCATATTCCACTATCACATCGAGCATGACAAAGGCGATAGAGGGAATTACAGCAGCACTAAGTCGGTTGATAATGGATACATCAACTCACTCTGTAATACTCACAAACTCTCAAAGAATGCTGCGCACGATAGAAAAGAACATGCTGAGAAAGGAATGGGTTATGTTATTGAACAACTCAGTTGTACAGAGCATTATATGGATACACTGCCCTGGTAACGATGAGTCCAAGGAAATGAAAGAGTTTACTCATTGGCAGGCAATGCTGACGGCATAGTACTGAGAAGAGATAAAGTTGACTTAATTAAAGCAGTAATACATTCATTGCAAAATGAAGATGACAATCTGACTAAAAATGTACACATACAAAGAATGACAGAATTGGAAGTGATTAGAGGTGAGGGAAGAAAATGTACTCATTTTGGAAAGAACCAAAATCACGTAATCAACACCAGAGAGGAATTTTGAGTATACATACACTCGAATGGCTGCTGGAATGGAGAGCAGAGTACTTACGGGTAAGCCCCATGTGCTATGATGCTAGTTGAACCAATAATTATTTTTACAGAGTAAAATAGTAACTTCAATAAAGTATCTTTAATTGAATAGTTTGTCCAAGAAACAAACAAGACAAATCAAGCCAGATAGTTGATACATATGCAGGAGTGTCAGACATTGTAAGAGAACAATGCAACCAAGGCTACACATCTGGTCTTGAAACGACAACTGAGTCTCCCACCCTTAAGCTTAACAGCAAGTGTGGATACAATCAACCATCATTCACCTGGAAAAGTCAATAGACAACCCTTGTCCGGAGCTATGGCTTTTTTCTACAGTAAACTAAAAACCTGCACAAAAACAGGAAATCTTTGAAAACAATGTACTGGTTTTGAATGGGTTAAGTAAAACTTCAAACGGTACATTTGAACAACAAATGGATGGCATAAAAAAAGCAGACAATAAAAACTTAGTTCTGGAAATCAAGCAACTAATTTCAAACAAAAACTCTCACTATATGCTGTTAAAAACAATAATCTTTACTGACCTCAAAGATAAGTTCATTGATTTAAAAGCCGGATCATCAAACTTTGTTTCAATATTTCCTGAAGACGAGGGACACAATATTTATTAATTTCAACAAACTACAAGGAATTTGAACACTTAACTAAAACAGTGAACCTATTAGTTATTATTTAAACCTGTACTTCACATGACCCAGTTAGTCACTCCTATCTCTCAAAAGTCACCAGCACTCTGTGGCGTCAAACACTTAACAATAAGTGATCATTATAATGGCTTGAAATATTATTATTTCTATTAACTGATAGTTTAGGGTTCCCATATTGATCACTAAAGATCAAATGAGACCATTTTTAAATGTTATTTGGAATAAAATTTAGGCTTTAGCCATTATTATATTTTTGGGTTAATTTAAAAATGTATCAAATTACTGCATAAGCAAATAAATAATAGTTATTCGTCGGATCATCATCACTGCAAACTGGACACATCCATAGTTGCTCGGATCTCTCCCTGAGTGTATCCACCATTACACTTCTTCTGCTGAAAGTACCAGTCCTCTGCTGGTTGACCATCATTTTTCCGCGTCCTCCAAAATGTTCACTTTTAGCAACACCACATTTCAAACCCTGATCTTTAATCCTGGACATTGAAAAAGAATAATTATCCACACTAGTCTCACTCTTGCGTGCTATATCTCTTGAGTTTAATCCATTACCCCATCACCCTGTGCCACAATCGCACATGACGCCAGTTGATCTGCTTTTTCATTGCCTCAAACACCCACATGTCCCAGCACTAAAATAAATGTAGCTACTTTTAAACTCACCTTCTCAAAGTCTCAATCCACTGTCCGCAAATGAGATTCACTTGTACCTTCCTAATCATACTCATAGAGTCGCTCATTATACAGACCCGCTTTACCTTCTGTGTGCCTACCCACTCAAATGCCCTGGTTACCGCTATAATCTCCATGGTCATAGCGAAAGGCCCCACTCTCCTCCCTGATCGTTTTACCTGCGCACTGAGCTGTGAAGGCCCAAGTACTGCGAACATGTCTAATCACAGATACATCAGTATATATAATCACAATCCCCTCTTTGGCATTCTCACTGGCCAAATCCTGCACCTCTTGCTCCAAAGCCGTGGGACACCATTCTCTGCATTCCCTGCGAAGTGTAATTACTACTCTCAAACAAGTTTCGAAATCTATGGGTATATCTATCCAATCCGCACATGCTGCCACATCTTGCAATTTGCACACGCTTTATATAACATCCTCAGCACGTCCCTTCCATGACTTTCCTCTCTTAAGTCTGCTACCTTTAACTCTGTATTTAGAATGCAATGGATGTTCCTTATCTGCATATAAAAAATGGTCAGTCACTTAAATACCTGCTAGAATAGACATCTGTGGTTAAACACCAAGAATCATGCACACCTACTTATAAAAAAAATGAAACCAGCACACCATGTAACACACTAATGAGCAACTAATCGACAAGATGCCGGTGCACTACAGAACACCCTGTTTCCCTTTTATTATATTACTTATGGTATAGAACTTTTTCAAAATTGATGTCACATTGTTTACTTTCTTCAGAAATCAAAAGCTAGTTGAATCAAAAGTACTGTATACCTTTCAGGGCTACACCATTCCTTCTGACAGACAGAAGAGCATTGTGCATGTCCTCTGGCGTGTTGGTTGATGAATTAATTTCTACCACCTCAAAGTCAATGGGAGCTCCAGCATATCTGAAATTATCATTTTAAAAACAACTGTCTTAGTTGAACACAATATAGTTTCTATGAATTAAGAACAAGACTGGTTTCACTACACTCTGGGCAACCTTATATGTGAAGGAAATCCATTATAATGGTCCCTGCAACTTTTTTTGTAGTACACAAGAGGAGTCTCGGAGGCAGTGACTAAGCCATTTGTCTTATGTTCAAGAGATTGTGGGTTCAATGCCCGGGTTGTGATGATGTGTTTTTCTTCTTCCTCATTGTCCAATCTAAATCAATGGGGTCACAAGCTACATGACAGGGTCATAAGAGCTTGTCCATCAGAGCTGGTTTATATGAACATAGGTTTCTTCCTGTGGACGTGTGGTATAGTAGACAATTGGGTAAATTATGTTATATGTTTTCTGAAGATTGTCCACAATGGTAAGCATGCATGTTATCAACTCTAAATCTCCTATACATGTGTTGTTTGAATCTATTGTGGTCTTTTCTCAATCTGAAAATGATTGCTTTTTTGCTCCAAGCGCATAGTCTTTTTGGCTGCATGGGTGAGTTGATTTCCATTCCTTGACCATGTAAGTAGCTTTTTATAACGGACTTCATTTCTGGAAATGATATTGTGTCTTCTATCAGTTGTCGCTGGTGGTTGCTTTCAGTTTTCAGAAATGCTATCTCATTTCCCCTGATTCGTGAATGATGAAGAACCCATTTAAAAACTACTTTAGTTTGTTTGTTAAGTTGAGATAGAAATTATTTTATGCCGTTTAGGTGGTTTGGCAGTAACGTGTTTTGGTTTTGGATAACTTGCAGAACAGATTTGGAATTGGTCATGATCCGTATTAGGGAAAAGCAAGCTGGATTCAGACCAAAATTATCAAATTTTCACCCTTATAATAATTATCGAAGAATTAGTGGAAATGCAATCTCCATTTACTATCAACTTTATTTTCAAATGGCATTTGAGTCTACACCGGTCAACACTGAAAAATTCTTGCCAAATACGGCTTCAAAGCTAGAAGGCACAAGATATGTTGAATCAACTTTGTCATCTTTCAGAACAAATTGACATTCAAATCAACACTTCCAATGCTAAGATCAAGAATTTTACTAACAACTTGAAAATCACCATCAACAGAGAAACAATTCAGACTGTTGATAACTTTTCATATTTTGACAGTAAAATGACTCTAAAGATAGAGATACAACAAAAGAGATTGCTACTAGAATTACCTCAAGGTGTGTTCAGCCACCTAACAAACATCTGGAAATAAAAAACAATAAGTGAATATGTGTGTATGTGTGTGTGTTCGTCCATCACAAGTGATGATGACTATTTTTTACATCCACTTTTGAAAATTCAGTTAGAATTATGACCATTTTTAACCCTTTCACTCCTATGAGATTTCCCAATTGTCAATCCCTGATCCCTACGGCAAGGGGCAAAACTCCTCCAAAATATGGATATGATGATAAAATTGCATTTTCTTTCAAACTATTCATCATATCACACTCAGACTTGGCAGATCAACAGAAAAATGAATAGTCTTGCATAAACCTATATCAAAGATAATTTAATACATATGTTTTAAATATAAACTGTCAAACTCGACATAATGTGGGAAAAATTATTTTTTTACCTTTAGGGTGTTGAGTAGAGGAGTCATATTGAGACAAAAATATTGAGATATATTCTCAAATCCCCTTTTTCCCAAACAGGGTGAGATGCCCAAAACGTTGAACCTGTTATCTGTACTCCAGTACATGCCATACTTAAACAGAATACACAGGTCCATCATAATATAAATTTTTTAAATGATGTTTATTTCAATGGCGGTTGCAGATGTTCAGCATGTGTCTTCTTTCCTTGTTTGTTCTTTGCGTTATATTACATACAAATTTGTCAGATCGGCTGCAAATTGATTCTGCAGCTTTAAGAGTCAGCAAGTTGAAGCGACGCGCGTGCGCTCTAAGGGGAAATCGGTTAATTACGTTTCCTGTACAATCACTTCTGATGTTTACGAAGTTATTCCCCTTGTCCTGGAATTAGGCCTGGAATTTTTCCAGTGGGGACGGGACTGAAAGGGTTAATGCACTTAGGGAGATAGGATAAGCGATAAATCTAACTAATGTTTGTTGATAGCAATCTTAAGCCGGTTACAGGAACATGTCCTGACCGGTGGGGGATGGACCAAACAAGAGTGTTACCACAGGGTAACCAGAGGAGACTAATACATCCACACATAGTGAGGATGGTCAGCTGCTGCATGCTGAGGGATATCTTGAGGACATCTGAGCACTTAATGGATTGATCTGCCATGAGGATGGTCTGTCAATTAACAAACACACACTACCTGAAGATTTCTTGGACATGTGACAGAAGTTCAGGTCCAACACCATCTCCGGTCATAAGTGTCACTGTGTGTCTACCTCCATACTTGGCCAAAATCTGAGCCTGTGATCATTCATAAATAGAATATAAACAAAGAATACATGAGTCACTAAATCTTGAACCAGCAATTTACATATGCTCTAAACTAAAAGATGAAATAAACATATGAATGACTTTTTTTTATCTTTTAGATGGTTATTTAGCAGGTTTGTGTAGAGTTACTTCTAGCATTAATCAATCACTGCTGCGCTGCATTGACTTGTGCTTTACATTTGTGTAAAATTTTCCAGCATATCCCTCAAAAGTATTTCAAAACATACTGAACTTTTATGCAATGTTGACCTCCATGCCTTGGGCCTTCTGCCACATTTTCTCAGTAATTGTTGTCAATAGAAAAGTCTTTCTATTTTATCTTTATCCAATAAACAACACCAAGCAAAACTCAAGCTCAATGGACAAGTCCAATGAGAACAGAATACACCAACATACATTCACATTACACTAGACTTGTGTATGTATATCAAATTAGCAAATTCATCAGTGACAATTCAGGATGATGATATGGTTATGTACACTGATGGCTCTGTTAGTTCATTGGAGTTCACAGTGCATGGAAGACTATTAGAGACAAGGGTGGCGCTTTCGCTGTAACTAAAAGTAGCATGACAATGGAAATTATGACAGTGATCAAGGCCTTGATGGGCACACAGAGTGTAACTTCTGTCTGCATACTCAGCAACTCAATGAGCATGGTCAGAAAAATACAAGTGGACTGTATTCATGAACAATGGCTTGATGCTATGGGGATGTCAAAGTTGGAGGGTATCACTTCTATTTTTGTGACTGGTCATTCAAGTGTTCAAGGCAAAGAGAGAGCAGGTGGATTGGCAGCTTGTGTTACTGTATCAAATGGTAGGACAATGAATCATGCCAACATATTGAACTCTCAGAGAAACTGTACGATCAAACAAAATTAATGAAGATGATTTCCATGTTCAGAATAAAGGAGAAGGGCTTGAAAAGTTGTATGGTAAGAAATTAACATTATTATGATCAGCAAAGAATTTTTGGTCAACCAACAGGGAATTGGAAATGTCAGTCATCGTGCAATTGCAGATATACTCAGGGAGAGAACAAAGCACCTATGAATGTGACGTGTGCAGTGGTGACAATCTCGACTAACGAAACAAATAAGCAATACCCAGTTGAGGGAAAAATTGTGCATGACAATCATAAAAACATTAACTGGTTTAACCTGGGGTGCTGATGAGAGCATCCTCAGAAAGTTATACATTGGCAGTCTTCTTCTCAATGCAGTTTAATATGTATTCACAGCAAGTCCAGTTTTCTTGATAAATGTTGCTGTGGATATCTGACTCTGTGGGCCAGAGCTCCTCCCTTATCTGATTTAGTGTAATGTAGTCTTGCAGCTGGTTACCGGTAGTCTGTTGTTACAGACATTTTTAATAATTAGTTATACAGAACACAAGACGAAAATATTTGTCTGGCAGCAAATAAACACACTTGCAGGATATCACTAACCACTTTTGGCAGTGGTGAAACAGCGTAAACTTGTTTGGTTTGGACATGTAGTGAGACACAACTTTCTAAAATGGTTTCGCAAGGAACAGTCAGGAGTGGAAGGAGAAGAGACGGAAAAAGAAAATCCTGGATTAATAACATCAAGGAATGGTCTGGGCGTGACTTTTCTATACTCCTACGAATGACTGAGGATAGAGTTGTTTGGAGAGTGTTTTGTGCTGATGTCATTTTGAACCACTACAAGCCTAAAGGGTTTCAATCTTATTATTATTAGTTTTGTCCTGATATGGAATATGATAACTAGCTCAGCTGTCAAGATAGTCATAGTTGTCTTTTGGGTGGTTGACTTTCCTAATAGCTTTAAATGAGGGTGTTCTCTTCTGTGTAGGTTATTTCTTGGTCTGTTGTTCCTGTGATGCTCCATCTTTTGTTAGCATATCTGCCTTTTCATCCCTGGTATACCATAGCGAGATGATATCCACTGTAGTACTACCCTTCATGCATTGCTTCCTTCAGGTATGGCATTTATAGCTGTCTAGGGCTTGTAGGACAGACATTGAATCAGTAAGAAAAACCACCCGCTGACATTGGCCTGTGTTTTTAATTCATTCTGCAGCAATGCTTAGGGCCTGCTTCTTCTTCTTTCCTTCCTCTTTTACCCTTTACGGGTGTTGAGGGAGATACAATGTTCTTGTTCTCGCTTTTCTGGCAGCTTCAGATATTATTTGGTGTTCGTGTAATGTCTCTTTGATGTTGTCGATCCAGCGTACTCTAGGTCTACCCCTGGCTCTTCTTTCTGCTTCTCTCTTCATATATGCTTTATAAACTAAAAATTCTTGAGACTAACGGGAATTGAACCAGTCCGTTCTATGGCACCAAATCGCCTAGCAACAATTGCACACGCGTTTTTCAGCACTTGACTAACCGCATCTCCAAAAAAAGATCCGATTTCATCAAGCCATTCAAATCGTGCACACAAAGTCACCCGAACGGACCAATCGAGACAAGGACTATTACAACAACAACAAACATCCCGTACAGGTATTGAAATATCCTCAGTAACAACAAACACATAACATAATATCCGTATTAGTTATACAAGGGCCGATAGGTCTTCTTGTAAACATGGATAACATATATAGACAATACAATTTTGCTTCAAATAATTGTTTATACAAGTAAATTTAAGTAGGAAGCCAGAGGAGAATTTTTTAAAAATTCTTGAGACTAACGGGAATTGAACCAGTCCGTTCTACGGCACCAAATCGCCTAGCAACAATTGCACACGCGTTTTTCAGCACTTGACTAACCGCATCTCCAAAAAAAGATGCGATTTCATCAAGCCATTCAAATCGTGCACACAAAGTCACCCGAACGGACCAATCGAGACAAGGACTATTACAACAACAACAAACATCCCGTACAGGTATTGAAATATCCTCAGTAACAACAAACACATAACATAATATCCGTATTAGTTATACAAGGGCCGATAGGTCTTCTTGTAAACATGGATAACATATATAGACAATACAATTTTGCTTCAAATAATTTTTATACAAGTAAATTTAACTGGTTTAATTCCCGTTAGTCTCAAGAATTTTTTAAAAATTGTCCTCTGGCTTCCTACTTAAATTTACTTGTATAAACAATTATTAATGTGTATATACATTATATTATATGCTATATTATCTTTCCCTTATATTCTAATTAGTTTTTTCTATCTGTGAATAAAGCTTCTCTTCAGTTTTCCACTGGCTAGGTCATCGAATCTGGTCTTCATTTGGTATGCTGGCACACTCTTGTACTTTTCTGCATGGATCATGGTCTTTGTATTGGTAAACCCTGTCTGTATTGGTAGGGAAGTGATGCCTGTAATTTTTTCCATTTAATTTATGGGAGAGGTCTTCATGACACCTGTGATAACACGAAGTGCTTGATTTTGTACCTTGTCCAGTGCTTGCAGATGGGATTTGGCTACTGAAGTCAATGCTGTTCATCCAAATTTTAATAGTGGTCTAATTGCTCCAGTATATGTCTTCTTTAAAATTATCTAATTTGTCTCCCAGCTTGTTCTGCCAAATTTTCTCAGGATGTAAAGTTCCTTTCTTTTTCTCAGGATGGAAAGTTCCTTTCTTGCTGTTGCTTCTATTTTCTCAATATAAGGCGTCCATGACAATATCTTATCTAATGAGGTGCTCAGGTATACCAGTTCTTCTTCAGTTTGTATGTGTGCATTTCCAAGTTTTGTCTCTCCTGCTTTCTCCTTAATTGATAATGTGAACTGTGTTGTTGGGAATTTTCAGCATTGATCTCTGCCCATGCTGCTATGTTGTCTGCTGTCTTTTGTATCTTATATTGGGTGATTTTTTTTTTCTATTACACACAACACCATCAAGTTATCAGCATACATGGCATCTCCTTGTGGAAGTTCACAGATTATATCATTTATGAACACAAGAAAGAGTTGGAGACAGTACTGAGCCTTGAGAAAATCCATGATTTAGGATAAATATTTGCTCTTCTGACCTTCCATAGTGACTCTTGCTTTCTAATTGTGCAGGAAGGATCAAATCCACTTACTTATGTTACCCTTGATTCCATATTTTTGCAGCTTTACCAGACCTTGCCAAAAGCTTTTTTTTTTTTAGATCTATCCATAGGGGGAAAACATTCTTCCTTTCTTGAAAAGGATCTTAAATTATTTAGGATAGGAATGTTATTTGGTCTTCTATGCTGTTGCACTCTCTATTTACCTATATATAAACCTGTACGTAACTCGTCAGGTACATAGGGGTACCACATTGGATGCATCAACACTAGAGTCCTCCAGCAATTTATATCTTCAACAATGCATATGATTGAGGAAACATCTTGTCTTTTCCAGTACTTCATGTTGTCTGTCCATGCTTTTATTTGCCGCCCTCTGCTTATTTCACATTCAAGAGTTCCCTGTAGTAATGTTTTTCACATGGAATCATGTCGGCTGACATGTCCAAAACATACAAGTTTTCATTGTTTCACTGTCGAAAGCAGTTTCTTGTAGACCTGTACACATCTCTACTTTATTTCTTACATACACATTTGTCTTATGTTCTCTAAAGGAGATTTGTAGAATTTGTCTACACACTCTTTAAATCCAGCTTGTTCAGAATCTAGGTACCATTCCAATCTTCCTTTCCATTGTCTTGCAGACACAACTAGTAAGGCTTATTGGTCTGTAGCTATCAAACTTCTGTTTACCCTTGCCTTTATTTGTGATTTGAGCAGTGGTAATTCCAGTGCTGCTATACGCTAGTGAAACATGGACTGTGTATAGACGTCGTGAAAAAACTCAATCATTTTCATACAAATTGTCTCAGAAAATTTATGAACATCAGATGGCAAGACAAGATTCCAGATACCACTGTCCTTGATAGAGCTGGTATCCCAAGCATTGGCACGATCCTGATGCAGACACAGATTCGTTGGGCAGGTCATTTGGTGCGTATGCCAGACCATCGTCTGCCAAAGATACTTCTCTATGGTGAGCTAGAGAAGGGTATACGATCTCAAGGTGGCCAAAGGAAGCGCTACAAGGACTCGTTAAAGAAGTCACTGAAAGCCTTTGAAATAGACCACGATACATGGGAAGAACTTGCACAAAATAGATCTACATGGCGTTCTAAAATAAAAAATAGCGCATCATCTTGTGAAAAGAAGAGAAATGCAGCAGCCCAACAGCGGAGAGCAGCTAGAAAGTCACGGATAGACCAAGATCCGTCTACAGTCGTCATTCCATGTCCAAACTGTCCAAGGACATTTACAGCTCGAATAGGGCTCATTAGCCATCTACGAACTCATAATCAAGGACATAACTAAAATTGAATTTTCAAAAGTGGATGTAACAAATGGTCATCATCACTTGTGATGGACAACAACAAAAATGATAGGACACATGAACGGTTCTTCCCATGACGGTGGTACATTGTCTGTTATCCCAATAGTAGTTGCATATCTTTAGTAATTTATACATTTTGCATGTCCTAGGTTCTTAAGCATTTCAGTGATGCCTTCTGGTCGTGATGATTTTCTATCTTTTAGCTTCCTTATATATACTTATAGTTCTTCTAACGTGAATGATTTAGACATTGACATCTGGACAATTCGTGTTCTTCCTACTGATGTTTATTTCTGGACGAATATTTCATTGCTACATCATTGATCATAATGGTACTTTCTTTTATACAGGATTGTGCAGCATGTCTGCTGCTTGCTTGCCAGTGTAGAATTTACTTGTATCTTCAAGTGTAATTCTTTGTCCCTGAGAGTTGCTATCATAATTCATCTGCTTGTTAGTTTCAACAATTTTCTTCCCTTTCAAAGTTTTATTAGAGCGTTTTTTCCCCTCCAGCTTCTTCTCTGTGTTTGTATCTTTTCACTAATGAACTCTTTGGTCTTTTGTAGTGTGATGTGGTTCTGTTGAGATGATTGCATCTCTGCCATATTACGCGCTTCAGCCAGTTTTTGCTGTAGTTTTTTAAGTGTGTTGATCCAATATGGTGCACAATTTTTCCTCTCATCTCTTGGTATTATCTCCTTAGCTGCCTTGAGTATTCCTTTATTAAACTCTCTGTCAATAGTGTTGATAAATCTGCCTGTTACTTGAATGTCTCTTGTGAGAAGGTTTGCTGTGTGTTTATAGATGTGCCAGTTTGCTTTCTTGTGGTTCCATCTTGGCTTAGTTGGTCTTGTAATTACTGTTCTTTTCACTTGGATGATGGCTGGACAATGATTACTGCCAACAACTTGTTCACATATTGTTCTTTCAACTATTCTAGGACTATTCTATGACTATTCTAGCAAGTTCTAGGGTGCAGAATGACAACTTGGCTGGATGTGCTATGCTTTCTTCTTGAGTAAAAAGGTGGTGAATCGCTTGGATTAATGAGGAGGATTAGGTTATTGTCATCTTGACAACTTGCTATCTCTTCTCCTCTTTTGCCTAAATTATTGTATCCTCATGTTTGGGAGTGGCTGTTAAAGCCACTGTCAGGAAGTGTTTATTGGGGATGTTAACACTGATCACATTTAATGGGATGTCATTTGGGCAGTAGAGGTTTAGTATGTGAATTCACAG
This sequence comes from Meghimatium bilineatum, assembly GCA_034231615.1. Lineage (NCBI taxonomy): Eukaryota > Metazoa > Mollusca > Gastropoda > Stylommatophora > Philomycidae > Meghimatium > Meghimatium bilineatum. Next base: position 54,759,490 of record CM067317.1, read on the forward strand.
GTGTTGTTTTTATGTGAATTATCTGATATTCAGTATGTTTTGGTTTCTGTGACACTGGTGTTATTCTTGACCAGTGTTAATATACTACCTTTCCGCTGATCTTGTCTGTCAACACAAAAACATTGGTATCTTAGTATATTTAAGGTTCTTTTTTTCCACTGAGGTGGGTTTCCTGTATGCAGCAAATTCTAATCTCTTTCTCATGCACGGTATTCTCTAGTTCATACAGTCTGGTTGGCCAGTCACTTTCTTCTTCAGCCTCCTGGCTGCACAAGGTAGACTAGAGATACCTCCAGTAACTGGGGGTGAATTCTGTCGAGGTTCAGAATCCAGCACATTGAAGCTGCCTGGGTTATCTTCACATGGCTTGCATAATGACAATTTTTAAATTATGTCGTGAGCACATGTTAACTAAAAGGGTTAACATAATACCATGACTGCTGATGTGCCTCTCAAGCTTGTACTCCATTTCAGCACAAGTGCTTGTTTGGACAGGACTGTGGTCCTACTATATGTATGGGATGGTCCAACCAATGTTAGTTTCCAGTCTCTGTTGGTTGCACTAAGTCCTATCTCCATTTCAAAGATGGCCTTGACGGGACACTGAAGAGTAAGACCTGTCTTAGAGTAAGACATTGTATCCTGGTCTACAGCAGCAAAATCAAACTTCAACAAGATAAACAGCTTCAAAACTAGGCAGCACTGTAGCATAACAGGTGGACTAAAATCTACACATACTCAACACATTGAAGCCATTACGAAATTGCAGCCATTGAAAGACAGATAAGCAAGCAGAGTCTTATAACAAGCTGAAAAATTTAAGAGACTCACAGAAAATCCCATGCACAAATGTGTGAACAATCTGGGAAATGAGAGACTAAAACGGAGTAACTTTGCAGCTCATGCAAAAACAATAAGCCATGATGATATCCTAGTGAACTCAACTACAAAGTTAATACTCATGTATTCAACCACCCCACCCAAGAAAAGAATATGTTTCTCACAATTAATCCACTGTATCCCGAGCATTGAAAACAAAAAGACTGCAAAATCAAAAAGAAAAACTCAAGTACATTAATTAAAACCTTCCACTATCACTTTGAACACACATAGAGCCTGATGAGGCTGCTAGAAATGCTGTTGACAATAAGGGAGAAGGCATACTGATAAATCTGAAGGAGGAGGACCTCTCATTATTAACTGCTACTGGAAAATACTGCAATAACTTACTTTGAAGCAGAAATGGCAGCCCTGAAATATGTAGCACTGAATGTAAAACTCAGGCAGAGGATAAAATTGTCATTCTCACAGATGCCCTCCCAGTTAGAAACCCTACACACACAGAACACTCTTATGTGCACTGGTGAATACACTTGAAAAGTTAGCTAGTATTACAAGAGATGTAAAATACATTGGATACCAGCATATTATAACATTCTAAGAAATGGAGTGGCAGGCAAACTCACCAAAGAAATGGAACATTGCAACAGAGTGACATAGGAACTACTTACAAGGCAGTAAAAGCAGCAGTTAAATCAAAATGGTAATGAGATCACCCAGATTGATGCCTACTATCAGTTCTACAGATGGGACAAGGTTATCATTTTCTGACTATGAACAGAAAAAAACAAATTGCATCACCACTTATATCCCAAATTTAAGATCAACATAACAGACTTCTGCACCTGTGGCACCAATCCTATGACAGAACATTTGTCATATACTTGCCCAAAGAACGACAAAGAACGGAGAGACACTTGGCCATGTCCTGTCTCCTTTCATGAAAAACTATATGGTACTGTTGAGAACTTGAATGGTAAAGCAAAATCAATTAATAGTAATGCAAAATAAATTAAACAGGTTACCTAATTATGGACAAATATAGATGAAAAGGTATATAAAAAACATACAATAAAACTAAACGGGACAATTCTTAACGTATCAGTCAAAGTGGGACCTTTTTCAAGAAACTAATAACGTATAAACTAAACAAAACCACACAAAATTGATAACTGAATTGACCAAGCCATGTTTCTCTTACGCAGAAACATAACCTAGTAACAGTTGTAGAAACGCATCCAGTAAAAGAGAAAATGGGTGCTTTCATTATAAACAAATTGGAAAGTGGGAAATTAGAGGCAATAAAAATGTGGTTCTATAGAAGAAAACTGAGAATTCCATGGAATGCCAGAAAAACTAATGTAAAGGTGTTGAAAGAATCAAAAGCGAAACAGACCTAAATCAATAATATAAGAAAAAGACATCTTCATTTTTTTGCCACTTTATGAGACAGGCAGGTTTGGAGAACATAGTCACAACAGGCAAGCAAGACTAAATGCAACAGAGACAGAGGGTGACAACGTGAGAAAATATTAGTTTGACAACTTGGAAAGGCAGGGATACAACAACAATCTTCTTCTTCTTCTGCGTTCATTCACAAACTCCTGCAGATTGGCAGGATGTAGTCTGGAGAACGGCATGCATTGTGCCATGGTTTACAGCATTGCTGCGATATCCGCGACTTTTGGCCTGACACATCCGACTTCAGCATCAATTTACAGCGAACTACATCCCATAACCTCCTTAGTCGCCTCTTATGACATGCATGGAAGGTAAACAGTGATGCTATTCTTTGCTCCCATTTTGGGCCTCTGCAACACACGGGTGAACAACGATCTAGATACATAATACTCTGGACAGAGCTGTAGAGAGCCATGATCGCTTACGCCAGCCGGCATGGTGATTGATGAGTAATGATGAGGTTGTAAATGTGTGGGGGTGGGTGGGTTATGGGGAAGGAAAGATACAAGAAGGATCAGCATTTGAAAGCGCATGGAATAAATATGCAACCAAATATATATATATATCTGGGAAATGAGAGACTAAAACGGAGTAACTTTGCAGCTCATGCTAAAACAATAAGCCATGATGATATCCTAGTGAACTCAACCACAAAGTTAATACTCATGTATTCAACCACCCCACCCAAGAAAAGAATATGTATACACATATTCTATAATATATATACACATCCACACATACATATACATAGAAATGTATAACAATAGATAAGAAATACATATATAACAAAATCGACACATAGATGTGTGAAGGATACCCACACAAAATGTTCATTAGTAAGTGTGTGTGTGTGTGTGTGCGTGTGTGCATCAACATGTGATTATTTTGTACTCTAGTCCATCATTTGTGCATTAGTATGCCTTATTGGTATAATTTTGTTCAATCATTTACATATCTTGACTTTGATTTCCTTTATTTGTTATTGCAATTGTCTCACTGATGGGTGCCCACACTGTATAGTTATTTGTATATGCGTTTTGTTTTACATGGTTCTATGTATCCATACAATTACTTTGGGCCACACATTTGTATGTATACATATGCATGTGTTATAGCATTGCACGTTAATATATTTTCATGTGAACGAACGTTTATATTATTATATGTATATATTTCTGTGTTATTATGTTCATGTTATAGCTTTTATTTATGTGAGAAAGTGTTTATGTGGATGCATGTGTATATTTATGTATGTATGTATGTATATATATATATATATATATATATATATATATATATATATATATATATATATATATATATATATATATATATATATATATATATATTTATGTGAGCACTTGTTTATGTTAATGCACATATCTCCATTCAGTGTCATTATGTATGCCTATTCTTGTGTGAGGCCATTCTTGTGTGTGGATACATTTACATGCCTGTACATTTTGTGTAGGTGTCCATCACACATCTATGTGTGGATTTTGTTATATATGTATTTCTTATCTATTATTGTGTGTATACATTTCTATATATATGTAAATGTATGTGTGGATGTATATATATGTTTATGTTATATTTTGTTACATATTTATTCCATGTGCTTTCGAATGCTGATCCTTCTTGTAAATTTCCTTACCCATAACCCACCCACCCCCATGCCCTTACAACCTCATCATTACTCATCAATCATCATCAGGTGTCATGCCGGCTTGCATAAGCGATCATGGCTCTCCACAGCTCTCTGTCCATAGTATTATGTATCAAGATCATTGTTGTTTCCCTGCCATACCAAGTTGTCAAACTAATATTTTCTCACGTTGTCGCCCTCTGTCTCTGTTGCCTTTAGTCTTGCCTATTGTGACTATGTTCTCCAAACCTACCTGTCTCATGAAGTGGCCAAAAAATGAAGATTGTCTTTTTCTTATATTATTGATTTAGGTCTGTTTCGCTTTTGATTCTTTCAACACCTCTACATTAGTTTTTCTGGCATTTCATGATATTCTCAATATTCTTCTATAGAATCACATCTCTATTGTCTCTAATTTCCCACTTTCCAGTTTGTTTATAATGAAAGCAAGCATTTTCTCTTTTACTGGATGCGTTTCTACAACTGTTACTAGGTTATGTTTCTGCGTAAGAGAAACATGGCTTGGTCAATTCAGTTATCAATTTTGTGTGGTTTTGTTTAGTTTATACGTTATTAGTTTCTTGAAAAAGGTCCCATTTGGACTGATACGTTAAGAATTGTCCCGTTTAGTTTTATTGTACGTTTTTTATATATTTTTTTAATCTATTTGTATTCATGGTTACAGTAAGTTTTTCTAGTAACCTGTTTAATTTATTTTGCTTTACCATTTGTTCGTTCGTTAACTGCGGCACCCTCCACTTTGTCTGACACGTTTAAACCATTTGGTTATTTATATTCATAACTTGAACTTGACTGCTACCTTTGTCAAAATCATCAAAGTGGAAGTCTGAATGTGAAGGAAAAAGAAGAGAAATCTTTCATAAAGTTCCTGCATACATCTTTGTATTTCAATAGTGATCTGCATTTAACCTCTTTCCTTAGTTCTGGAAGTTTGCCATACAATATCTGCTGGGGATTTTCATCTTCCGCATATGACCCAGCAATCTTAATTATGTACTGCTGAGTATTCCATTATTCATGATATTTTAACTTCTGCTTCCTTTACCTGATTTTCATTATGTTGTGAAGACAATTCCTAAAAGGAATTCCTTGAGAAGAGCTGTGATTTTTAGTTTTAACTCTTAATCGAGCTAAATTGAATTGTGATCAGGTCTAGTGTGGATCAAATTTAATGTAGAATAAAACAGTTGAAAGTGTATTCTTTTCAGGACATAGCCATCAACCCAGCATTTTTTTAGGGTAGTGATTTTCTAGGCAATATAAATATGCTCAGTTGCTTTCTGAGCCGGATTATAAAACAATAGCATGCATAAAAAGAGACATAAAGAAACAAATAGACATCTACATGTTTAGGATGGCTGTATCTTTCTGGTTGTCATGACCTATTGTAAATCTCTTCCATTTCTTTCATTAACTGTCATAAATCTCTTCCTTCTTTTAAATGCTTCATTCACCCATGGCTATTCTGTTCTTTATCTCTGATTTACATATTTTTCCCATTTCAGGGTATTTAAATTGTTTAAATTGGAAGACTTGCTCTTATCCCATTTCTGATGGTACATCTTATTTTTATTAAATAATCCTCCCTCTACAAAAATCTAATTTCATCTGTCCCACAAAACATTTTTTAAAACTGCACCCTAGGTCTTTAACAAAAAACGTATGCAAAGATTGGCACAACTGAAGAAAAAACACAGTCATGTGGGCAGTCTCTAATGTAATAACAGTATTCTAGATTCTAAATCCGTTGCAGTGGAGACAACTTCATTGTGTAGACAACTCTTGATGATGAAATATATCATGAAACTCCCAAAAGTATTGCCAATAGTCCCTAGTGTGTTACATGCTGCTGCCTACCTGCTGTGAAGCAAGCTTGGGTGCTGTTGAAATATTTCTTTCATGACAAACTCCCACAGCTGCCAGATGATATTTCCCTCCTTCATATATTGAAGATCGCTAAATTAAAAGAAATGTAACACCAATGGATATTTTAGCTGCATTAAAGATAAAAATGGTAAAATAATATTTGATAAAACAGAAGCACTCACAAGATGGGCAGATTATGTAACAGAATTGTTTGACGACCAACGGAACAAAAAACCAACAATACACAACAATGATGGACCAGCAATACTGAAATCAGAAGTAAAACATGCAATAAATTCAATAAAATGTGGAAAAGCTGCAGGCTCTGACAACATAACAGTAGACATAATAAAAACTCTAAATGAATTTGGTGTAGATAATATCACAGAAATTTGCAATGACATATACGAAAAAGGCCATATACCTAAAGACCTAACATCATCAATATTCATACCACTACCTAAGAAGCCCAGAGCTGTACAGAATATAGAACAATAAGTCTAATGAGCCATCTAACTAAAATACTTCTCAAGATAATACATGAAAGAATTAAGAACAAGATAGACATGGAGGTCGGTGAAGAACAATTCGGTTTTAGGAAAAACAAAGGAACCAGAGAAGCTATACTGAGTATCCGGCTAGTGATAGATAAATATATAGAAGTCCAAAAAAGTATCTATATTTGCTTCATAGACTACAGCAAGGCCTTTGACAGAGTCCAACATGAAAAATTAATCAAATGTCTTCAAGAAATAGGCATAGATGGAAAAGACATCAGGCTGATTAGAAATATATATTGGGAACAAACTGCATCAATAAGGTGTGAAAACAGCTACTCTCCATACATAGAAATAAGAAGAGGGGTAAGACAAGGATGCATTTTATCACCAAGCCTATTTAATATCTACACAGAGAATATCTTTAAAAATATAGAAGAAATACCAGCACTCAAAATCAATGGGAAAATAATAAACAACATTAGATATGCAGATGACACTGTTCTTTTAGCAGAAAGTGAACATGAACTACAAAGACTAATAGATCAAGTCAATAAATCAAGTAATGAATATGGACTGGATATAAACATTCAAAAAACAAAAACCATGATAATCAGCAAAGACACAGAAGAACAGGAAGTAAACATAAACATACAGGGAGAGAAACTACAAGAAGTAAAACAGTATCAATATCTTGGACACATAGTTATAAATGATGGCAGATGTGAAACAGAAGTTAAAAGGAGAATAGGAATGGCTAAAAGTACCTTCAATGACATGAGGAAATTATTAATATCTAATCAAATTACAAACAAGTTAAAAATGAGAATTATAAAATGCTACATCTATTCCATATTACTGTATGGCTCAGAAACATGGACACTAAATAAACAATTAGAAGACAAAATTGATGCCTTTGAGATGTGGGTATATAGAAGAATAGGGAGAACATCATGGAAGGAGAAGAAAACAAATAAAGAGGTGCTAAAGACAATATGAAGAAAGAACTACTAAGAGAAATAAAGATCAAGCAAATAAAATACTTTGGACACATTAAAAGACATGACACCCTATTGAAGACCTTACTTGAGGGTAAAGTCAAAGGGAAGCGAGCAAGAGGTAGGCAGAGATACAAGTGGGAGAGTAACATTACACGATGGACAGGTTAGTCTAGCAGAGTGCACCACCAAGACAAGAGACAGGAGATGTTGGAGATACGTTGCAGCCAACCTTTGTTGCGGAGAAGGCACTTGATGATGATGAACACCAATCAAAAACACATTCAACACACAAAAAACAGAAAGATTAGTTTAATAATTCAAAAAGTAAGAATGAACAATAAACAGGTAGACAGAAATCTACCTGAAATTTTCAGCATTATGTCCCAGAACAGAGATGTGTGCTGCTGTTTTATTTACATCAATAGCCTTACAAATCCTTACTTCAGCTGTCATATCTAATACATTTAGATTTTACCAATCCCACTCAATGGTGGACATCCATAACCATTTTGCTACTGGGCCAGCCGTGTATTGCAACATATTTAACAGAAATGCCTGCACTGGACACTGGCCCATGTTCACTAATCTAACTGCTACAGTAAATCAAGAATGCATGAATTTTTGCAGCTGTCTGGATCATTATAGACATAACAACAGATACCTACACATTTGTATTAATTAACTATGGTTGATGTCACACATGTATGTTACATCAGCTGAAGTACTGTTCCTGGACTTGACATTTCAACCAAAAGGACTATAATAAAACACAGCATATAGTGAGTAAAGGACTGCACTGCCTATTGCCTACATTCACATCACAAATACTAAAACAAGATGAATACCGGGTAATAATAAATGTTAATACTAATACAAAAACTGAGGGGACAGAGGAATGAATTATAACACGAAAAATTGACAGAACATAATATGATATCTACATATAGAAAATAATGGTACTAAGTCTATAAAAAGAAAAAATTGTGTCTTCCAAATACCCATGTTTGGTTATTTTGTTTGGTTTTTTTTTGCAAAAAAACCTCTTCACATATTCCTCGCAACTTTAGTATGAAACACACATAAAATAACTACACACATAATTGCAGTATGCAATTCTTTGTTTAAATGTGCAAAAAATATCTTAGAATCTCTGCAAAAACAAAAAAGTTATTGCATTTTCCAAACACCCACCAAAAATTAGGCAAATTTTCAAAAAAGAATCCGGTTGCAGGGAATAGACAGCGTAAATTTAATCTGGCTTGCTAAAGGTTAAACATATATAAGGAATGCCAGGACTCAAGATCAGTGGGAAAATAATAAACAACCTGAGATATGCAGATGACACTGTTCTCTTAGCAAAAAATGAACATGAACTTCAAAAAAAAATAGACCAAGTCGATAAATCAAGTAAAGAATATGGATTGGATATAAATATTCATTCATTTTCCTTTTGCACTGAAGTTAGCGCATAGGTCAGATCTCTCTAATTCTGTCTGTTCAAAGTTATTCTGTGCAGTTCTTGAATAGTATGGATATTGATTGTTTTACTTCCTCTAAGTATTGTTCTTCTGAGTGTTTCTTTTGGTCTACCCCTGGCTCTTTTGCCTGTAGGTATCCACTCAAGAGATTGGTGGTATTCTGTAGATGTCTGCGCATAGGACATGCCCGATGTAGGACCAATATAAATATACAAATAGCAAAAACCATGATAATCAGCAAAGTCACAAAGTAGAACATTATCAATATCTCGAACATATGATCACAAATCATGGCAGATGTGAAACAGGAGAATAGGAATGGCTAAAAGTACTCTCAAAACAAATAACAAACAGGCTAAAAATGAGAATTATAAAATGCTACATCTACTCTATAGTATGGCTCAGAAACATGGACAATAAAAAAACAATTAGAAATCAGAATTGATGCCTTTGAGATGTGGATATATAGAAGAATATAGAACATCATGGAAAGAGAAGAAAACAACAAAGAGGCTCTAACAACACTTTGTATGAAGAAAGAATTATTAAAAGAAATAAAGATCAAGCAAATAAAATATTTTGGACATATTAAAAGACATTATTACTTGTCTATGTGACCTATTTTTTTGCGGAACAGTCTCATAAAAAAATATAACACACATGAGTATGCAAAACTCAGTAGGGGGAGATAAGTTATGTTAACAAAAGCATTACAATTATTATGTCCCATTATTCGAGGAACATAGCTTGGAAGGGAGACAGTGTACTTTATTTTTGGGGAGTGTTAATTTGTTGTTGGTGAGGGTAGGATTAGTGTTACATTTTTAGTAGGAAGATGTTTAGTTGTTGGGAGCGGCAGTTTCACGGAAGAGCAGTGGGGAGTTTAGGATTGGTGTTAGATTTGTAGTTTTTGAGGGGGAGGATATTTAGTTATTGGGAAGGGGGGGGTGGGTATTGGTGTCATATTTTTAGTTTTTTTTAGGAGGATATTTAGTTGTTAGGAGGTAGGGCAGTTTCACATGGAAGGAGGGTGTGGGGTATAGGATATGGATAGTGTAACCGATGTTTGGGAGGGGCTTATTGCTGTTGGTGATGAATTGCACAGGAGTCGATCTTTACATTCGTGCACTGACAGTGTCAACTTCCATTTCCACTGGTATGCAATGTTCATCATTATAGTAATATAAGGTCATTGGGTGACCGTGACAACATATCTTTTCTCAATGTAGCCGTCCTCAAGTCTGTAACAAACGTACAGCATCTTTCTCTGTAGCTGACAAGCTGAGTAAACAGAAATCTGCAATTGCATAAGCCATGTTGTTTTAGCATTAAGCTGTCTACTAATCATGTGAGATTACTGTGACGACACAAAAGATGCGCAAACTATAATACAAATTCCACGACAGACTTCCTCCAAAGGTTAGGAAACCCTGTGAGTCCAGGCCAAAGGTTACAGCAGTTACTTAAACGACGAAAGCACCAAAATTTTTTCAGGGCTATCTTACTATAATATTATTTGTAATTATGTAGCATTATTGGTGCATCTGCTGTTTCGTTCACCGTTGTGAATTTTAGGGGGGTTAAAAGGATTAGAATTAGTTTATAGATTTTTTTGGGTGGGGGGAGAAGGGTTAGAATCAGTTTAGAATTAATAATTAATTCTCTAAGAATTCTTGTCTAAGGTGTGATTATTTTGCAAATTTTGTCCAAGTACCTAGCATTATTCATTATTAATAAAAAATAATGGTGAAAGTAAAGAATAGTTCTCTGCTGTGCTATAAATAGCACAATGTTGACAATTTTAACTATCCAACGTCATGGATTCCCATGTACCACCAATCAAAATAATGGCTGCCGTGACGTCACATCCCGACAATCACACAGTTCAACTCTAGATAGACTATCATAGACACAGACAAACTTATGCATAATCTGTTTGTTTTCTAATTTACACATTTTTTACAATTTCCTATTATTTGTGGTGAGCGATCAGTATTTCTGCCCGCTATACATGGAGCGAGGTGACGCACACATTAGAAATATTATTTCTAATCCTAACCTTACTAGTCTAAGTACTTACCCGTAAGCTTGCCAAATCACACAACAAAGGTCAGGTAACACCTCGACACTAGAGCAAAGGTCACAGCGGAGAACTATAATTTACTTCAGCCAAAATAATTATTATTTAATTAATAATTAGCTTTGAGTATGACTACTCACTACTGTAAATACTCAAATTCAAATACTTGAAATAATACTGGTTGATTGATGACTAGTGTCACAGTCACTTAGACTTAGACTTGAGTCCACTAGTGACTAGTGATGAATCATAATAATTAATTAATATAATTATAATACACTCTACTCGCTAACTCGCCGTCGACCATAAAATTAACAAAATGGGTATGTGAATGCTGATAATGCAATACAGTTTCTGAGTTTCAAAGATTACATTTTGGTAAACATAAATGTAAGCGGTGGTCGACTTAGCTCAACGCATAAAACATACTTGCAACAACGACCTTGTCGGCAGCACAAAGTTGTTTCCAAATACTCGTCTAAGGTTGGTAGCCATTTTCGAAACACATAAATATTTCACCTTCTTCGTGTGTTTTTAGTTTCGCGATTCCTAATAATCGAAAGCTTTTGATTTCCATGATAAAAATTCCATGGACAACCGAGAAAACTAATAGTCAAGCAAAATGAATTAAAAAGGTTACTAAAACACTTACCTTACCTATTAATAAAAATATATAAAAAAGTATATATAAAAAACATACAATAAAACTAAACAGGACAATTCTCCACGTATCGGCTCAAATTGAACCTTTTTCAAGAGACAAACAACAGAAAACAACACAATAAAAAACAAAATAGATGACTAGATTTCATCGAGAAAACTAATGCAGGAGTTCTCAGAGATGCTGGAGTAAAGTGACAAATTATAGCAAAAACCAGAAGCAGACCATCGAGAATTTTAGGACATGTGATGAGGAAAGTAAAACTTGAACATTTAGTTAGTTAGTTAATCGTAGGATCATCCTCACTGCAAACTGGACACGTCCATAGTTACTCCGATCTCTCCTTGAGTGTATCCGCCATTACCTTTCTGCTGACACAGTACAGGTCATATGTTGGTTAACCATAATTCTTCTGCGCCCTCCAACATGTTGACTTCTAGCAATACCGCGTTTCAATCCCTGATCTTTAATCCTAGCCATTGAAAAGGAATCATCATCCACATTAGTCTCACCCACGCGTGCTATAGACCTATCTCTTAAGGAGTTCAAAAGGTCAACACGATCCATTGCCTCATCGCCCTGTGCCACAATCGCGCATGACGCCAGATGATCCGCTCTTTTATTGCCTCGAACACCCACATGTCCAAGCACGAAAATAAATGTAACCACTTTTAGCCTCACCTTTCTCGAGGCCTCAATCCACTGTTCGTGAACGAGACCCACTTGTACATTCATAATCATACTCATATAGTCACTCAAGATGCAGACCTGCGTTACCTTGTGTGCATACCAGCTCAAACGACCGCAAAGAAGACACCACTCTCCTCCCTGATCGTTTTACCTACGCACTGAGCTGTGAAGGCCCAAGCACTGCGAACTTGTCTAATCACATATCCATCAGTGTATACAATTAGGGTTACCATACGTCCGGGTTTCCCCTGACACGTCCTCTTTTTATGCCCCTGTCCGGGCGGCTTTCCAGAAAAATGGCTTTTGTCCGGGTTTTTTCTCTGTTCCCGACCATCCGTCCGTCCCTGATCGATCGATACTTTCTTACTTACTTTTCTGTGCTATATACTTTAATATATTATGTATAGTGAAATAAACAAGCCCGTCAGCTATATTTAGCTCAATATTAATATTAATTTTTGTATTGTAGATTGAACTTAAATTTTAAAAATAAGATTTTTTTAAAAGCCGAAACTCAGTTAGCACTCAGTTAATACACGTTTATAATTAAATAAAAAGAATATTTTATGTAGTTTAACTTTAACTTTATTTGTACAACACTTAATATTGGCTATATTTGATGAAAATTTTGCGTATCCTCTTTTTCCATCTGACAATTATGATCACCCTACAATAAGGGTGCACTGGATTTAAAGGCGCACGTCGAAACGTCCTCTTTTTCTATCTGACAATTATGGTAACCCTATATAGTCGAAACGTCCTCTTTTTCTATCTGACAATTATGGTAACCCTATATACAATCACATCCCCCTCTTTGATATTCTCACTGACCAACGCCTGCACTTCTTTCTCACACCTGTGGGACACCATTCTCTGCATTACCTGCTAAGTGATATTACTACTCTCAAACAGGTTTCGAAATATGTGGGTAGACATCCATTCCGCACCTGATGCCACATCCTGCAATCTGCACAAGCTTTGTATGACATCCTCAGCACGTCCCATCCACAACCTCCCTCTCTTGAGTCTACTGCCTTTCACCTTCTGTATTTTGAATATTTAGTAACCATCGGAAAGATCAACCAGAGAAGGGAAGAGGAAATCAGAGAAAGGACAGAGGAAAACATAGAAGTTTCTTGGTGGGTTATCACTGTGGCACCAAAATGAAGTCATCAACTGATATTACTAACGGCACAAGAAACAGAATTCTGGAGAAGCATGATCACGTAAAAATAAATAAGAACTATTACACGAAATAAAAATTTAATAATTCCTCCTTCGTTCTAAGTGTTGTTAGAACCGTTTTGTTTATTTTCTTCTCTTTTCATGATGTTCTCCCTATTCTTCTATATATCCACATCTCAAAAGCATAAATTTTGTCTTATTGTTTGTTTAGTGTCCATGTTTCTGGGCCATACATTAATATAGATTACATGTAACATTTTATAATTCTCATTTTTAGCTTGTTTGTAATTTGTTTACGGTAAATGCAAATAAGGTAAATAGGTTACTGAAGAAAACTGTCAATATAAAATAATAAAATATAGAAAATAACAATAAAACAAAGAACAAATACAATTGTCAACGTGTCTGTCCAATTGGGAACTTTATCAAGACAACAAAAACAGTAAAGAAAACAAAACCATAACGAATTTAATCAAAATGGCAGGGAGAATGATTTCTCTCATCAGGAAATCATCACACAGTGACACATCCAGCGCAACACAATATTATTAAGTGCATATCGATGCGTTCAATATGTATAAATTATGAAATACTAAAAGATGAAAGAAGCAAAACTAAAGAAAGGGCACACCAAATATCATTGCCAAGGACGGGGGGGGGGGGGGTTAGTAGGGGACGGGAGATAAATAGGGGAAAGGACAGAGAAAGATAGTGCAAGCAGGAGCGGGGGGTGGGGGGGCTACAAATAGAGGGAACATGGAAATGAAATGTATAAAGAAGAATAACATTTGACAGTATTATACATTCTATTTGATAATCATAAATAACTATAAATATAAGCACATATAGATGAAACAAATATCTAGACATATATAAAAGTATATACTGATATCACAGCACACATTGGAATACAGACACATACATGTATATAGGTAACTGCACACACAACAACATATATATATACATACATACACACACACAAAAATGTGGATATATAAATATATACATATGCATAAGCATAACAATATATATACAAACATTAATACAAATACAAGTATACTAGGAACACACACAAGGATATATCTAACATGATCAGTACATAGATATAAGAAAGATACCCACACAACATGCACAAGCATGTAAATGTATCCAAACACGAGCAATAGCTCAAACAAGAATATGTGTGCATAATGACATAAAATAAGCATCAACAGAATATATACACATGCATTCACATAAACATTTTCTCACATGAATACATATAACATGTCATTCGCACACATAGAGATATATACATGTATTTTTATACCCATTCGTTCACATGGAGATATTCACATGTATTACTCTAACGCAAGAATATGCACACATGCAAATGCGTGACCCATAGCAACTATATGGATACACAAAACCATGTAAAATAATATGCATATACAAATTCATACATATGTGTGTATGGGTACTCTTCTGTATTTTAAAAAAAAATGGTTTAAAATGAGGTAATACGATTACATAAAAATAGGGTACAATCATAGAATTGACAGATTGGAATATGATATAAACAATAGAAACAACAAAGACAAATTACACATACACTGAAATCTAACAAATACAGAGCTAATTGCTGATGAGCGTGCACAAAAAGAAACAATTACAAGGTACAGAGGAATATGGCTACAAAATAAATAGGAGTATAATATAATAAGAATAGGGGGTAGAGGCTGTTAAAAAGTAGTGGGTAAATCAAACAAAACGGTGATTAATGTTAATACCGTGGGGTTATTCTTGTGTTTGAGTAATACATGTGAATATCTTAATTTGAACGAATGGGTATAAAAATACATGTATATATCTCTATGTGTGCGAATGTTCATGTTATATGTATTCATGTGAGAAAATGTCGCCAGGTGTGTGTCCTATCCCCTCTACTTTTTATAACATATATCGACCATATCTGTAAACTAACAAGTTCCAACGAAGAAGATAACATAAACGACAAATTGAACAAACTACTCTTTGCAGACGACCAAGTACTAATAAGAAAACATACCCCTTTTGTCACTTTATTTTTCTTATCTTTTTCTTTTATTATTCTTGCACTCATTATAAACATCCCAACTACATCTATAGTGCCTCTAATTTCCAACTTTCCAGTTTGTTTATAATGAATGCACGCATTTTCTCTTTTACTAGATGCGTTGCCATCCCTGTATTATGGAGACGGGGCTTGATGAAATCTAAAGTCATCTATTTTGTTTTTATTGTGTTGTTTTCTGTTGTTTGTCTCTTGAAAAAGGTTCAATTTGAGCCGATACGTGGAGAATTGTCCTGTTTAGTTTTATTGTATGTTTTTTATATATACTTTTTTATATATTTTTATTAATAGGCAATGTAAGTGTTTTAGTAACCTGTTTAATTCATTTTGCTTGACTATTTGTTCATTAGGTTACAGCGGCACCATCCACTTTGTCGGACACCCTCTGACCATTTGGTTATTTATAGAAATAAGGCTCTGTTTACTGGAAGAAAACTTGACTATTGTGTCTTAGATAGTCACACTGACTAAACATAATGCTTCATTAATAAAATATAATTTAGTCACAGTAAACAGAGAACTTCCCACTTTATAGAAAGTGGTTTTACGTTTGCAATAAAGGGTAGATATTATACACAGTTGTCAACAGATTTGTTTTAATTAATTATTGTGTCAAAACAAAGTTGAGAAATATATTCCTGGTGTACTTTCACTTTAAACTTGCATTTACCAATTATTGTGTTCTTTTTTTAATTGTATGCATACATGAGCCCTATTCGAGCTGTAAATGTTCTTGGGCAGTTCGGGCATGGAATGACAACCGTAGACGGATTTTGATCTATCCGTGACTTTCTAGCTACTCTCCGCTGTTGGGCTGCAACATTTTTCCTCTTTTCACAAGACGATGCGCTCTTTTTGACTGTAGAGTACCATACATACATACATACATACATACATACATACATACATACATACATACATACATACATACATACATACATACATACATACATACATACATACATACATACATACATACATACATACATACATACATACATACATACATACATACATACATACATACATACATACATACATACATACATACATACATACATACATACATACATACATACATACATACATACATACATACATACATACATACATACATACATACATACATACATACATACATACATACATACATACATACATACATACATACATACATACATACATACATACATACATACATACATACATACATACATACATACATACATACATACATACATACATACATACATACATACATACATACATACATACATACATACATACATACATACATACATACATACATACATACATACATACATACATACATACATACATACATACATACATACATACATACATACATACATACATACATACATACATACATACATACATACATACATACATACATACATACATACATACATACATACATACATACATACATACATACATACATACATACATACATACATACATACATACATACATACATACATACATACATACATACATACATACATACATACATACATACATACATACATACATACATACATACATACATACATACATACATACATACATACATACATACATACATACATACATACATACATACATACATACATACATACATACATACATACATACATACATACATACATACATACATACATACATACATACATACATACATACATACATACATACATACATACATACATACATACATACATACATACATACATACATACATACATACATACATACATACATACATACATACATACATACATACATACATACATACATACATACATACATACATACATACATACATACATACATACATACATACATACATACATACATACATACATACATACATACATACATACATACATACATACATACATACATACATACATACATACATACATACATACATACATACATACATACATACATACATACATACATACATACATACATACATACATACATACATACATACATACATACATACATACATACATACATACATACATACATACATACATACATACATACATACATACATACATACATACATACATACATACATACATACATACATACATACATACATACATACATACATACATACATACATACATACATACATACATACATACATACATACATACATACATACATACATACATACATACATACATACATACATACATACATACATACATACATACATACATACATACATACATACATACATACATACATACATACATACATACATACATACATACATACATACATACATACATACATACATACATACATACATACATACATACATACATACATACATACATACATACATACATACATACATACATACATACATACATACATACATACATACATACATACATACATACATACATACATACATACATACATACATACATACATACATACATACATACATACATACATACATACATACATACATACATACATACATACATACATACATACATACATACATACATACATACATACATACATACATACATACATACATACATACATACATACATACATACATACATACATACATACATACATACATACATACATACATACATACATACATACATACATACATACATACATACATACATACATACATACATACATACATACATACATACATACATACATACATACATACATACATACATACATACATACATACATACATACATACATACATACATACATACATACATACATACATACATACATACATACATACATACATACATACATACATACATACATACATACATACATACATACATACATACATACATACATACATACATACATACATACATACATACATACATACATACATACATACATACATACATACATACATACATACATACATACATACATACATACATACATACATACATACATACATACATACATACATACATACATACATACATACATACATACATACATACATACATACATACATACATACATACATACATACATACATACATACATACATACATACATACATACATACATACATACATACATACATACATACATACATACATACATACATACATACATACATACATACATACATACATACATACATACATACATACATACATACATACATACATACATACATACATACATACATACATACATACATACATACATACATACATACATACATACATACATACATACATACATACATACATACATACATACATACATACATACATACATACATACATACATACATACATACATACATACATACATACATACATACATACATACATACATACATACATACATACATACATACATACATACATACATACATACATACATACATACATACATACATACATACATACATACATACATACATACATACATACATACATACATACATACATACATACATACATACATACATACATACATACATACATACATACATACATACATACATACATACATACATACATACATACATACATACATACATACATACATACATACATACATACATACATACATACATACATACATACATACATACATACATACATACATACATACATACATACATACATACATACATACATACATACATACATACATACATACATACATACATACATACATACATACATACATACATACATACATACATACATACATACATACATACATACATACATACATACATACATACATACATACATACATACATACATACATACATACATACATACATACATACATACATACATACATACATACATACATACATACATACATACATACATACATACATACATACATACATACATACATACATACATACATACATACATACATACATACATACATACATACATACATACATACATACATACATACATACATACATACATACATACATACATACATACATACATACATACATACATACATACATACATACATACATACATACATACATACATACATACATACATACATACATACATACATACATACATACATACATACATACATACATACATACATACATACATACATACATACATACATACATACATACATACATACATACATACATACATACATACATACATACATACATACATACATACATACATACATACATACATACATACATACATACATACATACATACATACATACATACATACATACATACATACATACATACATACATACATACATACATACATACATACATACATACATACATACATACATACATACATACATACATACATACAGTGTTTTTTGTTAGGAAAAAGGTGGGTATACGGCGTTTACAGAAGTGGATGGTCAATACTTAAAAAATGAATGGTCACCACCTCTCCCCCCCCCCCCTCCCATATTGCCGTCATACTTTGCACATAGGGAGTTTTAAAGAAAAAAACCAAGCTTACGTATGCAACATTTTGAGTAATCAAATAGTTTTCTTATAGTTCTACTATCATATTAAAAAACGGGCGGCGGTGTGGTTTGTTGTGCATTCTCCGTAGCGTTAATTATGAGGTTACGTTATTAAAGAGGGAGAGTTCAATCATTTCGTGTGTTGACAGTGTCAGGAGGAGCAAAGAATATTAACGCTCTGATCTGCCATGCATATCATAAGAGACTACTAATAGGTATGAGGTTAGTGTTGAGTATGAGAACTAGCAACAAAAAGAACCACTCAAACCTTCCTATATATATATATATATATATATATATGCCTCACAACCTCCACCCATACAGACACGCATGCTTACATACCGGCATACATGCACTAATATAATGCTTACTTTAACCAGGTTTATAATCTATCTATCTATCTATCTATCTATACGCTGTGTCCCTTGTTTGCCTTGCGGCGTCAGGGGTGGAAGAGTTCTCTGGAGATGGCCTTCTTGTGATCTGTTTGCAAGCTTGTTCCTGTGGCCTCTTTGATTTCTGTGATCCATCTTTTACATGGTCTGCCTCTGGCTTTATAACCGTTATGTCTATGTGTAATAGCCATTTGTGGCATGCTATCTGTCGGTAGTCTGGAAGCGTGCGAAAACCACTTGATCTGTTGTCTTTTGATGTGTATCAATACTGGTATTGTTTTGGTTATCCGTCTGATGTTATCGTTTCTAATTCTATCTCTTAATGACACTCCGAGTATTCTTCGTAGACATGTCATTTCTGTTGTCACTATTTTTCTTTTGTCTTGTGCTGTCATTGTCCAGGTTTGGCACTGGTAGCATAGTGTTGGAATAATAACAGTCTTGTATAATGCAACTTTAGTGTCTATGTTTACATTTTTGTTCTTGAAAATACGTGTCATCTGTCCTAGGATCTGGTATGTTTTGTTCCATCTATTGTGTATCTCTTTACTGGTTTTCCCTTCACTAGATATAATGCTTCCTAAGTAAGTGAACTCATTTGCATGTTTAAGGTGTTTATCATCGATGGAGATAGTGATATTTCTTTCTTTCTTTGTTTATAATAGAGGCCATAATTTGTCCATGCCTTTATAAAGTTCAATATTTCTATTTCTTTCCTTGCTAGTTGAATATGTAGTTGCCTGGTGCCCCAAAAGCCGTTGTTATTTTAGTGAAGCTTCCAAGCTGTCATGAAAGGAAACAGGACATATTAGTTGATAATCTTTTCTATCTCTATTGTAAATATGAATTCCTTGGAAAATTAGAGACTTGGCAACTTGTACAGCTTTCTGGCAGTACTGTCTGGGTTATAATCGCCTCTCTACAAACAAATGTATAGTGCGCTTAATTGCTTTATTGGCACCATTTGAATTTATGTTTCGTTCTTGCAATATCAGGCTCAGTTCAGAAAGCTCTTGAAGTGCATCACACATTAATTCTAAGTCTAAAATAAACTCCACAATAGTAATCTTCTTCATCAATCCCTTATATGTGCACCTATCTTTTTTTTAATCTCTGGAATTATCATCTTAAGCATTCTAAAATGACAAACTACTTTATGATCCAACCAAACTGCAGATATTTAGCGAAAGCTGGATGATACCAAACTAATGCTTAATATTCGTCTAATTTTCAACAACTGCGCTTCCATATAGGCCCCCTATGTTATTTCTGGGCAGATGAAAGTCGCAGAGTGTTGATGAGGATCGATTTGGTGTAAATGTGCATTTAGACGGCAATGTCCGTTCACAGTCGAAAAATCTCGACTTGGTTATTGCTGCTCAATTTGTTGCTGTTGTCTTCCTGTGATCTATAGTTTCCCGTAGTTCTTTACACTGTCATTCTCATAAAGTACCGTCTCCGCAACGACGGTTGCCTACAGCGGCACTGTAGTTGCATGTTATTTTATCAAAGATTTTACTTCCATGGAACTTTGAAGTAGTCCTATTCGCTATTCTCATGTATATTCTTAAAAATTTATAAATTTCATGCTAAAAAAATCTAGACATTGAGATGTGGTCCTATTGTATCTTTGGTCACAAAACACGCGTTAAAATCATATTTAGTATGTTAATTTTGAATTTGTGCCAGGCAGTGTCAAAGGTCATGTAAACATTTAGTCGTGTAAGAAATTCAGTCAAAAATACAAAATAATACTCACGTGGGAGACAGGTAATGGAGTCCTACTTGATGACGACTAACACACTATCACTGACGGATGTTAACATGAATAAATATGGTATATACAACAAAACAAAAAATATAATCATACACATGACAATACACAGGACAAAATCGACGTTTCGGATCAATAGGCCTGTTTTAAGATACGCACATAACATACGCACATAAAAATACCACAAGTAGAAATGAATGCACTACAACAAGCGTGTCCGAGTGAAATATGATATATAGGATATTTCACTCGGACACGCTTGTTATAGTGCATTCAAGTGACATGCTTTGAATAGCTATAGGCCAACCTCAATATTGTGAATAGTAAGTAAAGTCAGTGGCGTAGCGTGTGTCAATGGCGCCCGGGGCGGAATAATACTTTTCCGTCCCTGTGATATTAAAAACAATCTCTCTCTTTCGATTACAAACTCTTTCACGTCGATGTCACTGGGCTCTTCTTCGAATTCACACTTGTATTCTGGGTTTAGCAAGTTACTTGGTATGAGAAAAGAGTATTTAACATCCAGCTCATGCAGTTGCTGAAACCTGGTCTTGATTTCTTTTATTATTCTGTCCACTGATTCGAACATTTCTTGTCTTAATTTAATATCATAATGTAAACCAGCATCCGTAGCTTTCTCACCGGCCATCCTTTTTGTTTTTCTTATTCGACGAGGAGCTATATTGATGCCTAGATCTTCACAAACATGTTTAGCATAATCGAATGCGTCGTTGACCATAGCATCGCGGTTGTCGACTAGGAACAATTGTAATGCCTGAATTTTCATAGCACATTGATGCACATTTAGACCTTTCGTCTGGAGATACAATTGTGTATCATTTATTTCACAAAGAACTCGATTCCATAATCCAAGGAAGACCAAAAAATGACGACTGGAGAGCAGGAAGAAGGAGCCCAGCGTCTGATCTAGTCACTGCATTTTCTTTTATGTTCTGGGAAAGTGATTCCAGGACTTCAATAATTTCATTATAATGGATCTTCATGATCGCTATGGCTTCGTATCTTGCACTCCAGCGTATTTCAATAAGTCGTTTGACACCTTGACCTGCAATGTCGGTAAGAACTTTCCAGCGGTGAGTGGAAGACGAAAAATAATTAAAAACTCTATCCATAGTACCAAAAAACGTAACTGAGTCCACTGCTACTGACGCTGCGTGTACTCCCACCAGATTCAAAGTATGGTTACTGCAAGCAACATACTGGGCATTTGGATTGATTGCCTTGATACGCGCTTGTACACCAGAATATATTCCCGACATGACAGCTGCATTGCCGTATGCTTGTCCACGACAATTTTGAATGTCCAGACCATCGCATTCAATTTTGTCGAGAATCATTTTCGATATATCCTCAGCCTTTTTGCCTTCGGTTTCAAGAAAGTCGATGAATGATTCAATCACTTGCAACTTGTTGTTGTCGAGTTGTACATAACGCAGTATTTGGCTCGTTTTGTCTTTGTGTGAGAAATCTGGCGTACTATCGAATACAATAGTGAAGTAATTGGCTTCCTTCACTTCAGCGAGAATATTTTTTCTAACATGATTGCCTAGACAGTTTATGAATTCATTTTGAATATCGGGTGATAAGTAAGAAACGCTAAATTTTTTTTTCGGTTTCACCTTTGTGAGATGTTCACAAAGAAGTGGGTCGTACTTGGCAAGAAGATGAACAAGTGCTAGGAAGTTGCCTTTAATTTCCAGTGGCACTATCATCCACAATCTCCCTGTGACCTCGCAATGCCAGATTTTGTTTGGCAAGAAATCTAATAATATCTAGTATCCTGACCAACAACTGCCTCCACTTTTGCTCTTCTTTGACAGTCACATTCTGTGCTTCTTTGTCGATCGTTGTACCAGCTTGAAATCTTCTCTCCAGACATTTCCACGTATTGAAGTTTTCATTATGTGCCGTGTTTGATTCATGTTCTGAAACTTTGGGATTTAGCTTCCACCATTGGTTGAAACCATTAATAGTGTTGAATCCAGTTTCGTTGATGGCGACTACTATTCCAAACAGTCGACAGCTGATACAGAACAATGATCCCTTAGAAGGGGAATAGGCCATCCATGTCCTCAATACCCTTTCGCCATTTGTCAAAGTTCGGAAAAACCATTCGCGGCTTAATTTTCTTGTTATTCCTTTGGGTCCCTTGGTAGATTCTTTTGACCCTGGCCGATTCACTTCAGCAAACTTAAAATCAAGGTGCTGCACTGCTTTATAGCCTCGAGCTACAAGTAGAGTTCGAAGATTATCGGAATAGGCCAAGTTCCAATATCACTGATTGATTCATCCGGTACTCTCAGCCTTAGTTTGTGTGGACTCACCAGTATCTTCACCTTGATGACTATTGATCCCGTCGGAGCTTTCCACTTCAATTTCCCATGATTCCGATTGCTCACTAACTGCAGCTGTTTCATTAGGTAAAGCATCAAGTTTAACAATACTGCCACTAGTCGACGGGGCACCTTTTTCACTTGTAGTGACACTAGTTTCTATATCATGTTTAGGCACACCTCTTTGGTTAGTCGATTCAAAATATTTGAGTAAAGCTCCCTTAATCTTTTTAGATTTTTCCTCCCTAGCTTTTTTCTGTTTCCTGTAGAAATCACCGCTTTCTTTTTGTCTTTTCATGATCTGAAAGTAATGAAAACCACATAGAACGAAACTATTTGTATAGGGTTGAATAACTAGGCACTTAACATCAGCATGTAATGCGTTGCACTAGTCTGTTGTACTTTACTCAAAATGCTGTAAATTTTGTGATTTTCAATAAGTGAAGTAGCGTGGAATAACTTGCCTTGGATGCAGACGTATTTACACCTACTTTTATATTTCTTCTTTTTCCCGCTTCTTTCCTCGCATAAAGATTAAGTTATCAACGTGACCATATCAGTGCTCGTGAAACACTACACTATTAAAGTTCTAAAATGTCATGTTTATAGTTTATATTTTAAACATAAACACTACACGAAATCAGATAATAGTATCCAAAAGGTTTTATATCACGGAGTACAGTCTGTGCCAGCCAGCTGAGATTAAAAACCATACACACTCATAAAAAATCATAAAGAATATCGAGGGTCATGACCAACAAGGAGGAGCATTTTTAAAAAAGGTCCTCCAGGTGCCACCGTTTTGCATTTTGGCTAAGTCTTGGGTAACATTTTTTGTAATCTCTTCATTCCTCGCATGATCTCTTCTTGTTCAGTTTCCAGCTTTTCTTGTACAGCTCAATCTACAAGTAGCAAGCTTTCTCTCTTTTAATTTCTTAGTGTCCATCTTTAGTAACCAAAAACAGGTTACTAAAACACTTACCTTGCCTATTAATAAAAAATATATTTAAAAAAAAATATATATAAAAAACATACAATAAAACTAAAGAGGACAATTCTCCACGTATCGGCTCAAATTGAACCTTTTTCAAGAGACAAACAACAGAAAACTGACAAAATAAAAAACAAAATAAATGACTATCAGGGATGGCAACGCATCTAGTAAAAGTGAAAATGCGTGCATTCATTAAAAACAAACCGAAAGTGGGAAATTAGAGGCACTGTAGATGAGTGCAAGAATAATAAAAGAAAAAGATAAGAAAAATCCCCGTTTTGTCACTTTATCAGACAGGCAGGTTTTAAGAACATAGTCACAACAGGCAAGACTGAAGGGAACAGAGACAGATGGGGACGTGAGAAAATATTAATGTGACAACCTAGCAAGGCTTGGAAACAACGATCCTGATAACAATACTGTGAACAGAGAACCATGGTCACCTACGCCAACCAGAATGGCATATGACAATGATAGATGAGTAATGATGGGGGTTGTGTGGTGGTGGGGTGAGTGGGTTTGGGGAAGGAAGGATACAAGCAGAATCAACATTTGAAAACGCATGGAATGAATGTGAAACCAAATATAGACATAAACATATATATAAAACCAAACCTAAACATACATAGAAATGTATACACACACCAAGAGTCAAGAAATAAACACATAACAAAACGGACACAGATGTGTGAAGGATACCCACACAAAATGCACAGGCATGTAAATGTTTCCACACACAGGAAATGGCTCACACCAGAATAGGCATACACATTGACACAGAATGGAGATACGTGCATTAACATAAACAAGCGCTCACATAAATATATATATATACATAAATATGAACATGAATATGTATATATAAATATGAGATATTAGCGATATCACATTTCAGAGGCTCTGCAAATAAGGGCGGTAGCCATCTCTTCTCCCTCGCAGTCTTTACTTCCGGATTAATCCAGTATCCATTTAAGGCTGGGTCTACCTGGGAGCCGTTGCGATCTGAAAAATATTTCCTCCTCAACTGGGGAATTAACTCAGGACAATATTGAGAATACTTTACTCTGAATAGTCTTTGCACAAACAAAAAATTGTTTTTGATGTAAAATAGTGAGTAGATTCGTTGTATTCTAGTGTCTGATTTTTCATTATGTAATTAAATTAGAGTGTGTATTCATACACAATTGTATTCATAATATTCATTCTTTTATTGTGCATAGGCCTAATTATAGTAAATTGATAAGTTTTGAAGATGGCACCCACAAACGAGCAAAAAGGTAGAAACAAATTGTTAACACACAAAAATAGTAGCATTCTTCTTATTTTGTTCACTTGAAACATGTCTATATTTGTAAGATATATACATGTTCCCATTGTGTTTTGTGTGTGGCATCCTGATTAATTGTGCACCTTTTAGCTGGTTGTCTCCATCTTTAGCACATTGCTTACTTGGGCAGGACTGTGGTCCTACTCGAGTGGGACTGCATGACCAGTCTTAGTTTCTAGCCCCTGATGACTGTGAACTAAGTACCATCACCAATTCATGGTGTTGGCCTCGATGGGGAATAGTAGCAAGTATGTTCTTAAGTTTAGCAAAGGTATCTTCAATAACCTGAAATACTTTTTCCAGATACCAGAACAGTCAGTTGGTATTTCAGAGATTGAAAGTGTTTGGGGAGACCGAGATGTGTAACCGTCGGCAGGTATAGAAGACCAAACTGTTAAACGTAAACAGGTCATCATTAAGAACGTTTTTGATTATTGTCTGGCTATTCATTGGACACTATTTATATAATTGTGTCCCACATCAAAAAAAAATCAAGGACTACCAATAAACTCAGGGCAATAATCACAACCAGCCTTCTAGGTCATCAGTACACAGGTCAAGATTTGAGTCTGGTCGTAATGATTGTGCACCCATGTCCGGTTTTGATGGTTGCATATTTCTTACTAGAGAGCAGGGACTTTAATCGTCAGAAGGTGTTAATTTATTGCCTTTGGTGGGTCTGCTAATTTACCATTGAGTGCCGTTTTAATAGCGAAGTCAACTCCAGCTTCACATTTTCCCTCAATTCCTCTTCCGCTCCAAAAGAATGTACAACCGTCTTTCGCAGACCTGACAGACACCAGCAAGGATCATTTCCCTCAGAGTTGCCCTTACTTTTCAACTGCTACAAAAACACTTAGGCACCCTTAATAGTCACTATTGCACTCATCAACTTCAGAAGACCTTGTGTAAGAATGACATTGTGTTGTCAAGAGCAGAACTACTCAGCAACATTTGGATATCGACAATAACTCAGTGCTGCAATTTCAATATTGAATCAAGGTTATTCATCTAATAGGTATATTTGCATTACTCATTATCCAGAAGTGTTCGCACATTCCATGCACCTAAAGTCAATGGGAAAACTGGAACATTAAGGGATAATAGGTCCTTTCCCATTTGAGTGAATTTTCATGGATATGAAAATGACCTGCTTTGGGGATTTTGATTTAAGTGAGGCAAAGCGTCAACCTCACTTGAAACCAGTTACAAGATGAATCAAGACAACTGGAAATGAAATCCGATGCAGTGGATGATCATAGTTTCCTACATGTTTCACTGTGCTCTGTGTCATCCACAATGCATTGCTGGAATTTGCATGCATACCTGGCAAGCCAATAAATTATTGTGTCTCATATGTCTAAATTCACAGAGAATCAGACTGTGTAATAGTTGACAAAACCATCATGCTTTTGGAGTCTCAACATGACATAACCAATTTTGTGACCTCCTTACAGGCTGTCAGTCACATGTAGAGTCTGAACATATCTAAAGCCATCCACTGGTGACAGCCATTTACTGTGTTAACAACTAACACAATGAATATGTATACAATACACTAACACAGCTGATACATGTAGTACAACACACTAAATTATATAACTTTTTCTTTTCACTTTATACCCCTTTATGCCTACCTTCAGGGGTAGAAAAGTTATCTGGAGAGAAAATAATGAGACTTTAATAATTTTTAGCCACCAAATACAGTTAAACATTGTAACTCATGGGAGCAGCCATTTTGAAATGACACAGTGCCTCGGATGAGGTATATTCAGTAACAATATCATTACGGAGGCCGTATTTCTGATGCATCATAACAATTTCGACAACCAAAGTGTTAATTATAGAACTACAACACTAAATATTCATAGAACTAACACTGTGAATATGTAAGTATATCTTTATTACAACTTTAAGAGTTAATATTTGCTTAATAATACAGAAAAATGAAACAGGAATTCAGTGAGCATCCAACTATACATCTGTACAAATCTTTGTGATTAAGAAAAATGTTAAATAAGATGTGATTTCTTCTAGAGTAATCATTTCGGAGAATATAATATCTTCACAGGCAATACCCTTCTTAAGCTGCTGTTATTGGGACATGTATAAACAGCCACTGTCACAGGATAGTCGACAAGATGGAGAATGAGTAAGAACACCAAGAGGCGATAACTAGGATCATGTAATATTGTTACTTGTTTAACTAATAACTAACAAATAATACAACCAATGGAGAAAAAAAAGAAGTAACAAACACGAATGAATAAACACACAAAATCAAATTAAAATACAGAGTATTTTTATTTTGTTTGTTCCTTCAAAAAGGTTCCAGTTGAGCCACATGGAAAGAGTCCTTGTTCCTTTGTTTTTAATGTTATATTATTTGTTCAAGTCAATAAATCAAGTGATGAATATGGACTGGATATAAAAAAGAAAAAAAACATGATAATCAGCAAAGACACAGAAGAACAAGAGCTAAAAACATAAACATACATGGAGAGAAACTATAACAAGTAAAGCATTATCAATATCTTGGACATAGTCACAAATGATGGCAGATGTGAAACAGAAGTTAAAAGGAGAATAGGAATGTTCAATAGTAACATCTAAACAAATTACAAAGTAAAAAATGAGAATTATAAAATGCTACATTTATTCTATATTAATGTATGGCTCAGAAACATGGACACTAAATAAACAATAAGATGACAGAAGTGATGCCTTTTTGTTATTTTAGTATAGGAGAATAGGGAGAACATCATGGAAAGAGAAAAAACATAATAAAGAGGTGCTAAAACACTTAATATGAAGAAAGAACTACTAAGAGAATTAAAGATCAGGCAAATAAAATATTTGGACACATTAAAAGACATGCCACCTTGTTTAAGACCTTACTTGAGGGTAAATTCAAAGGGAGGTAGGCAGAGATACAAGTGGGAGAGTAACATAACACGATGGACAAGTAGTCTAGCAGAGTGCACCACCAAGACAAGGGATGTTGGAGATCTGTTGCAGCCAACCTTCGTTTTGGAGACGGCACTTTATATTATTTGTTAGTTAAACCAGTAACAATTGTACATTATCCTAGTTATCGCTAACTGCACATTCTCCTATCTTGTCATTCTGCAAACTACCAATGTCATCTTAACATATTATGTCCCAGTATTTGTTGAATATTTTAGCGTAGATCAAATCTCTTTCCCATATGATACCATTACCTAAACCTAGTAAGGAACAAGCTAAGTTGCAGGGATATAATTATCTATTGTCTGTCCAAATGTGAATGATGGTTGATCGTATTCACACTTGTCATTAAGCGTAGGAGCTTAAGATGTTGTTCCAAGGCCAGATGAGTCACCTTGGCTGCATTTAGTCCATGTTTGTTCAAGGCTATCTTGATGTTTTCTATTCACCGTTTTCTTGGTCTACCTTTGGCCGTATGCCCAGATATTCTTTTGTTATATACTCTTATTGGTATTTGATTTGGCTTCATTCTCATAAGGTGACAGAACCATTTACTTGCTGTCTGTCAATATGTTCAATACATGATATTGTATTGTACCAACTCTTTTCCTAATTTCCTATTTTATCTAGGTTGCACTTTTCCCAGACACTTTATTTCACATGTAACAATTTTCCTCTGCTGCAAGGCTGTTAAAGATCATGTTTCACATTGGTAGCAGAGTGTTGGTATTAAAATTGTAGATATTATCTATCACTTGATGTTTGGGTGAAGAAGTAATAGTGAAAGTTGGTAGGTCACTGTGTTTGCTTTCTGACACATTGTTTCTATTTCTCTTGTCTATTCTTCCATTTTCATCAAATAACAATGCAAAATATAATGGAATCTCTCTAAAGCACATACCCGTAGCTTTTATAGCAAATTTTCCTATATAACAACTTTCTAAAATCCCTAATTATATTTATTCTTTGTTTATACCATATGTATCAAATTTCTTTTATTACATAAATATTTCGTCGGTTCGGATCAAGTTGTTATAATGGGATTTCGCTAACACTAATGGCAAATTTCTGGTAAAAATCATTGCAAAAAAAAATCTGGCAAAACCTGCTCATCTGTAGATGACATTATGGTATACCAGTATCGTCAAGGATTACTCAGGGAAAGAATACAAATTAATCAAGATCTACTATCCAAATTATTCAGATCTATAAACTGAAATGAATCACATTGGCCGGCGGTGTAGTGCATATTGATCCTTAGTGAAAGCAAAGTAATCAACTATTACATGATTCTCTGAATAATCACATTGGGGAGAGATGTGATCCCCAAACAAATCTATGGGGAGAGATAGTGAGAACATCGTTATTTTATAATACCTTGGGGGGGGGGGGGTGTGGGATGGGTGCGCAAGCACTGTTGTTAAATTTGTGGGTTTGTATTTTAATGAGCATGTTAGCTACACAATCCTGAGCTAAAAAACGGGTTGACAGCGATGAGGGTAACTGTTTTTTTTTAATGAACAATAGCTTCTTGCACTGCTCTATCCTATCAGTAGTAGAGTGACCCTTATACCAATGCAGATTGATAGACTTGATCAGATCTAAAATGAGGCTATGCATATCATTCTTGGATGACCCAGAGATATATAAATAATGGTGGTGAGTTTCTTGCTGCATTATCCTACTATGATGCTGAGAGCAGAGATTTGCAGTGCTCATTAATACCTGCACATTAGTGCAAACAAAAACCATACACATGATGATATAAAAAAAGATAAAAGGTAACACATTAAACTAAAGGTAGTCGAGACAAAGGAGGTTATTATGGTAAATTGGTGTGTACATTAGGGAACATGGAGAAGAGTGAAAAGTAAGCATATCAAGTTTACAAACTCTACTGATCATCATAAATCAAGAAAATGTGTTGATATTCCAGTGCATATAGATTCAGAAGTTCAAGCAATGATCAGTGAGAATTCCTTGGATGGAGATATTATTATCTACACTGATGAGTCTGTGGTTCGTGTTGTGTTCTGTGCAGTGAGCACTCACAGCCCAATGCAAAGTATATTAGGGAAGAAAGTGGTGTCTTCTATACAACTACTAGTGATAGAACAAAGGCAGTGACTAGGGCAAATATATGTCTAGATACTCAATGTTACAGGTGTCATGTTTTCTGACTGATTCTGAGTGTGCTTTGAAAGGTTAAGTAAGGCTATCTCCACCATCAGTAGAATTGTCGATGAAGTCTGTACTGAAGAGAACTACCTTCATTTTTGTACATACAGGACACATGGGCATTCAGGAAATGAAAGAGCAGGCAGCCTTGCTGGCAACTGTGACTAGTGGTAGTTCAATGGACCTTTCTTATATTTTGATTGCAATAAAGGTGCAAGACCAGTTAGATGATATATTTCATTTTCCATGTCTAGATTTCTGGAAGCAAGAATGAAGCATGGTGTTGCAAGAAATAAATGGAATATAGGAATCAAAAGAAGGGTTAACAACACAGAACTGGAACAAAGTCAGGTACCACATGCTGAAGGATGTACTGAGTACTACTAGTACATCAGCTCACTATGGACATGACTGAGGTACCATGATAACTATGACTAAATAACTATGAGCTCAAAAATGTCCTTTTTAACGGGATTATCAGTTTTGGCGTGTCTGTTACAAATATTAATAGGACAGAAGTAAAAATCTAGGGGAGAGAAGGAAGAGAAAAGGAAGTTTAAGCAATTTTGACCATTAGCTTTGAGGATGTCAAATCATAGTGTAGTCCTGGTAACAAGCTCTCTTGTATGGCTGATCTACGAGCGATATGGTTACAGATGTTAAACTTTCAATGGGAGTGATAAAAGCATGAATGTATTAGTTACCACCACCGAAGTCAGATGTCCGAGGCCGTTGGTGCAAATAAAATGTAAACACAATGCATATCCATTCTCTGTACTACATCCTGCTGGAAATCTAGTAGGACCATTGTCCTGCTACAAAAGAGATTGAGTGGGAGTTTGAGAATGAATAGGGGGAAAAATACATTCATTAGTTATCTGAAAGTTCTGAACTTTTCTAAAAATACATTCATTAGGTATCATTTAACTGTTCTTGATACACTCTTAGACCAATACACAATCTTTCCAACTTCTGTGTTTGAAAATATAGTCGTTAATATAGTCTTCCATCTTCTCCATCAGCAGTTGTGTGTACAATAGAGGGTGACGTGTGTTTGCTGAGTAATTGCATTTAGTTTTCCAGATTAACCAGTTGATGATGCTGCCAATCACAAGCACATAAATGCAGCCATAAGTAAGCTAGGCAAGAGCAGAGAAACAAATAGGATCCAGTCTTTCCCAGGCAAATAATTTCACTCTTAACACAGCACACCCATTTTTGGCAGTACTGCTAATAAATCTCTAGTCAGTGCTGAAAATGGGGCATTTGGACAAATTCTGAAGTCACATCTGCCAAATTTTCCACTTTTTTTTCACCCTTGACATCTACAAATACTCTTTAAAAAAACAACACATGAAGCTTAAAAACTGATTATTGTTTCACAAGTAGCCATATCTCACACACAAAATTATATTGTGAATGTTATGATAGACTGCATATAGGCGCCAATTTATATGAACTTCAGCTACAAAATATTCACACCCACCTGTTTGTTATTCAATGAGTGCAACCACAAGACAAGTTTATGTCATTTGATGAACAGTCTGTGTATTATTATTTCATGAATTGTCCAATTTAAAAATGAACACAGAAGAGGGTGGGAAAGTAATAATGAATGTGCTACCAGTTATAATTTGAAATCAACCAAAATAAACACATTCAGAAAGCAGTGAATTTGTCCAAGTTAAAAGTGTAAATCTGAAAAAAGTAAATGTACTAACCAATACAATAAAAATATGCATTCATAATGATGTGAAATTGTCCATGGAAAAACTTTGTTAAAAAGCAAATTCATTGAAGATAAGTAACAAATTCATCTAACATGTATGGCAAGCTACATCTAAATATGCTCATTTCACATCATCACACATATGAAACTTTACAGTCATGACACTTTTAATGCAAAAAAATGTAAGCAGAAACAGACTCTCTCATCAAGTCTCGCACTGGCTATAGCTCTCCAGACTAACAGAATGTAAATGAATGAATTATACTCTTTAAACAAATGTTTCCGTTTTCATTTGACATAGCCTGAGAAATAAAAAATTATTATGGTACATACCACTGAATAATAAATAAGGCCTTAAAATATTGCTCACAAATATTGTACCATTTAGTTATTTTTACTACAAATGAAAGTAAGCTTTTTACCCACACAATTACCATACAAAAATAAACATATCTGTACAAAACCACTCAGATAATCACAAATTAAAATTATCTGTTTGTTACATCATATGAGCAGATTCAGGGAGCATAAAGTGTCTTATCCCATATAATTTTCTATATATCAAACCAAAACAGTGCCATCTTTCCTATGATGTATCCCCTCAATTTTTGTTTTGTCTTTTTTAAATTAAGTTTCGTAAATGTCATTTTCAGTATTAGTTTCAAGTGGAATATTAAATTGGATAGGGAGTCAACAAGTAGACAAACAATAGGAGAAATGTATCTTCTTCTTATAGGCAGGAGTGGAGCTTTGATTATATTTTTCCTCATCACTCTGTTTCATGTGTCAATCCTTTGCAATAACAATGTTCTCCAATGCCAGCTTGTCTAGCATCTTCTCTCGTGGTTTTTCCCTACCTCTTATGCTCTTCCAATTGCCTGTAGTCACAATACATTCCATCTTTTCTCTTCATTATGTGTCCAAAAACATGCAGACTGCTTCTTTTTGATGTGAGTTAGCAGCTCTTTCATCAATTTCTTTCAGGGTGTCTTCTTCATTACGTTTTTGTATCTGTCCATGGTGTTTTTAACATTCTTCCATAACACCACATCTCTACAGCCTCTATAATTGTTCACTGTTCTGCTGTTGTTCAAGATTCACATTCATAAATAAGAATTAGTTCTATGTAACTTCTAAGAAGAGAAATGTAAAGCTAATAAAAAATATTGTTTATTATAATTACTGTATCTTAATAAAATAATTAATATGCAGTAACATATTAATATATGTTAAAAAACGATTAAGGGCATCTTCAGGACTATATGGATTAACAATGGAACAAAATATTCAAGTACAAAATTGATTAAAAAAATCTTTATATTGTTAAATATATTTAGTTTTAAATATTTATATTAAAACTATTTCACAATATCTATTGGTTTTAAAAAACAATGCAAGTTGTAATGAAGCAAAAACTGTCATAAAATATAAATGCATTAAAATGTATGAGAATAAGCTCAGAAAGTAAAAAAATAAAGCATATATGACTAGAAGAAACATGACTACTACAAAGGGAGCTGGTTACATAAAACATTGCCATATACACAAACTGAGCCATTAATTTTATTCAAATGCTTATAGCTAAAATAGGAAAAAAAACATGACAATGTGGTTATAACAGTTCTTATAATCAATCAAGTTTCTCCACAACTCTGTCTCTTGTGTTGTTAATAAATTCAGTTGGTGACATCTTTTTGTGTCGTAGTGACAACCCATCCATACATTTTTCTTTGTCTTCATCCCTTGATCCTACAGATGATTATTAAACGTTCACATTTTGCTTTTTTCATCACATGCTGTAAATATCTTGATTGTCTGCTTCAAATTTTTGCTATTTACTAAATTTGAAAAAGAGAAAACACTGCAGACAATTTACAAGTGAAGGAAGTAGAAAGACAAATCCTAAAACTCTCCTACTCTGGACCCTCTGCACTCTAGCACACACTGCAATATAACTTTCCTGTCATGAATTGGACTCATCGGGCATCTACAAACCAACAAACCCAAACCAAATTTAAACAATCACAATTTTTTTTCTATTGTACACAACAATTTATTTTTCATGCCATGCACATCTTCGCTTGCGAAGGAGAACATCATCAATTTTTGCTATAATCTCATGTTCAAATAATACATATTATTAACCTTCTCCACGCCATCAACGTAAATATAAAATCACTTTCTATTGTACTCCGCTGAGCAGAATTGCAACAGTTGCTAAGGAATTTTGTAACTACGACAAAAAGGTTAAATGTGACTTTTCCTTCTGGGAAAAATAGAGGAAATACTGGGAGCAAATATAGTTTCTTTTCAACATGTTTGTGTGCCAAAAAAAAAAAAGATAGTTTAATGATGAAAATTTGAGGGTTGAACAATTAATGCACATCGAGCTGAAATAAAGACATTTTAGTGAAAGTCTTGTGGGTAGTTTCTCTAATAATTAGGAATTATGTTTTTTTCAAAGATATTATGGAACACGTCAGTTTCATTATGAAATGACAATGCAACATTAGGTATAGCCATCTTTTATTGAATTTACATCATGTTGTTTGTGAAGTGAGTCAAGAAGTATTCTTAGATCTACTCAAGAAGTCACCAAAGGCCAGTGACATCAAAGTGTTATATTTTGGTTATGAAATTTGATAAGAAATACGATAGGTATAGGAATTTATTGAAAGAATAAATTGACTGGACAAGATTATGTCATTGCAAAAATATTTTTCAATGCATATTTTCATCATTAAGCAATTTAAAAAAAACCATCCAGTGCCCAAGGGGTCAAGTTATGTCATTTGTATTGAGCATAGTAACGGTTAACACTTTCAATACCACCTATGACAAAAGTTATTGAAGCGTGAAATCTCACTGCTACAAACAATTTTGTATCATCTGTGGGTATGACTTCTTATATGGGAAATCTTGTAGACCTATCACTGGTATTACAATATGCAGTCTTGATTGAGGGAAAACAACAAAAAGGTTAAAATTCAGTTTTACAAGTGATACCTACACAGTCAGCGTTTCAATTGCAAGGCATGTCAAGATAAAGACAAACACAAAAACTAGAAATAAAATTGCATTTAAAGAAAGTATGTAGGCATCTATCAATGTTATCATAGGAGAATCGGAAGTAAAGTACAACAGAAATATCATAAACTTACATATTGAGAGATTTATTACTAGACTTTCAATACCCATTAAGCTTGTTTGTTACTATATCTCAGTGTGTAGCTGCTTTATTTTCATCAGATTCATCTACAACATAAATGCCCAAATCCTTTAAATTTCATTTTATAATAGGTTTTTGCATGTCTTTATCTAGACAAAGGCCACATGGTCCAAAAATTGACCCTGTATTTGTCTCTCTTGTAAATTAATTTTAATCTTTTTTAATTACTGTAAAATATTTTTTATTTACTGTAGTATTTCCTTTTTCTTTTTCTTTTGCTATATGACGCTGCACACAGCAACATTTTCCCTAGTGTTTTTTCCCTATATTCCCAGTGTTTTGGCTTTTCCGATTCAATGCTACTTAACTTTCCCTGATTTTATATAAATTAGGTAATTAGGAACCATTTAATATTGAAACAATAGAAATATATGGGAAAACTTAACCCTTTCACCACTATGAGATTTTCCTATTGTCAATCCCGCACCACTAAGACAAGGGATCCAACTGCTCCAAATTATCGATATAATTTTTTTAATGCATTTTCTTTCAAATTATTCATCATATCACACTCAGACATGGCAGATCAACAGAAAAATGAATAGTCTTGCATGAACCTATATCAAAGATAATTTAATACATATATATTTCAAATATCAACAAAGTGCTAAATTTTTTTTTTAACCTTTGGAGTGCGGAGTCATATTGAGATATATTCTCAAATATCCTTTTTCCCAAACAGGTTGATATCCCGGAAACATTCAAATATCTACTCCAGTACATGCCATACTCAAGCAAAATACACAGGCCCATTACATTATAAGTATAAAAAATGTTTTATTTAAGTAGCAGTTATAGATGTCCAGCACTTGTTTTCTTTCTTTCCTTGCTTGTTCTTTGTGTTGTTACAAACAAATTTATCAGATCTGCTGCAAATTGATAAACTCATCGTTGGCCAATGATGCTAAAGTATTCATAACGTGTGGCAATCTCACCAAGATTATGCACAGAACCAACGTTTTGTACAAAATTCTTAACTGCTACTAGAAAGCTACACCACTCAGGCGAAATTCGCAATGTCACAATTAGCACGAATTTCCTTTTCTTTAATGGAAACATTAGGTATATCTAACAAGGAACTTCACTGTCACATTCGACGTTATATTTGGTACGCAAATTACTTACATCATGCAAATTTTCATCATAGCTACGGCTTTCATCATCAGAGTACATTAGAACAATATCCTCCAATGTGAAAAAATTGTGTGAAAACTGCATATTTTGAGAAATTCGCTAAAAATCAGTTGGACATATGTCCACGATGTAAATATGCAAGGAAAGCATAAACCGTTACCTACGCAAAGGTCACAGCCAGGTGACCTAACCAACCCAGCGCAAAATAAAAAATATAATACAGATTGCAACGAAACAAGTAAAAAAAGTGTCTTGTGTGCGACTATAAGAGGGATCTGGTTATGGGTATGTTGATAAAACCCAATGTCTAACAATGAAACACACAATAGAAATGTTTAGAATTTTTCAGACAAATAGCAGAGGCAATGCTTAAAGTAAGTTCAATTGTTAGAATTGATAGAAAAAATTATATATGTGTGTTCGCTTCTACTACATAACTATAGAACAGAGGGAAAGAAAAAAGAGAGAGATATACTGGGAATGGGAGCAATGTTAAACTGTGTGAAATTTCATGATGAAATATAGATAATGTTAACACAAATATATAACCATTATAGAATGATGCTATTACAGATTTGATTTTATCTTGAGCATATTATGTATAATATAATTAGGCCTTGGTATACCCATATACCAGATTCAAATTCAGCTGCAGGCACTTGTGCATTTGAACAGTTCAGAGAATAATAGCAACATACAGAACATAATATAATGCCTAGATATTCACTACAGCCAAAAACTTGTTGACTTGATCCTACGTCTTAAATAAGAAATACCACTTTAAAAAATATGTATATTAATGTGTTAACATCTGTAATTTGTCAGTGTCTGAAGGGGGAACAAAGAATGGCCACACAGTGTAACTTCCACACAAGGGATGACTACACAGGTTATGTGGTGGTGTTGGCTGTCCCATTCTATATGTCACACGTTATGAATACTTTAGCAACATTGTCAATGAGGAGTTTAATCAATTTGCAGTCGATCATATTTGTATATAACATAATGCAAAGAACACATAAGGAAAGAAGACACGTCCTGGACATCTATAACTGCCAGTGAAATAAAATATCTCTTTTATATTTATATCATGATGGATCTGAGTATTCCGCTTGAGTATGACATGTATTGGAGTACAGATAATGGGTTCAACTTTTCAGGCATAACAACCTGTCTGGGAAAAAGGATATCTCAATATTACTGCACTACTCAGTACCCCAAAGGTAAAAAAAAAACAAGTTTTCCCCACATTATGTTGAGTTTGACAGTTTATTTTTAAAATATATCATCATCATCATGTGACATATTCATTCCAGAGTGAAGTGCTCTTTAAGACTTTCTGAATACCCTTGCGATCTTGGGTGAGATGACCTGTCTCCTCAAGGGACATGTTTAAACGGTCAGATATATCATTTGTCAATCATCATCTTGGGCGGCCTTTTCCTCTGCTGCCATTTATTTTCTTTCCATGATGTTGTTTTAAAATATGTATTAAATTATCTTTGATATAGTTTCATCTGAGACAATTTTTCTGTTGATCTTCCAAGTCTCAATGTGATATGATGAACAGTTTGAAATAAAATGCATTTTTAACATCATCATATTGACAATTTGGAAGAGTTGTGCCCTTTGTTTTAGTGATGGGGGATTGACAATATGGAAATCTCAGTGGTGGAAGGGTTAAGCAATGCCTATGCTGTGCAAAATTCTAAACATTTCTATGGTGTCTTTCATTGTTAGACATTGGGTTTTATTAATACACACTTAAAGAACCCCATAGACTTATGCCATTTCAGAATTAAGTGTGTCCCTAGTTACCTAATGATGACAAATTAAAGTATTATTCCGGTCAGTCAACATAACAATATTTGACAGTTCATATACAAAAAAAATCTATGACAAAAAGAAGATCACACTATCAACTTACATGCAAAATTAGAATTCCTAAGCCATGA
This sequence comes from Meghimatium bilineatum, assembly GCA_034231615.1. Lineage (NCBI taxonomy): Eukaryota > Metazoa > Mollusca > Gastropoda > Stylommatophora > Philomycidae > Meghimatium > Meghimatium bilineatum. Next base: position 54,799,594 of record CM067317.1, read on the forward strand.
TATGACTATCTTGATTGTTTTTTTGTGTAGTATAGTCAATGTGAACAAATAAAGCAAACGGACATATCCATTGACAAATGTCAGTAACATATGGAACAATAGCTATGCTATTTTATACAAAATTATAATAAACTTGAACAAAATAATTAAATAAAAATTTCCAGTTTATGAATAACTTTACCTGGTGACACTTGATGGATATTGATGTGGATCGATGTTCTGGCATATTTGCAGTCGTAGCTCTGACGTTGACAAACTTCACTGCTTATCAATATTATTGTTATCAATATCAATGTCCGTGTTGATTAAAAAAATTTCAAAGCTCTGTAGATATTGGACGATTATTATAGTAAAATAATAGCACATTTAGCATTTATTTAGGTTGTAAATTATCTTATCATAACAATATCATAGGTTCTCATGGAAAACAAACTTGAAAAGCGCCAAATTAAAATTACTTTACAGTTAATTCATCTATGTTAGCGACATTCTGTTGTGTCAGAAACACTGTTCCGATGACTATTTATAATTTTCACTCATTTTGAAGTGTAATTAGTTATATTATACATGAGTAATTATCAGCACAATTGCTAAGCCACTGTTAGTGGCAAACACCATAGTTAATGATCCCTTAGGACGCTGCGTGCAGCTTTACGAAGGCAATGTGCTAACATTATTACAATTATAACTAATTATACTGATAGAAATAGAGTGGCAGTAAGCAAGACATGACTTAAAAAGTGTGCAGTGAAGTCTTAAATAAAACAACCTCAATGGTCACCACAGTAAAATGTTTCAGAGTGATAGTTGTGCTGTTCGTGCTTGCCAATAAGACAAGTTTAAAATAAGATATGAATAACATTTGTAAAATTCTGCTCGCTGATATGCTACTACTATTAGAGTATCTATGCAATATAGCTTGTGTCCTCTTATACTGATATCTCCAATTTGGCACTTCTATGACCCTGATGGAGCATGTGCTTTATTATCATATTAGGTACAGTACAAGTAGACACCACCACATGTTTAATTATTTCCCTTGTCTATGTTTGTAAATTCCATGTTCATCATTTAATAATTGAAATATTTATTTATTTAGGGTTGGGCTTAGGATTAGTTATGTAAAACACGTCCATGTACAAACATAGACAAGGGAAAAACTCGACTATGTGATGACGCCTACTTGTACTGTACCTTATATTATATATTTAGAATTGCTATAAAATGGAGGTCTTACCTGCACTGTGAGTGGGTCAAAGTAGTGAATTATAGGAGCTATAAGGTTAATTCAAGATCAATGCAGCATATCTTTGGTCCCATTATAGACAAACAAATATTCATCAGCAGTGTATCTGTTGTTTACACCAAGTTAGATATATGCTTATACTCATACTAATTTGGAAGCTCTTGTGTCGTGAAACTGAAAACATTTATTGCTAACCATAAAATGTATCATTTGTTACTTGTAAGACAAGTTACTCATAAATATATCATGTTCCTTGTCATAGCATGTATTAATTGTTTCTAACAATAAGACAGGGTACACACATAATTATCATTTGTTTCTAGTCATAAGATTATCATTTGTTGGTTTGTAAATAAAAATAATTACATCTTATTACAGACTAATGGATAAAATTAATTCTAACACCTGTTTTACCCAAATTATTTGGAAAGTTATTTTAAAATAACAAGGCTATTTTAGTACTACAATTAAGAGATGTACTAATTTACATTGACTCAAATAATTGAAGATTATTTAATCTAGCATTGGAAAATATTTTATTAACCAGATACTCAAATAACATACAATTGAATCACATATGATTGTTCCACACAGAATTTTAAAATAATTAAGATACTAAACCAAACATAACTTCATCATATAAGAATGCTTAATGTTAACATCTCAGTTTAAAAAGAAATATGTGTGTGTGTGTGTATACACACACACACACACACTGTTAAAAAAAAGAAACACAACTTTTTTTTAAGAGTTGCATGACACTGGTCTTTGGGCTACAATACCCTACAGAGGTCATGTTCTTACGCACAGACATCGCCAAAACCGGCTTTAGCGGGCAAACCAGAATTGTCAATAGACCTATGGAGATGGGTTTGATTTAGTGATGAGTTATTTTTTGTGCTCCAGCAACATGATGGACAGAGAAGAGTTTACCGCAGAGTTTGTGAGAGCTGTGCCCAGAACAACAGCATTGATGAGGCTCCTCCACATAGTTGTGGAGGTGTACTGAGATTGGGGGGGGGGAGAGGAGAGAAATCAACTTCATGGGAAGAAGTGACCCCCACTCGGTTCCTCACTGAACAAAAACTCACCACCCGGTTCCTCGCTGAAAAAACATCCAGACAATTCCGTGGCCAACCATGTCATTAGACATGAGCCGCATAGAAAACGTATGGGATGAACTCGACAGACGACTCCGCCGGTGAGACATGGCTCCATAAAACCTCTGATAATTGTCTCTTGCACTGCGGGAAGAGTGGACAGCCATCCCACAACAATAGATCCAACGGCTAATCGTATCCATGTCACTGTCTGATAGAGGCGATACACCTTACTGAGATCTCAGTTGAGAAGAATAAAAGTCCAAACCAAATTTAATGAACATCATGTCATTGTTAAAGTCTGAAAGGCTCTTCATGCTAAGGTTGAAAACATTAATTCCGTAAAATAAAATTCTGGCACATGTTTGAAATCTGGTTTCCACTAGCACTGGAGTAATGTTGTGTTTCTTTTTTTTTGAACAGTATAGATGTTAAAATATATAGCAGAATAATGTACTCAATGTCATATTTTAAGAAGAAAAATTGGCAGTAATAAGAGATGCATCCCATATCATGATGGAAGAATGTTCAGTTGTATGCACACACTGTGTAACTGCCATCAAATATATATCAGACTGGTTAAAGACTGGGACAGTTGGTTGCCATAATACAAATCCGCTGTGGCAGTGAATTATTTCTGAAGAAAAAACAAGATATGAACAATGTTATAAAATTTACATCAGACATATCCACTATCAGTCAACATTAGCATGAGTATAATAAAAGTGTTCTTCTTCTTCTTCAGCGTTCATTCTCAAACTCCCACTGGATTTCTCTTGTAGTAGGACAATGGTTCTACAAGATTTCCAGTTGAATGTAGTCCAGAGAATGGAAATGCGTTGTGTTGCCGTTTTATTTGCGCCAATGGCCCAACACATCCGTCTTCGGCGGATATAAAAGTGTTCATATAGCCATTGTTTATACAGTGTGTTTTATTGATTATACATGAACTACTCCTTTGTAGCTTTTTATGGCAAACATGCAGGTCTGTAGATCTGGTCCACTATAGTATGTGCAGGCCCATAGATCCTGTCCCCTATAGTAAATTGAGGTTTCACACCTTCAGGGACATTGAACACATCATTTCGCACACCAGAAAGTATGTGAAATTTGGCTCATATCTCCCTTGATATTCATAACATTGCCAGCACTAATGAAGAAGATAACCTAAACAATATTCTGAGCGAACTTTTTGCAGACGATCAAGCAATAATAACATTAAAAAAACTACAAAAATATATAAATAGACTGCACATAACATGTAGGGACGTGAACATGAAGATAAACACACAGAAAAAATTGAGGTAATGTCAATTGCAAAAACAGAAAGAAACACCACTATTCTCATTGATGACCAAAAACTTAAGCAGGTGAGAGAATTCACACTTATCTTGGAAGCATCATATTATTGAATGGGAAAAACACCAAAGAAATCCAGCAAAATGCAACATAGAATACCAGACCTTAGGGCAGATGTCTCCTATTTTCTTCTTCTACTTCAGCATTCATTCTCAAACTCCGGCTGGATTTTTCTTGTATTAGGACAATGGTCCTACAAGATTTCCAGCTGGACATAGACCAGAGAATGGAAATGCGCTGTGTCACTATTTTATTTGCATTAATGGTCAGACATATATGTCTTCGACAGGGTCCACTATTTTCAAAAACAAATGTGTGAACATGAACACCAAAACTGCACTACAAAAATGATCATCATATCATCTCTATGCTACCAATGTCATATGTGGACATTAATAACAGAAGCCAAAAGAAAACTTGCTACAATAGAAATGACTTTTCTATACAGAATCTTAGGAGTAACAATAAAGAGATAGAATCTGAAATGAAAATATCAGAAGAGATTAAGTGGTTTTTATATGCTTCCAGACAACCATCAGACAGTGCCCCTCACAAGGATTAGTATACAGACATGATGGATACAAAAGCAGGCGTGCAAATGATGGATTACAGAAATAAGAGTCAACGTAAACATATATGCACACAAAAAAGGCATCTCAAGAGAACTTTTCCTTCCCTGAAGCTGCAAGGCACAAAGGGGTATAAAGCAAAAAGAAAGAAAAAGGGACTTTTTTTGCCCAGGTTTACTATGGAGCTGAGGGTAATGGGAGAGCTGACAGACGGACGTCAAGAGCACAGGTTTCAGGACATATATTTAGTTAGTTAATCGTTGGATCATTGTCACTGCACTCCTGACAAGTCCATAACTGCTCAGATCTCTCCTTGGGTGTATCTGCCATTACATGTTGACTGACAGTCTCAGTATGCCATTGACTGACCATCATTCTTCCTCACCCACAAAACCACTCCTTTCTAGCGACACCACATTTAAAACCAAGCTCCTTATTCTATTCAAGTCATCGTCACTTATAGTCATTTTTGCGTGCGCTAAAAAAGTCTGCCCGATCCATCGCTCCGCCAACAGCCATAGTAGCAGTGTGTGCGGCCAAACTTTCTGCTCTGTCATGACTAGTGACAATGGTCAAGGGAGACATTGTAAATTCCCTATATATGCATGCTGAACTATACACCATGGTGGATAACTCTTAATAAGACATGTGATGGGTTTGGAATTGCATGGAGAGATAGTAGAGTGGGGACAATTGATGGGTAAAGACTAGGAAAAATACAATGAATGCCCACTGTTCTGCCAGAAACCCAAAAAGGGGAACAAAGAATGGTGACACTGTTTCATGTCATAAAACGCGAATAAGGGGGTTTGGGGGACTGGCTGTCCATCCAATATAGTGTACAAGTGACACAGAAGCCATGCTGGAGTCAGATTGAAATGTGCAGATATTGTAGTGAGGCTGTAAACCGTGTAACACGCAATCTGTTCGTCGGAGTACATCCAGCTAATCTGCAGGAGTTTTAGAGAAAAAAATGAACAAGAACAATCAGCGAGTCTCTAGAATTATCAGCATATAAACACTTCACCACCTGCTGAAACAGACTGTCGTCCGTTCAGATAATTAATCACTGAAGTCTTGGTTTATCATTTATTATTTAGCTAGGTACTATGATTTATTAATTTGCTCATACCTTTATACATATTGATATGATAGGGAAAACATATGCTTCTTTATTATGATAGCATTTAGGAACAATTTATTGTGCTGCATCCTAATGGAAAAAAGCTGTCGATTAAAGAATAAGAGAAGAGCAAGTGGGTTTTAGACTGAACATATCATGCGTAGACCACATCAGACTTAGAAATATAGAGAACTCAATTGAGTTCAACCACCTTTGGTAATACATTTCATAGACTTGCGCCAAAAAGCTTTTGACAAGCATCGCCCAGCAATTTGAGAAATCCTTAAGATCTACGGATTTCAAATAGTTAGTTAGTCGTCGGATCATCATCACTGCAAACTGGACACGTCCATAGTTGCTCCGATCTCTCCTTGAGTGTATCCGTCATTACACTTCTGCTGACAGTACTGGTCCTATGCTGGTTGATCATCATTCTTCTGCGCCCTCCAAAATGTTCACCTCTAGCAACACCGCATTTCAATCCCTGATCTTTAATCCTAGCCATTGAAAAGGAATCATCCTCCACATTAGTCTCACTCTCGCATGTTATATCTCTTAAGAAGTTCAAAACATCAGCGCGATCCATTGCCCCATCGCCCTGTGCCAGTTGATCTGCTCTTTCATTGCCTCGAACGCCCACATGTCCAGGCGTTCAAGCGCGCCTTACTCAAGGCACTCAATCCACTTGTTCGCGAACGAGACCCACTTGTAATTTCTTAATCATATGAAATGTATAAACACCATAAAAGCACTCTACCAAAAAGCAACCGCTGCATAAGAACAAAAGCAGGAAACACTGAATGGTTTAACGTAGACAGGAGTGAAACAGGGTTGGGCACTATTTGGAGTAGCCATCAACTGGATCATGCGCAAAACTGCCCAAGATTGAAAAACAGGCATGAAATGGCTCAGAAATAACACCTTAACTGACCTTGTTTTTTGCAGATATGACCATTTTGAACGCTACCCACTAATAAACACAAGATATAACTGAAAAATTATGTGCATTCCAGACCAATACATCCAGATAAAAAAAATTATAGAACTAATCAACTATACAAACAAACCAAATATTGGAAAAAGTATCCAGTTTCAATAATCAACAGCATAATGTCTGTCGATGGGGATCCAACAAAAGAAATAAACACACACATAGCAGTCGCAGCTAGCATGTTCATGAAATTAACAAGCATCTGGAAATCTAAAGATCTGAGAAGAAACACCAAGTTAAGACTATTCAACTCCTGTATTGTTCCAGTGCTGACCTATGGAAGTGAGAGCTGGAAATTGGCTCAAGCATTAGACCAAAAGCTAACCAGTTTTGAAAACAAATCTCTCTTAAAACTGTCAAACATTAAATGGAGCGACTTCGTCTCAAATAACGATCTATGAGATTTAACATACCAAGAATATATATATCAAATGTTCTAGAAAATGCAGATGGAAATATCTAGGACACATCTTAAGACTAGATGAAATAGATTGAACAAACATGCACTCATATGGGTTCCGAACGGGAAGAGAAGAAGACCTATAGTTACCCTAAAACACCATACTTAAAGAAGGAAAAATTATGTGCTGCTAGACAATACAAGAACTAAAAGTGCAACTAGCGGACCGCACCACATGGAGAATCAAAACCTCTGGCGCATGTATCACGAAAGGAACCAACTTACTATTTAGAAACCAACTTTTTTCCACGGTTACAAATTTTAGACAATAGGTTCTCTTCAAGAATCATTACTAATTGTAGGCCATTTTACTATGCTTTAGTCAGTGTCCATGTTTCATAGCAACATATTTGGTTAATTGTCACAGTGAGCAGGTGTTATTTGTGTCCATTTTATTGAATGTGTCCAAAAATTGATTAGGCAAATCGAGGAGATTACACATGATATCAAAGACCATATGAAAATAACACTTGCAGAGGCAGGAAAACTAGTGCAATACAAGACTACACACTACCACTGATATGCTACCTGTTTTTAAAAAAATGTTGCAATGTAGAATTATTGTTTATCCTTAATGGAGCATGCATGATAAATGAAAGACTGAAACCAATTACCAGATCTCAAAGTAAAGCACATCCACCCTTCGTCTTCTTTTGTCTTCCAGGGCCTGGATTCTTCTTGTTTATCTGGCGCACTAAGTCATAGAAAATCTGGGGAAAAAATTAGTTATTATAAACCATAGGAGTGCAATGGGAGTATAAACCATACAGTACAAATTGTGAATTACATTAGGGCAAAAATTATAACGTAATATAGAAGCATGGAGGATTTATTAATAAAGAAAAAAATCATGCAGCAAACAGGATTTGAACCTGGTCCGTTTAGAAGGCACCCAATCACCTCGAACCTTAAGTCACCATGTTTTCCTGTGACTTGAGGTGTAAGGTGATTGGGTGCCATCTGAGTGGTCCAGGCTCGAATCCTGTTTGCTGCATGATTTTTCTTCAATAATTATAGCTGGTTCATGCAGATTTAGAGTGCAATGCACAAGGGCAAAGAGTTTTATGAGCTTATTTTAATAATGTTCATAAGAAAATCTTCAAAATTCAATTGAGAATAACAAACAAAGGAACAAGAATAAAACATAACTTTTCATGTATAGTCAATAGAAATGAAGCAAACCAATTTAGATTAGTGAAAACTAAATTTTCAGAATAAGGAACCGGACTTAAAATGTGGTGTCACCACATGAATGTCATTATGCACTTAGAAGAATGTCAACTGGAGAGCTGAAACTGTCAGTCTTCATATACCGGCAGAGAAACTAAAGTGGATATCACAGCACTACGCATGTGGTTGCGTCTGTGGGTCTCACCAATGGCCCACTAGACATACCACCCATGCAACAGAACACCTTAGTGGATGACATGCCGTCATATTGAGATTTTCTTAGAGAAGCTTCATGGCACGTCATCTATACAATTATACTTTTATTTTGTTGTTGAAATGTGTTTCATGTTTTACCTTAATATATATGTATGCACATCTGTGGTTGGGAGGGAGCCAGAGATTTACTGTGCAGCACTGGGGAGGAGGAAACTGACAGCACTGTTTTTTCCTATGGCTGAAACACATCATAGAGGCACAGTGACTCAGGACGTGACAATCGTTTTGACTTGAACATTTGGTTGCATGCCTGGAGCAATAGAGAAGTTCGGCATAACCAGTAGTCAATTGGTGGCTGGGAATGAGCACAGTGAACCATATCTTGGCTACAGTAGCTAGGAGCAGTGCATAGATTGAAACTTACCTTCCTGGAAGTGTGATAGTTATCCTCTGGCTCTGTCCCGGGGTGGGCCGAAAATCCACAGACTTCCCAGCAATATAATGCCATTAGGTCAAAGGGCATGAGCCCATGGGTCAGCAATTAACCAACACTACTGGACATGTCCTGTCTGTTGCAATGATTATAATCTGACAAATAACTGACTAAATTTTGTATTACACATTCAGAAATGTTTATGTTTTACCCAGTTATATTTTGTGTGCTTTTTTTTTCTTTCTGAAGTACAATGGAGTCTGATTTTACTACCTCAGTGGTGGGGAGCTAAGATATTAGAAAGTCAGACTGGCATCTTCAGAAAGTCAACATGCCGATAAAAATTATGCATGCTGAATGTGATTACAAAACTATGATTTAAAAAAAAAAGAAATAAAAGGATGGTGATAAATGCTTGCCCTGATCATTAAGGATGAGGGCAAGCACTGACACCTTTTTTCTTTTTAAAAATCTATTTATGCTGCCAGCACTGCAGTAAACAATAAAATAGCTATGCGCACTTACAACTGATGAAACTGTTATTCATAAGCCTGTCAGTCACAAACACAACACTATCTAGTTGCCTCCTTCACATTCTTGATTCCATGGTACTACTCTTTCCTTAACCTTTAGCAAGCCAGATTAAAAAATACGAAACGTCTCCCTGCCACCGGATTCTTTTTTGAAAATTTGCATTATTGATGGTGACTGTTTTGAAAATGTGATAATTTTTAGTTGTTAGAGATATTTAAATAATATTTGCACATATAAATAAAGAATTGAATTATGCATATATTGGTGTAATTTATGTATGTGTGTGTGTGATACCAGACGTATGAGAAAGTGGTAAAGACGTTTTTCACAAAAAACATATATTTTATAACAAATAAAGAGGAAAAAAATAAGAAGAAAAATAACTTACCTTACATATCGAATTCCTTGGCAACACTGTAAACTAAATCACGCAAATCTGTTGTATTTATGTTCTTTCACTGCGAAATTATCAAAATATAGCCGGGGGAACTGTATAAAACATGTAGATTTGCAGTAAAATCGTTCTTTGAGCTTAGGCCTAGAGTTATTTTTTCTGCCACTTCAAAATATTCAATATCAGACGTACAAGCCCCCCAAACCAACACGGCATTCTGTATATTCACTGCTGTGAAACTAAATAACCTAATAATCCATGATTCAAGCCACGATTCAATGTTATTTTATTCGAAATACGATGAAATAAAGGTCTATAAAACCGATCCACCATCATTGCATCGTACCGGTGTTCAGATTAATTGCTCTTAAACTTTTACAAATAGCTAGCCATTCTCAAAAACGATCATTTCGGAAGTGGGGGATGTACCGGCTTCGATTGCGCATGTCCCCAGCTATGTGCACGGACTGTGGTACGTGTAAATCTCACGATATTATCGTTGGGTGGGCCGGGCCGCCACAAGCGCGCGCGGCCATTTTGTTTCTCCGCGGCCGGGATTGATATAGGCTTGGTGAAGGTTAAAACAATGTCTAGGTGGGATCAATGCATATCAATCAATTATAGAGAAACACCATACCTCTAAAACATTGATTTTCATTTTGGCAGATGTCTCCAGAAAGGCACATTGAAACTGCCGAGCTAGGTTCTGACCCTGGTCTTTTCCTACCACACGTTCATCTTCTAGGTCACATTTGTTGCCCACCAAAAGCATAGGTACCTGGAAACCCCAAGTGGAAGAAAGGAATAATTTATTACTTAATTTAATAAACATACTTTGAGAATATTTCTATAAAAACATCATTTTAAAACTAAAATAGTGTGATTGTGTAATACATTGTTTCGCTCCATAAGAAGAATGAGGGTTAAAAATTCAGTTAAACTCACAGAAACATGTATTAATAACTCATTAATTACCATAAATTACTTTGTGTCTGAGAATATATTCATGGTTGTCATAGGAAGGATAGTATGTCATATTTCACTGTAAAGGAAACTAATATTACTTCAGTTGCAGAGTGTTTTCTAATTCAGTTGTTAGAAAATTAATGCACTTTATGGGCATCCATAATAGGAATTTATTCTACATCACATGGTTATATTGACTGCATGCACAATTTTCTAGAACCTTTTTTTTAACCTTTAGCATTCTGCATTAAAATTGAGTTTATTTTTATAGAGTGAACAATTGTAAAATAAAAGAACATACACAATTTTATGCATACATATATTGAGAAATTACATAATGCAAGTAAACATTTGGACTTTGAATGGAAGACATCAGAAAGTAGCAAAATTCCTACACAAATAATGCTGTTAATGAGAAGGATGAAGATGATACTCTGTTAGAAATTGTTAAATATTTTTTTCAACTTAATGTTGTCTATAGTCCTAACCCTTTCCCTCCCTACTGCCCGCATGGGGTACTAGATTGCAGTCCACCACGGTTGCCTTGTATTTTCTTTCAATGAAGTTCTCCCTATTCTTCTATATATACACATCTCAAAGACATCATTCTGTCTTCTGTTTGTTCCTTATCAATTCATGTGTCTCTGAGCCATAAATCAATATAGAATATATGTAGCTTTTTATAATTCTAATTTTTATATTTTTAGATGTTAATATTTTCCTTATGTCATTGAAAATACTTTTAGCCATTCCTGTTCTCATTTTAACTTCTGTTTCACAATCTACCAGCATTTGTGATTATGTGTCCAAGATACTGGTCATGATCTACTTGTAGTATCTCTCCATGTATTTTTATGTCTAGAACCTGTTTTGCAGTTAGACAAAATTCATGGTGAAACATTTAAGTAGGCCTACCACATATTTCCTTGTCTGAAACACGAGACCTATCTAACAAAGGAATATGATATTTGGTTATCCATGTTATATTTGTGTGCAAATCACATACATTGTGGCGGGCCAACACTCCAATCTAGAGCGTACTTATTGTCCAAAATGTGAGAGAAATCGAAAACCAGTATTTAGGCTGAGGTAGGAAAAATATAATAATACTGTGAAATTCTCCACTTTACTGATCAATTTCCCATTATAGAACCTTGATGACCACTTTCGGGGATTGTCAAAATCGCTATGATAGGTCAGAAATACGGCAATACTCATTGCGATACTGTTACTAAAAATAGCTCCCAAAAATTTCCTATTATTATCAACAAGCAACTGTGAGAGTTGAGGGCGATATCTCAGAATAGTTTTCGGTAGGGGGCAAGATAGGGATGCACCCTACTGCCACACTTATATAATATATATCTGGAAAACATCATGAGGAAAGCAAGGAATGACAAAGAGCAAAAAAAATTATATCCCCTAAATACAAGAGGATATGAAATACCAGAGATAAGATACACAGATGATATGGTACTTCTAACTACACACATAGAAGGGCTAGAAAGGATTATCATTAACACAAAAGCATACAGCAAAGAACAAAACCTTCAATTAAAAACATACAGAAAAACCAAGATCATGACAACAGATAAAACCAAAGTTAACACCAAGAATTAAAATAGATATCACGGAACTGGAAAATGTCAACAAGTTTGATTATCTGGGTGCAAATATAAACAGCTTAGGTGATTGTACAATGGAAATTAGGAAAAGATTAGCGATACTGAAATTAAAAGAAATGACCAATGTATGACCAACTGTTCTAAAGAGACAGAAGTTTTACTTCTCAGATCATACATTTTTCCAGTTGCAACATACGGCTGCGAGATAAATGGAACTGCAAAAAGAATATTGGTGTTCAAACTGAAGTATTATAGGGCAATATTAAGAATTTCCTGCGCAGAAGAGATATAGAATAGTGAAGTTTTGAGTATGTTGAATATAGAGGAAAGATGACTGGTGAATACATATTCACATAGAAACCTGAAATATTTTGGACATATAAAAAGACACAATGACATGGAAAAATGCATATTAGAGGGCTGAATTCCGGAAAGTAGAAAAAAGTCCTAGAAGGAGATGGACAGTTGACATCAAAGATTGTATGAAGATATCGTTGGAGGAGGCAGGCAGTTTGGCACAGGATAGAGTTGGGTTCAGGACATCAATTGCACACTCACCAAAGACGAATGCGTTGGGCCATAGGCACAAATAAAACGGTGACACAACGCATTTACATTCTCTGGACTACATCCTGCTGAAAATCTAGTAGGATCATGGTCCTGCTACAAAGGAGATCCAACGGGAGAAGAATTGCAAAGACAACGTTCTGGAAAGAATATGTCATATAATGAGGCATTACTGAGGGAGGGGGCACGCAAAATTGTATACATCAACATCATCATCTTTAAAAATCCATCTCGTGTGAGAGCGCCTTGAAAGGTTCTATGCCTCATAAAGACTGCACTTTCTTAATGAATTTGAAAACCCCTGAGTTATTTCAAGTGCAAAAAAACTACTTATAATGTTTGGCAGAGATTTACATTACTTTCTATATATCATACAATCTCACCTTGGAAATTTCTGATATTTTCATGATAAATATGTTTATATATGTATTTCATGCATGCCACCATTTTGGAACAATGTACTTTCCCGGAGGAGCTACTTCTAGTAACAGTATCACAATGGGTATTGCCATATTTCCGATCTATCATCCTGATTTTGACGATCGCTGAAAGTTGTCACCATGTTTCTATAAAGGAAATTGGTCCTAAAGTGGAGGGATTCCACAGTATTATTAAAAGGACAGTGTCATTAAAGGGCAGGTTGTTTGTAAGGGCATGTTATTTATTTCCCACTGACCTTGAGTCCTGGCATATCTTCAATATGTGTAAAAATGTTAAATAAGCTGTGTGATACATCATTGTCTTACCCCTCTTTTTTTTTTTTATGTATGGGGAGTAGCTGTTTTCACATCTTTCTGATGCAGTTTGTTCCCAATATATATTTCTAATTAGTCTGATGTTTTTGCCATCTATATTTGTTTCTTGAAGACATTCAATTAATTGTTCATATTGGACTGTCAAAAGTTGTGCTGTAGCATATAAAGCAATAAAAATAGTAATGCATTCTAATGAAATCTGTCAATGCACTTTTGATAATGGAAGACTCAAGATTGGTGGTCAGTGATGCATTCAATTTTTGAAACTCACATCATCTGTGTCCTTGACTCTTAGAATCTGTTCTCTGAGATCCTGCAGATCATTAAAGGTTGACTGTGCTGTTATTGAGTACACCAGGAGAAATCCTTGTCCATTCTTCATGTACAAGTCTCTCATGGCTGTAAATTGTTCCTGAAATAAAAGAAGTTAAAAATTCTCAGCATAGAACAAGTTACTTATCTCACCTTGTGGCATGTGAAGTTTTGCATTTGTTTAAAAGATTATGCTTTCCTTTTTACTGTAAATTTCACAAATAATCTACTCATAAAAACTTAATACACACTCTGGACTTATTGTTCTTATGTTCGCAAACTTCTTCCAGTTAGCATAATGCAATCCTAAGACAGAAATGCATTGTATCTCATGTTCTATAGCTTTATTAGCTGTAATATTCCATATGTAGAGAGTCTGTCAACAGAGCAACCACCATGCAACAGTCAACTTCTAGTAGATGACATGCTTATATCGTGAGAGGCTCTTTTCTCTTGTGGAAGTCACAACATAACTTCATTTATAAAATTACATATTTACATCAGTGAGTAGAAGGCTTACTCTCAAATCATTGCACACTGCTGGAAGTCTTCTGGGTATGAGAGATTGCACAATTCTTAGAGTTGACAGTCTTCTGGATGAGACATTGCACGCTGTTGTGAGTTGGAAGTCTTCTGGGTATTGACGCATTCCACACTGCTGAAAGTCTTCTGGGTATGAAATAAAACCACCACCACCTCCCCTAAATGCTTAAAAGATCTCTATTGCTCACCAATTCATGAATATATAAACAAAAGTAATAATATTAGTAGTAATTGGTTGTTGATCCATCTGTCCATGACCTCTAGTGTGAGCTATTGTTTTGTTCCATATAAGGTGCTGATTTAGTGTGTTGGTGCTTGTATAAATGTTGTTGTGATATGTATTGTGCATGTGGGTGTTTTGGATGCATTCCAGTAGTCAATTTCTCGCCAGAGCAGCTTGCTTGCCACAGACTTTGATAATCAAGACTACAAATTTGCTAATAAATTTCAATGCATAACAAATAGAACTCACCGTCCCTGCTGTGTCCAGAATTTCCAACATGCACTGCTGCCCATCAACCTCCACTTGCTAGACAAAGATGTTATACAAATTAAGTAAAATTGACTAAACAATAAACATCAAAGATATTATACACACATACTAAACATATTTAGATTGCCTAGAAAATCACTATAGCCAAAATGCTGGGGTGGTGGCTACATCCAGAATATATGTTACCACTTTATTTAATATAAATCCTGGTATTTATAGTATTTTAAGACACATAATTAATTAACTACTTATCTCTTCATAAGGGTTTGTCTATCCTGCCTTGATATATTTTAATCTATAAAAATGTAGGGTGTCTAAGCATAACAACATGGTTGGTAGATTTAACCCCTTAGCTGCACGGGGTAAAAAGGTCAAATTTTAACTGCAGTGATGGTACATGCTAAGGGTTGTTTAATTTTTCCACTTAACAATTTTCACATTCAAGAATTTGAGTGTATTATTGCTGTATACTCAAATTTATGAATTTACAAGCATGTTTCCTTATATTATGGAGATTTCAAACAAACAATCATAATATCTTTCCTATCTGTAATATGCTTGTCAGCATACATCTCATCACAAATATGAAGCATCCAAAGAAGTGTAATACTACAGTGGATACCATACCACTGTGTCATACCAGGAAATGAAGAAGCAGATAGGCTGGCAAAGGAAGATGGAGCAACACGGGAACAAACACACCAAGAAAAGAGGACCCTCATTAAAACCATCAGGAAAGTCGACCACCCAAAAGACAATTACTACTATTTCGACAGAGTAGACCAGGTTATCTTCCACCTCAGAACAGAACACAACAGATTAAACAGCCACTTAAATAGACTAAGACTGGTCCCATCACTTCTGTGCCCTTGTGGGCAGGCAGAACAGTCCACTGAACATATCTTGCTAGACTGCAATACACTAAATCAGATAAGGGAAGAACACTGGCCCACAGAGACGGATATCCACAGAAAGATGTGTGGGAGCAGTGAGGAACTTTCAAATACAGAAGCATTTATTAAGAAAACCGGACTCGCTGTGTAGACATGTCAAACTGCGAACAAGATCACAAATATGTTGTATAATGTCAAATCACAGAAATTAGAAATTTCATATTATACGAATATGTCGCCCATTTATCCATATGGAGATTTTGAAATAGAAGTAACTTCATTGCATTCTTAAGAATGCCCCCGCAGCTAAGAGATTAAATATCAGCTTTAGCCTCTTATCAGAAATAAAGATTTAATATAGGATTTTAGTGTTTATTCTCAAACTCCCATTGGATATCTCTTGTACCAGGACAATGTTTCTACTAAATTTCCAGCAGGATGTAGTCAACAGAATAGTAAAGGGGGCAGTGTAGCACATATAGTTTCACATATGAGTGGTCCTGGGTTCATTTCCCAGTTACGCTTAAAATGTTTTTCAGGCCGAAACTGTTTTTGAGTCAACCCAGCCTTGATTTGGGTATCGGATAAGCTCCGGAAGTAAAGGCTGATGAAAGGAGATGGCTACCGCCCTCATATAGTGGAGTTACTGAAAAGTGAGATTGCTAACATCTCACACCCCTACGGAAGTTAAATGTTATGGGCAATATTACTTTTAGTGAATAGAATGGGTATGTGTTATGTCACCGTTTTATTTGCACCAAATTTCCAACACATCCAGCTTGGACGATTGAGTTTTTATTAATATATGCAACAATTGGTCAACAGTTATCAAATCAAAGAAATAAAGTTTAAAGTCATTCATGTAAAACGATATTGAGAATCTGCAATGAATGATCAAACAGAGTGGTTTTAACTACCAACCTTTCCAGTAATATCAGCAGTCTAACTGAAACAAGACAACACTATTAACCTTTACCATACTACAGGCCAAAAATTATACCACTGTCAAGGTATTTTGCACAGAGATGTCCAAAAATTCTACTCTGTTGCTATGCACTCTTTTAATACTGATTAATGTGTGTAAACTGGCGTCATACATCTGGGCAAAACAGAATCAGAAGTAGACATAATCTACTTTTATTTCCGCTTGAAAGCTAAGCATGGTATCGTCCGATTCAATTATTTGAATTGTTTTCTCAATCCGACAAAATCATTCAGAATGCCATTTTTCAAGATTTTTATTCCGATACCGAATTTCTTAGTTTCATTGATGCAGACATTGTAGAGCAGTAGCTGTTTACCGATTGGGTGTGCAAAGAATAGTATGAATACATTTGAATAGTCATGTAACCATTCCGGTTAGTCATTTCTAATGTCACAACTTTACAAAGTTGTAGGAAAATTGGGCCTAGCCTAACGGATAAAGTACATGAGATTGGCACGTTTCGTTTCCTTTCACAAACAATATTTATGAACACATTAGGTTGGTAATGAAATAACACCAGAAATAGGCATTTTCACGAATACATTGTTTACATAAACATTAGGCTTGGACCTAATGTAGAATGACCGTTTAAGGGATATCTATGTGTTTACACAGGCAATATTATGTTAGTTTGGATAATTTGGTTATATAACCACACAAATACAATAGACTAGGTATGTTAGAGGGACTGTAGATGAGTCAAGAAATATTATTCTAAATATTTTTTATTCAGCTTTCGCACACCTATTAAATGAAACATACACAGCAAAACTAACAATATATTCAGCATTCAATTCTTTATTTACATGTCCAAAAATTATTAAGAAATCTCTAAAAACAAAAAAACTTATTGTGTTTTCCAAACTACCACCAAAAATAACACAAATTTTCAAACAAGAATTCGATAGCAGGGGAGAAATGCATAATTTTAATGTAGAGTGTGCTAGAGGTTAAAATCATGTGTAATTATGAAGCCATTTTCTTGTCACGGTTTTATATATATGTGTTTATATATATTGAGTAAAGCATATGTGTTTTACTGGATCACCAATTACACACCCATTTGCAGTATTCAATTCTGCATTTAAATCTGTTGAAATTATTTTAAAAGCTCTAATAATAAAAATGGTATTGAGTTTTCCAAAAAGTCTTGTTGTTTTTTGCAAAAAAAAGGTCTTCACCTCTTGCGCAAACCCCGGGTAGGTTACGTAAAAAAAAAAAAAAATACACATACATTTGCGGTATTCAATTCTGCATTTACATGCGGCAAAAACTTTTTAAAATCTCGAATAACAAAAAAGTTATTGCGTTTCCGTAACATCAACCAGAAAAGATGAAAATTCTCAAAAAAGAATCCGGTGGCAGAAGATGTTTTGTATTTTTTAATCTGGCTTGCTAAAGGTTAATATGTTCGATACATGATATTATACCAACTCTTTTCCTAATTTCTTATTTTATCTATTTTGGTAACCATTGCAGCTTTCCTAAGACACTTCATTTCACATGTGACGATTTTTCTTTGCTGCGAAGCTGTTAAAGACCATGTTTTACATTGGTAGCACAGTGTTGGTATAAAAATTGTAGATATTATTTGTTTTTTTAATTTCCATCTTGATCTTTGGATGAAGAAGTAATGGTGAAAGTTGGTAAGTCACTGTGTTTGCTTTCTGGCACCTTGTATGGAACAAGTATGGAACTAATGTACAGGCAAATTTACCAACACCATTAGGTCAAACTTTCAAGAACAAGATTTTCTACACAAAAAGTTACTTTTACATGTTTTATTTATTTCCCCAGCAATATTATGTTAGATTGGTTATGAAACTACATAATTAAAATAGACTTAGGTGTGTTACAGAGTGGAAAACGATGTTGCCAACTCGGAAAATAAATAAATTTGAGCAATGTTTTAAAAACCTTTTTTTAATGTGATTTTTACATTTTGCCACAGTTATAGCCTTCTCACGCCTCTTGTATCACACGTGCACAAACAACAAAACTTAAACCAATATATGCAGCATTCAATTCTCTATTTATATGTACAAAATTTATTTTTTAAATCTCTAGGAATAAAAACATTGAGTTTTTTAAACGCCAGTGTTTGGTTGTTTGTTGCGAAAAAGCATCACCACTCCCTCTTCCTCAAACCTCTCATATGACACATACACAAAAACAAACTACACATATATTTGCAGCATGCACTACTTTATTTAAATGTGCACAAATTATTTTAAAATCTTTAAATCCAAACAAATTAGTGCATTTTCAAAACACCCACCAAAAATAATATTTTCAAAAAAGAATTCAGTGGCAGGGGATATCTAGCATAAATTTCACCCAGCATGCTAAAGGTTAATTAACTGATAAACGATTAAGTTATTCATCATCATGAGCCCGTTACTCCTGTAACATTTAAGCCAGCAACAACAAAATTACATTTTTTGTCTTTATATATTATATGTACCAAAATATAAAATTATGTAAGTTTCATTAGTTCTTTTTTATTTTTACATAATCTACAATCAGACCTACATCTTTTAAGGATAAGTTATTTATAATGACAATTTTTTTAAATGCTTATGAGTAGACATACATATCAAAACATACCTTTCTATAACTGTCTTCAATTGTGGGGTCATATTTCTCAACAAATATTCCTTGCACAAACTGTACAGTCTGAAAAGAGACATCAACAAATCAACAAATTGTATTATTGCCATAATATACTATTAAATAACAGTGTATAACAACAGTATTTTTTAAAGGACAAATGCCTTCATAAAGTTGATAACATTGACATAGTGATTAACCTAGCATTTATTGGCTCTAGTGATTTTCTAGTCAATATTTGCTTTCAGTAGACTGTCATTACTTTCCAAATGACCTGGATGTACAATTGACTGCTCTGGAAATTGAAGTTCGTACCTTGGCGGACCGAGACGAGCTCTGTACCTGTCCACCACAAATCGATATGTGAGTGAGTCTCTACATCATCTTGTGCAGGAATGCTGTTTCCATCACACATTTCCTTTTCAGCATTCCATTTGATCATCAGT
Organism: Meghimatium bilineatum; assembly: GCA_034231615.1. Taxonomy (NCBI): domain Eukaryota; kingdom Metazoa; phylum Mollusca; class Gastropoda; order Stylommatophora; family Philomycidae; genus Meghimatium; species Meghimatium bilineatum. The sequence goes on from CM067317.1 coordinate 54,819,384, forward strand.
GGCTTGATGTACCTTTGTCCCCTATCACCATTAGATGTGGGGGTTAAATAAACAATGGAAGCATATTCTGCAAATGACATTGCTTTTCAATATTGTTAAATTAAGGCTCCACTCACATGCCCAGGCAACAGAATACAAACAACAAAAACTATCATTGCCTTGAACTTGAGTTGCAATACAAACTTACTAACCCCAATGCCACAGAGGTGGTTGGATTGTGTCTACATGGATTAATGTTCAATTGTCAGTTGATTGATAATGTAACAATATATTTTCCATATTCACATCTGTCATAGGACCAGTTTCCATGTGTGTAAGTGACTGTTCTGTATGTTGTGTCTTGCTATAAATAGAAACAGGAGTATTTGGTTTGCTCTATGAAGACTGAAATCTGTCCAAAAGGTCAGATATCAAGTGATATGGATGAAAACAAGGATGTCTACAAATGTCTAAGAAATATAGAAGTGTTGGACACAATCTGTGAAATACACAAAAATTCATTGCAGAACAGGGCATTGACATGGAATCCACAGGTGAAAAGAATACCAATATAGAAAGAATGAGAACAACTCAGAGAAAAGAGACTAAAGTTTTCAATGATATTGGCATCAAATTGTTAAAATAACTATAACCTGGAGACACAAATTTGTCCATGGATTATGCCCTTATGAGAACCAAAGACTATTGATTAAAGTAATAAATTATCAATGTCATTTTAATATAAGTTATAAACATAGCAAAAATTAATTGTAAACCATTACCAGAGCACTTTTGCCAACACCTCCACTGCCAAGGACAACAAGTTTATATTCTCTCATGGTTTGTTAGTGTGTACAGTCCCGGTGGACAGTATGTGCCTAAACAAACAACATATCAATGAATGAAATTGGAAATAAGTTATGCACCATACACATACAGTAACATAAATTCAACACTTATTACTATCATATTGATAACATAATATATTTAACATAGAAACTCCAGGTTATATGGTGGTAGGTCACATATGCCAGATTTTTAAACTTGCCATTTTTAACCTTTAGCAAGCCAGATTAAAAAATACAAAACGTCTCCCTGCCACCGGATTCTTTTTTGAAAATTTGCGTTATTGATGGTGACTGTTTTGAATATGTGATAATTTTTTGGTTGTTAGAGATATTTAAATAATATTTGCACATATAAATAAAGAATTGAATTATGCATATATTGGTGTAATTTATGTATGTGTGTGTGTGATACCAGACGTATGAGAAAGTTGTAAAGACGTTTTTCACAAAAAAAATATATTTTATAACAAATAAAGAGGAAAAAAATAAGTAAATAAATAACTTACCTTACATATCGAATTCCTTGACAACACTGTAAACTAAATCACGCAAATCTGTTGTATTTATGTTCTTTCACTGCGAAATTATCAAAATATAGCCGGGGGAACTGTATAAAACTTGTAGATTTGGTGTAAAATCGTTTTTTGAGCTTAGGCCTAGAGTTATTTTTTCTGCCACTTCAAAATATTCGATATCAAACGTACAAGTCCCCAAACCAACACGGCATTCTGTATATTCACTGCTGTGAAACTAAATAACATAATAATTCATGATTCAAGCCACGATTCAATGTTATTTTATTCGAAATACGATGAAATAAAGGTCTATAAAACCGAACACCATCATTGCATCGTACCGGTGTGCAGATGTGGTCAGATTAATTGCTCTTAAACTTTTACGAATAGCTAGCCATTCTCAAAAACGATCATTTCGGAAGTTGGGGATGTACCGGCTTCGATTGCGCATGTCCCCAGCTATGTGCACGGACTGTGTTACGTGTAAATCTCACGATATTCTCGCTGGGTGGGTCTCTTAAACTTTTACGAATAGCTAGCCATTCTCAAAAACGATCATTTCGGAAGTTGGGGATGTACCGGCTTCGATTGCGCATGTCCCCAGCTATGTGCACGGACTGTGGTACGTGTAAATCTCACGATATTCTCGCTGGGTGGGTCGGGCCGCCAAAAGCACGCGCGGCCATTTTGTTTCTCGGCGGCCGGGATTGATATAGGCTTGGTGAAGGTTGAAGCTCTTACAAGCAAGTACCATAACCACTCAATATTTTGAAAAGACCCCAGTTCTGAATATATATATATTTAACATACAGAGTTATGTCCTCCTTAGTTATGAGTTAGTATAGTGTTAAATAATATATCATATTCTTAAGACAAATGTCTGTGGACAGCTCAGGCATGGGATGACCACCATAGATGATTTTTTATACACTCATGACTTTTTAGCAATTCTTAGCCATTAAACCGCAGCACTGGTTGCTGTGTCTTGTTTTACAGTAGAGCGCCATGTAGATCTATTTTGTGCAATTCTTCCAAAGTATCTTGGTCTATTTCGAAGGCTTTCAGTGAGGTTTTTGAACAAGTCCTTGTAGTGCTTCTTTTGGCCACTTTGAGAACGTTTGTTTTTCTGCAAATAATCATAGAGAAGTATCTTTGGCAGGCGATGATGTCCAACAAATCTGTGTTCGCATCAGAATAGTGTCAATATCAGAGATACCAGATGTGTCAAACAATAACTGATGTTCATATCTTTCCTGAGACAAGTTGTGTGAAAGTGATTGAGTGTCCTCAATTGTCACCTACTGTACATAGGTGTGTCAACTGCCCGTAAATCGCCATATTTTTTATGGTTTTCCAAACTTTATGGCTGCATGGGCGTACACCAGCATTTACAGGTTTTTACGTGAATTTCTGCAGTTTTTGGTTTTTATATACTAAATTTAGTGGTGAAACTGATCTTTTTGAATATATTTTAGTGGCAACAGTGATTTGTGCGGTTTTTATTTAATCACAATAGTGGCGTTTGCAGGTTTTAACATTTGATGCTGGTCAAATGTTGAAACTTAGGGTGTAGTTTTGTTGGAAACAATGCTTTTTAACACACTACCAGTACTTTTAATTATTCTCTGTGCTGGGGATGTTGTCTTTATACAGAACTTAGGGAGTTTTTGTCCACGTGCATTGACAGTATATCTACAGTACACATGTATTTTGTTTCTAGGCCTACTATATACATCGTTTAATTTATATTGTAAGTTTTTGTTTGCCTCCTAGACCTAGGTAGTGTAGGTAGGCCTAAATCTGATCTTTAGACTTATCTTTGCATAATACTTTTATGATAATATGTACGGTATAAAGATGTAAAATCTGCTGCTGAAAAATACAGAACAACAAATACAATAAGCCTACATCATTGTGTCATGTGTTTGTTCTGTCACATATGATGCCGGTAATAAAGCATTACACTTTATTTATGGCATATAGAAATACTTTTGTATATATTAGATCTGTAATAAAATATATATTATCCTTTATTAAGTAAATAGAGAAGGCATGTCAATGAACCTAAACAACACGCAACAATTGAAAGACCTGGCAACACAAAGACAGAAATGGAAAGCTATGGTTTCTGCCCTATGCGCCGCCTATGGCCCTGGAGGAACATAACATAACACATTAAGTAATAATATTAGATCTGGCTGTGACAGCGTGGTATGGTACAGATTGTGTCTGACGGCTGAGGTACCGAGTTTGATTCCAGCAACAGCCGGCTGTACAAAAAACAAAGGCAAACTATTGAACATATTTATAATTGCCTAGAAAATAATCATCATCAAGTGCCACCTCCTCAACGAAATCGGCTGCAACATCCCCTGCCTTTTGTTTTGGTGGTGCACTCTGATAGACTGTAACCTGTCCATCTTGTGATATTACTCTCCCACTTGTATCTCTTCCTACATCTGTAATTTGTTTAGATGTTAATATTTTCCTCATGTCATTGAAGGTACTTTTAGCCATTGGTATTCTCCTTTTAACTTCTGTTTCACATCTGCCATCATTTGTGGCTATGTGGCCAAGATATTGATGTTTTACTAGTTGTAGTTTCTCTCCATGTATGTTTAGCTCTTGTTCTTCTGTGTCTTTGCTGATTATCATGGTAGTAAAATTACCTGAATCACAGTATCTGTTAATTATGTTAATTATATTCCAGACAAGCTCTGGAATAATCAAACTGTACTCAAATCCGCTGTTGACAGCGTAATTTACGAGCTGGTTGTGGTTAGACACACAGTCTTTGTGCCAGCAATCCTTGATACCAGGACCTGGAAATTTATCTACAAGTGAATTATTTTGATGCATAGGAATAGGATATTCTGAATAAGATATACAACCTATTTTTTTTTATATTAGGGCCTAAATCAGATTTGTGTATTTATTGGCAGTGTGTAAAAAAAACATCTGCTAAAGGAGTTTGTTATGATGCTTGGTGTTGTCATTCAAACCCTTTTTTGTAAAATGGATGAGGGGGGTCAATGTAAATCATGAAATTTACATATAGCAACATGTTAGGGGTAAACTTGCACAAACAAATGTGGATAAATATATATTCCACAAAAATATAACAATAGGGTTTTAAAAATAATAAATTGCTTATTACGCCCAACAACGCCCTGGCGAAAAGTCCGTAGATAAGAGGAGTATGTTCACACACCCTCCCAGCAAAACAGATTATGAATTTGAGCAGCCTACTGTTAATTGACACAGCCAAAAAGGGTGGCAAACAAACCCGAAGGACCATTTTTGTGTGTGTGCATGTAGCCCTCCCTCAACATTGTGTATGGTTTTTCAGAACTTTTTGTATGGTTTTTAGTCTCAACTGGTTGACAGCTATGCCTACACTCAGTCCATGTTCTGTAAACTGTCAGTCTGTAGACTAATGCCATTTCTATGCCACACATCTACATACACTATGCCACACATCTGCATACAATTTGCCAAAAGTGCTGCTTGCCGTGGTGATCCTTTTATACACTTCGTCATCAATGAAGCAGAATTTTGTGATAATCTATTCACAACTTTTAGCGCTACGCCATTTACCATTATGCAGGGCACATGATAGATTTTGTTAGGTGTCTGGTTGTACCATGAGTTATGTTTTCTCTGTATTAATAGTACGCCAGTAAGTATTTTGGGGCACTGTCAGCAAATTTGAGATCCCTGATTGTTAGTGAATTGATTTTGTTTTTTTTTGTCTCAAAGCTGGCGAAGATTGAACAGTTTTCCATCACTACGATATATGTCTACTCCAATATCCAGATCTTTGAAAGCATGATCCAACATAGGAGAGAACATGATGCTAAACTGGGTATGTGCTAACACATACCTGCTTAACTTCATTTGAGATAGGAAAAGTTTCAGATAACTCTTCATCATCCTGAACTCTATAGCTTGCATTCCATCATGCAATTGCAGCACAATTGTAATAAATCTCTGTGGGCAACCATATTTTTGCCTTAATCTTCCGCTTAGTAAAGACCATATAAGTTATTCCATGTTCTTTTGTGAAACCACATTGGATTTCAGGTAATAATCCTTCAACCACATCTACCACGCGTCAGGGGCAGAAGAGTTTTCTGAAGATTAGCCCTCTTGTGTGCTGAGTATATTGTGGAAATTGTTGCCTCTTTTATTTTGGTGGTCCATCATTTTCATGGTCAGCCTCTAGGTCTGCCTTCACTGTATCTGTGTAGCATAGCTTGTTGTTTGATGGTAGTATGATGATGTGTGCAAACCTGTTGTTTCTTAATATATTCCAATATTGGGGTGGTGCCAGTTTTTTGTCTAATGTCCTCATTCTGTCTCTTAGCGATATTACTCTTGTCTGTTAGCGTATCGCTATTCAAGGATTCTGCTTAAGAATGCCACTTCAGATGTCACAAGTTTACGTTTGTCTTGTGCTGTCGTTGTCCATGTTTGGTATTGGTAGCACAGCATTGGCATAATATCGTTTTGAATAGGGTTATTTTGGTGTTTAAATATATCGGTAAAAGTTACTTTTAATTCTTCACAGTGCTATAAATAGCAGTCTACACTTTTTAACTACCTGACATCACAGATTTCCGTATAACTTATGCCCGATGCACAACAGCTAAGCATGTTGTCGGCTACTTACACACAACACAAGACACGTTCATCAGAGACAAAATTTTACAATGTATTTTTCTTTTCCAATGATTAGTACTGCGCGTTCATTATTTCTGTGTGCAACTAAGATAAAGTTTGTCTTAATTCTAAATTATTTGTATTTTGCAGTTATCCTAACCTTAGCACACCCAAAGGGTAGGAAATACCTCAAAACTAGATCAAAGGTCACAGTGAAGAATCAAAAGCAACTTGCGCAAATCTATCTACAGTAAATCTTTATTTATCATTCTCTGCTTCTTCCACCATCGACAGTTCCCTGCAGTATTTTATTTGACAAGGAATCATGCCAGCATACATGTCCGAACCATGCTAATTTTATGTAATCATCATATAAATAATTGAAAAACTCTCAATTTTAATTATAAATTAATAAATATATATACAACCGGCAACATTGCTGATTTGCTCTGCTGTTTTGTTTTTTAGAACATCATAATGTATATAATATATTGAATATTGGGTGAAAGTACAGAATAGTTCTCTGCTCTGCTATAAATAGTACACTGTTGACAATTTTAACGATCCAGCGTCATGGATTCCCGTGTAACACCAATCAAAATAATGGCTGCTGTGACGTCACATCCCGACAATCACACAGTTCAATTCTAGATAGACAGACGAACTTATGCATAATAATAATCTGTTTGTTTTCCAATTTACACATTTTTTACAATTTCCTATTATTTGTGGTGAGCGATCAGTATTTCTGCCCGCTATACACGGAGCGAGGTGCGCGCACAAATTAGAAATATTATGACTGAAATTTGAATACGTCTACTGTTGGGTTTATTGACCTACTTTCGAGTTATTCCCTCGAAAAGTTAGATGCTTGTGACGTCACGATTCGCGTGGTACAGCTGGCGGGCTCTTGGAGGTTGGAATCGTTACGTCACGGTTCGCGTGGAAATTTTGAACCGACAATGGTGGGCTGTTGATCAAGCAGGCGCGGGGGGGGGGGGGGGTGGATTTATACAAATATTATAAAAGTAGTTTATACAATTTAGTTTTTTTTAAATATTAATACATAATTTGTATATTTCGTACACCTATTGTATGCTATAAATTTATTTATATTATAAAATAAATAAATCTCGAGTCAACGTCGAGAATTGATCTGGTCAGTTGGCGCATGCACAATTTGGATCCGGTCAAACGTCGGCGGGAAAAAAACTGTCTATTTTACTCAGATATTTAACACATTACAATACACAAAGCTACAAAATTTTTTAGTGCAAAATGACCACCCAGGAAGATCTCAGTTTTTTTTAATCAATTTGCGTGCCAATGGAGAAAAATGTGTTCTAGATTGGTGCATGAAGGAGGGACTGATCTGTAGTCATTATGTGTGCCCGTCTTGCAATTAATATATAAAATTAGTGGAAAATGCCAGTAAATCTGAAGGCTATGTTTGGAGATGCCAACGCTATGGACCATAGTATGGTATCAATCGCCATGATGTCAGCAGGAGTGTACGCAATCATTCCTGGTTTGCGGAAAGCCACCTAGGTATGGGTGATATTTTACTTCTTACATATCTGTGGGTGATGAATGCCAGGACCGTCTTTATCAAAAGAGAGGTCAAAATTGGACCACAAGCAGTCGCAGACTGGAAAAGCTTCTGTAGGGAGATATGCGTAAACAACACCGAAAAAGTTGGAGGAGCCAATTCGGTTATTTCTAATCCTAACCTTACTCTAAGTACTTACCCGGACCCTTACCCGTAACTTCGTAAGTTAAGTTTGCCAAATCACACAACAAAGGGACAACTTTGTCACAAAAGGGACAACTTTCTGCAACAGTCATTGGGTCACTTAATATCCTAGCTGCAAGAAGGTATTTAATTATCCTCCTAAAGCCTACTAGGGTTATAAATGAAGTTATTTTAGTTATATTCAATTTTGGCCTAGACATGATATCTTGAAGATATTACAAATAAACTGGACACACTTATTAAATCTACAACTAGAATGATTGGTATATTATCATATTATTACAATGGTATATTAAATGTATTTTACAAGTGAAGAAACAAGTTAATCACTGACAGAATGGATTACTCACCAAACTGGCCTTTGAATGTGTCAGAGAAATAACTTCCGTTTGTCTGTGACGTCAAAAATGTTTCTATATTTGGATTTGTTTCCTATGAATCCTTGCGCTGACTTTTCAGACATGCGCATTTCGCTTGTTTATCAGCGTTGCCACAGCTATGTTTTAACTCAACATCATCATCATGTGCTAGGCCGGCTGGCGTAGGCGATCATGGTTCTTCACCACTCTCTATCTCCAGCATTCTGCATTAATATCGTTGTTGTTTTCTTGCCGTGTAAGGTTGTCAAACTGTCTAATATTTTCTCATGTTGTCGCCCTCTGTCTTTTGCCTTCAATCTTGCATGTTGTTACTATGTTCTCTAAACCCCCCCCCCCCCCCGAGTCATGAAGTGGCCAAAAAATGAAGATTGTCTTTTTCGTAAATTATTGATTACGGTCCCTTTCACAATTGACTCTTTCAGCACATCCACAGTTTTTCTTGCTGTCCATGGCATTCTCGGCATTTTTCTGTAGAACCACATCTCTATAGCCTCTAGTTTCCCACTTTCCTAGCCGACCTCTGTGTGTCGCTATGACTTCCTTCTTGAGAGAAAAATGTGGTAGTTTCCCGTTGCTTTCCACATCCATACGGGAGATATCCATTTATATCTGCTACCTATGACAATACTTTGTCGGAACAAATGGGTGCCCCGCCATGCCCTGTTGCAGAGTTACTACTTATATCAGTAGCTATCGATCGCTTCCTTGTTCGCGCCTAACGAAGATCATGACGGCAACGTTGACGTCTAAACTCCGACTCCCCTCCAGTAATATTCAAATTCACACAATAGAAAATACACAAGGCATTTTCTGCACATTTTAGTTGTTAACCATTCACTTTAAGTAATGCATAATACCTATGGTACTATGTGAAGAGGAGAAAGGGCAGACCAAGAAGACGATGGACTGACGACATTGAAGATAACATGAATACATCGCTAGGCAATGAAAGCCACATCGCCCAAGACAGAGAGAAGTTCAGAGAGTTCATTGGGAAGACAACGTTCTGGAAGGAATACGTCACATGACAGACTATATGTTATTCTTTGACCATATCTGGTTTTTTTGGTGTCGTCTGGGGTACTTGGGTAATTGTGGCCAAATTACCGTAATCTTTGATTTTTTTTCAAGAGATTTTTTAGGAATTTAGCCAAAAGACAGGCAAATCATCCAACCCGTAACGATATTTTTTTTTAAATAGGCAACCAAAAGTCTCATGGAAACGATGGCATTAGCATTGCGCACGAACTACAATATGCTAATTATATTCGCTTAACCTTATATGCAGATGACAATGTTCTTTTGGCAGAAAGTGAACTTGAACTACAAAGACTAATAGATCAAGTCAATAAATCAAGTAATGAATATGGACTGGATATAAATATCAAAAAAACAAAAACCACGATAATCAGCAAAGACACAGAAGAACAGGAGGTAAACATAAACATACAGGGAACGAAACTACAACAAGTAAAACAGTATCAATATCTTGGACACATAGTCACAAATGATGGCAGATGTGAAACAGAAGTTAAAAGGAGAATAGGAATGGCTAAATGTACCTTCAATGACATGAGGAAATTATTAACATCTATACAAATTACAAACAAGTTGAAAATGAGAATTATAAAATGCTACATCTATTCCATATTAATGTATGGCTCAGAAACATGGACACTAAATAAACAATTAGAAGACAAAATTGATGCCTTTGCGATGTGGGTATATAGAAGAATAGGGAGAACATCACGGAAAGAGAAGAAAACAAATAAACAGGTGCTGAAGACACATAATATGAAGAAAGAACTACTAAGAGAAATAAAGATTAGGCAAATAAAATACTTTGGACACATTAAAAGACATGACACCTTATTGAAGACCTTACTTGAGGGTAAAGTCAAAGGGAAGCAAGCAAGAGGCAGGCAGAGATACAAGTGGGAGAGTAACATCATACGATGGACAGGTTAGTCTAGCAGAGTGCACCACCAAGACAAGAGACAGATGATGTTGGAGATACGTTGCAGCCAACCTTCGTTGCGGAGACGGCACTTAATGATGATGATGAAAATGAATTATATAGTCTGTGGGTTTTTTTCTTCTTTTTTTTTTTTGGTTTTGATTTTTACTTGGCGCTCTGGGGTTATTTCTAAAACATCAATGTAAACACTGTCACATGCAACTTCCTTTTCAAATCTTTCTTCTCCAACTTACCTCGTGTTCTTCATTCTTCTCAGTTTCTTCTATCTTTCACTTTTTTAACATTTATTTTGTAACCATTTTATATTAAACTACACACGCTTTGATCTTATTTGATCGGCTTTTTTTAAAAGCACGAAATGATGAGACTTTCCCGACTAGTGTGTCACTGATGTCGGGCTAGCAAACGAACTTTCAATGTGGATGTGATGATATTTTTGTATGTTGAAGGATTGGCTCTGCTTTGATTTATTCATTGCAGATCTTTGATTCTTATGATACATAATTGACTGATCCACAATCCATTTATTTCAGTAATGTACTTAAGGTGTCGCGGATATTACCAGTCAGTATTGTTTTAATGAAAATTGTCTGCTTAAAAAAAATGAATTTGTTAATATTAATGTTTACGATCTCAAGTCCTGTTGCTAGTCTTTCTAAAAATTTAATAAAACTTAATGAATAATAATTATACTAGCATTGCCCTTATTTGTTCATAACATTTTTACTAATTTTGTTTCTAGCTATTGTTCGTTATATAACGAAATGACTTTGTATTTCTTTGTCTATTCGTGAATATTTGGGGTGTATTTTTAGCTTTCTTGCATTTTATCTAATATATATGTCATGGCTTTTCTAACTTATTGGTAAATTTTCATTTGTTTGGGTGCTTTTTCGTAGACCTTTTCTAATTTTTTTTTTTTAATTCTCCCTTCTGTATTGTTCCATGCATTCTATCAGATGCTCATCATTAAATATCAGCAGATGGGTTACTGCCTGAAAGTACAGATCAACCGCCCATAGACAACAGCATGTTTTACCTTGTCAAATAAGCATGAAAATGTAAACCAAAAAATCATATGTAAGTAGAGTTAAATTGAACAATCGACATCAGAACAGAAATGTATTAGGTATGTAGATTATCCTCTTCGCACAAACATCCATTAGGTGCTCAAATCTCCGCTTTAGTAAAGCTCTCCTTTATGAAGAAACTAGTTGACATTGGGGGGGGGGGGAGAATAGCAATACACTTAAAAGTATACACAGGTACAGTCTGATACAATATGATAAACATCGTTCACAACAAATACAGAAAGTCTAAAATGCGAGCCTCGAGTAGAGACCACCCCAATTCAATCAATGGAAAAATACATAAACATTCGGCCACTCAAAAACAGACGCTTTGAAAGAGTACTCTTACTCGGTCAGAATCTGCTTCGCATGCCAAACCATGTAATACAACAGTTAACACAACAAAAACAGAAGAGAAACAGCTTCTTGCAAATATCAAAACAACTGCATCACCAACAGGGCCCAAAAATGGAAATGTTTTGGTTTTGATGATCCAATTTACAGTCCAAAAATCTTCAAAGTCCCTGGGATCATGAACACCTGGCATCACCTCAGCTAAAGTCTCTGGCACAGGAAATAATGCACACAAATAAGATCCTAAAATATAGACACATAATGACAGAAGGAGCTCTCACAAAATGGAGGAGTGGGCGTCTTTATAAGATATAACAGCGGAAAGAGCCTCGGTAAAGCATTCACAACAGGAAAGATATGCTTACTTCAGAGCTGAGGAACTCCTGCGGGAACTGAGAGCTCTCACTTCCACATATCATTCAACACCATCCAATGTAGTAATATTCATGGACTGCATATCCTTATTGGAAGCAGTACAAAGCAACAAACATGAAAACTACACACAATAAGACTATAACTGTCAAACATAAAAAAAAGCTCAAATATCACTCTTCAATGGCGCCCGTGTGATGCCGGGGCCCGAAAGGGGAGCAAAGAATAGCAACACTGTTTACCTTCCACGCGTGTCGTAAAGGCGACTAAGGAGGTTATGGAATGGTGTTGGCTGTCCCATTCCATATAGGGTTAGTAACCCAAAGCCATGCTGAAGTCGGATGTGTCAGGTCGAAAGGCGCAGATATCGCATCACTGATGTAAACCATGACACAGCGCATTCCGTTCTCCGGACTACATCCTGCTAATCTGCAGAAGTTTGAGAACGAACGCAGAAGAAAAAGACTCTTCAATGGCTACCTGCCCATTTTGGTATCGCTGGAAGTGAAAGAGCTGTTGACCTGGCAAAAGCAGGAAGAAAAACGGAACAATTCAGATATCGTCTGCCATACAGTGAGATCAAAACACAAATCCTCAACCATTATACATCACAGTGGAAGAAAGATATGGATATAAACCAGACCGCATAAGGCAACAGCAGACCATCATGTTTCGACTTAGAACTGGCCAATGCATGCTACAGAGTCACCTGTACTGGATCAGGGTGGCCTACGCAAACAAATGTCCATGCAGAACAGGCATACATACCCCTAAACACATGCTTCAAGGACTACCCACAACACAATGAACTGCGAGGCAAGACGGCCAAAATGGACTTTTCTGAAGCACAGACTTTGGGGCAAGCCGCTCTGGCCCGGAGAAGACTTGGAGTTTCGTCCTGGCTACTGGCCTGAAGATCTAGCGAGACCAAAAGAATCATGAATGAAGATTTTCATATATGCTCGTTACGTCTGCAATGTATTTTTATTGCTTGAGTGCTAATGTGCCTACCTGTGAATCGTGTGGACGCTTTCATTTTAAATTGTACATGATTGTGGCCAGAGTTGATATCAACTCCTGAAAACACTATTTCTAAATCTATTGTTGATCGTAATAACATTTATATAGTTCCTCTTTCTGTCTCCAGGTCATTTCCATGTACTGTATATAATCTATTTTCATGTTCAAAGAATGCATTCCATATTAATCATGTCATTCTCTTCACAGAACTGTATAAGTCTTCCTCCTCTGTTGTTTCTTGTCCCTAGCCCAAATTGTCCTACAATGTTTCAATGTTCTTGTCTTCCTTTCCCTACTTTGTCATTGTGTCTCCCATGACATACTGTGTATTAGAATGGATGTTGTAGGTCTTGGTTGTAGGTGTACTAGTTTTGTATTTATCCTTGAGTGTGGTGTGTCTTTATTTTGTTCGCTACTTGTCTACACCGTCAGACAAGTCTTATGGATGAACTCTACGTTGTCTGAAGCTCTTATTTTGTTCCATAGATGTTTGCTTGCAGGTTGGGTCAGTATGTCTCTTTCAATTCTTCATACTGGGGTCATTTTGCGGAGGTCTATTCATCTGTTACATAAGTGTACAGTGATGTGACACACAGTCGCATCCCTGTTCATATATTTATTCAGTCCTCTGTGTCCTTCGGCGAAGCATGGCTACCTGTTCCTGTTGATTTAGATAGTGGTAGGCGTCTTTATGTTTACTTCTAATGGTTTGTATAGCTCTCTTCTTTTCTGAATATGCGACTTTATTGTCTTCCTGCATACACTATCCTCCCTCTTTGGCCAACCCTGGACACCACAGTGTGATTGCTCCATCCGCGAAAATGGTATCTTCATGTGCATTAATATTGTTCCTTACAAGGATAAGTACTCCTACTTTTCTTCGCACACTTTGCTATTTCGCTGTTGATCTATATGGATTACTCCGCCTCGTGCGTCGTCATAGGCTTTTTGTATCGGGATGGACACTTCCTGCTGTTGACTCTTTGTGATGACATACTATTTAGTTAGTTATTCCTCTAGGGGTAAGGACGGCACATAGGGCGGATGTCATAGATTTCCATGTCTCTCGTTGCATTGCAATTTGCGTTAGATCTTCATTGTATCTGATACCGATTGTGAAACGTTCTACGTAATAGTTCTACGTAAAGTTTCTTTTGGCTTCCTCGTTTTCTCTTGCCTCTTGGTGACCACATCAAAGCTTGACAGGGAAGTCTTTCAGTATTCATTCGTAGCGCGTGTCCGATGTAATTCTAGCGACGCTTTCTAATATAGGTGGATACATATTCTTGTTTTGATTCTTGTCTGACAATGCTGATATACTATGCTGATACTATACATTACTATGCTGATACATTAAATTTTTACCTGCATCGAAAATAGGTAGTTCGCAAATCGGAACAAACTGGAATGATTTACATTCCTCCTATTATCTTTAAGTTTCGAACAGGACATGCAAGAGTCAATAGCCATTGAAACCACAGCATCTACCCATTTGTAGATACTGCACCAACTCAACGAAACAGTGGAACACTTCCTTATTTACTGCTCTTACCTTTCAACTACCAGGAAAATACTTATGGGGTACACTTAGGAGACGGTTGGGTTACAAAACAATTCATATTTAAAAAAGGGTTGCAATTACATGGCTGCAACTTTCACAGTAGATACCTGAATAAATAGACTAAAATTATAAGGTAAGATATTTGTTTTAGTATAAAGTATAAAAGTAAGTAGAGATTATTTAATTTTGAAAAAAACAATCTGTTAAAATGTTCATGTTCAAAATGTTAATGTCAGTTCTGTAAATTTTTGAGAAGATATTAAATACAAATGACTTATAATTAACAATGCATACATAAAATGGAATGGCTATGGAGTATTCTAAGGATATTATAATATATTTCCAAACTTTTCATACAAGTGAAAAATGTACAAATTAGAGTGGCTGTAAAAATTGTAAATATACATAGACAGCAATGTTCTTAGTATGGGCTATAGGGAGCTATGTAAGAGATATGCATGCACTATTTCTTCAATTTGGGTTAATATTTGAATAAAAGTTATGAGCGTAAAAGTGATAATTATATCAACATTTTGCGAAATATCAGGAACAAATTTAAACAATAAAAATATAATTCATAACCTTAAAAACCCCATGCAAGTGGATATATATCCTTCAGCTTCAATTTTTGCTTCATCTAGGCGCAAACTCCTTCTTCTCGTACTTTTGACATCTAGGGTTGTCTCGGTAACCTTATTTTGTGCCTTTAACAGTCTATAAGCATCAGCTATAATGTGGAGAATATCCGCTGTTTTTTTCAAACACACGGAACATTTTTGCTATATTTCCTAAATATACTTTCTATTTTAAAAGTCTATACCTCAAAAACTATCCATACTACGACAAACATTTTTAAGTAAAATTTGCATAAATGAATACTCTATAATTTGATACCAATATCTTCGTACAATTAACACATCGATAAAAAAAAAAATATTTTCGGTGTATTCCCCCCCCCCCTTCCCCCAGTCACTTACTGTATGAATCACAAAGTCAACTTCAGAAGACCTGCACCTTTTTTTTACACCTGCACATTGTGCTAGCAAGAGTAGAACTTCCCAGCAGCATTTGAATATTGACAACAACATTTCTCTGATGATAAATAAGTACAGAAAAATTACTGATCCTACATGATGCAACTAAATTTGACATCTCACTGTCTCCAGTAATAAGCGAATTACACCATCGAAACAGCGTAATATAAAATTCATTGGTACCGTGCCTTCCGGCGTAGGCGATCATGTCTCTCCACAGTCCTCTGTTTTTTATACATTTAAATATAGTTTCTGATGATTCTGCATCATGCCAGGCTTTCAAGCCATCCAACATTTTCTCACGTTGTCTTCCTCTGTCTCTCTTACCCTCGATCTTTCCAGTTGTTACGATGTTCTCCAGCCCAACTCTTCTCATGACATGACCCAGGAACTGTGATTATCGTCTTCTAATACAGTTAATAAGTTCTCTATTTGAGTTGACCAGTTGTAGAATTATAGCATTACTCTTTTTAGCTGTCCATGATATTTTCAACATTCTTCTATAAAACCACATCTCTGTGGCCTCCTGATGTTTTTTTGCAATATCGTCACTTGTCCATGCTTCACTACCATATAACAGTATGGGCTCTATGTAACATTTTAGCATGTTCTTTCATACTTCTATTGATAATGAATTATTACACAATATGTTCCTCATCTTCTGGAATGCTGCTTTTGCCTGTGCTGTTCTGTATCTAAAAATACACAACTCTAAAATATAATATCAGTCACGTTCGAAAATATATCACTTCTTCTTCTTCTGCGTTCGTTCTCAAACTCCTGCAGATTAGCAGGATGTAGTCCGAAGAACGAAATGCGTTGTGTCATGGTTTACAGCATTGCTGCGATATCTGCGCTTTTCGGTCTGACACATCCGACTTCAGCATGGCCTTTGGTCACTGACCCTATATGGGATGGGACAGCCAACTCCATCCCATAACCTCCGTAGTCGCCTTTTACGACATGCCTGGAAGGTAAATAGTGTTGCTATTCTTTGCTCCCCTTTCGGGCCCGGCAACACATGGGCGAAATATATCACTTGAAAAATAACTCACTAGTCCTTTCTCATAAATGCGAAACGAGCTTATAGTAGAAAACGAGTGGCATAATTCAATTAGAAGTTAAAGAAAAAAAGTTTGTAATGAAGATGAGGGTCTCCACAACTCTATATTCTCTCTTTCATCAGGATAGTTGTTGACTCTTTACATGCCACTATGTCAGTCTAATATTTTCTCATGTTGGCGCCTTCAGTCTATCTTGCCTGTTATAACTGTGTTCTCCAGACCTCCCTGTCTCATAACGTGTTTAAAAAAAAAGATTGTCTTTTTCGACTACTAGGTAACTTCCGTCTGGTATTTGACTCGCCACCGCCTCGATAGTCTTTCTAACTGCCCATGACACGCTCATCATTCTTCTTTAGAACCACATCTCTGTTGCTTACAATTTTCCACTATGCCGTTTATATATTGTCCAAGACTCGAATCTATATGTTAGTATCATATTATATAGCTCTGAAGAACCCTCATCCTTACCTCTATTGACATAGCCATATATTTTTCATTTTTTGGAATCAATCTCCCTAGCATAGATATTGTGCTTTTTGAGGTCGTATGTTTGAATTTGGTACGCCCGCCTTCTTTGTATAGTGGATTTCTTCAAAGATTGGGATGTATCGCTTGAAGCTACGGAGTATAGGCCATATGCTATGATTGCATGCGTTCTGCAAGCGGAGTACCGCTTTGTTGGAGGAACGGAGCACATATGGGGTAACCCAAATACAATGAAACCATTCATGTGCACCCTTTGAGACCTTTTTAAACGAAGAAATTCTACTTTTGTCTGCCATATTCTGTTTCTTATCTCTGTTGAAATTCGTCCTTCTACTGTAAATATAATGCAAAAATATAGATCTCTTTTTACTTCTAAAGACCTATTAATATTCTAGACATAATGATATAAATAGTCTTGTTGGTACCTTTAACCTTGACGACATCACATTGTTCCTGTCTCATCATCATTAAGTGCCATCTCCGCAATGAGGGTTGGCTGCATCCTTTGTCTCTTGTCTTAGTCAGGGCCGGATTTAGACTTAATAGGGCCCTAAGCTATATGAGATATGGGGCCCTTTAACGATTAAGAATATATAGATAGTGAAAAAAAATTGGGGCCCTTAAGACAGTTGGAGGTCCTAAGCTATAGCTTGTTTAGCTTATAAGTTAATCTGGCACTGGTCTTGGTGGTGCACTCTGCTAGATTGTAACCTGTCCATCTCGCGATGTTACCTACTTGTATCTTGCTTCCCTCTTGCTCGCATCCACTCGACTTTATCCCCAAGTAAGGTCTTCAACAAGGGTTCATGTCTTTTAATATGTCCATAATATTTTATTTGTTTGATCTTTATTCCCTTTAATAATTCTTTCTTCATACGAAGTCTTGTTAGAACTTCTTTATTGGTTTTCTTCTCTTTCCATGACGTTCCCCCTATTCTTCTATATATCATGTCAAAGGCATCAATTCTGTCTTCTAGTTGTTTGTTTATTATCCATGCTTCTGAGCCATACATTAATATATAATAGATGTAGCATTTTATAATTCTCATTTTTAGCTTGTTTGTAATTTGTTTAGATGTAAATAATTTCCTCATGTCAGTGAAAGTACTGTTAACCATTCCTTTTCTCCTTGTATATTCTGTTTCACATCTGCCATCATTTGTGATTATGTGTCCGAAATATGTCCTTACTTGAGCGTAAAGTCTAAGGTAAGCAAGAGGTAGGCAGAGATATAAGTGGGAGAGTAACATCACACGATGTACAGGTTACAGTCTAGCAGAGTGCACCACCAAGACAATAGACAGGAGATGTTGGAGATACGTTGCAGCCAACCTTCGTTGCGGAGACGGCACTTAATGATGATGATTATGTCCGAAATATATGCTAATGTTTTGTCTGTTGTAGTATTTCTCCATGTATTTTATGTTTAGCATTAGTTCTGCGTTTTTGCCGATTAACATGGATTTTGCATTTTTTAATGTTTATATCTAGTCCATATACTTTACATGACGTATCGAGTTGATCTGTTAGTCTTTGTAGTTCCATTTCACTTTCTGCTAAATGGACAGTCCTCTTCTGCGGTTATATTATATTGTCAGGGTGAAGTCCACCTTGACAGGGTGAAGCTTATAGGCGTGATAAAAATCTTAATGACATCTTGATCCACAGTCTTGTTCCTGATAATTTTGCCACGGTTCGTGTAAACGCGGTCGTTGCTACATATGTCCCTATGTAGTTCAGATCCGCTATGTTTCAGTTCTTAAGGCCATTTTCACTATCGATGAGGCCTTTATACATCAATTCCGAAATGTCCCTTACGTTATCATATGTAAACGCTGTGACAAGTAGTATATAGGTGAAACGGGCTTATGACTGAGTGACTACTTCTGTAGGCATCTTCATGCCATAAAACATAGAGAACTTACCCCTGGTGCCATTCATTCCAATACTGTCATCGTGGTGTCATTGATATCCAGGCCACTACCCTCAGATCTTACAGCACAAATGACAGATCTAGGTACGCTCTTGAAAATTCGATGCATTTGTTATAGTTTGGTACTCTCAAGCCTTTTGGACTTAACTCTGAATATTCACTTGTTTAAATTTGTGTGGGTGTGGTCTTTATTGTATGGCTGTCCATGTTGTATTGGGTAATAATTTGTTATATCGTTCTCATATCCCGTCCCATTTCCAATAAAACCCGCTGCTTCCATGACTACATGTTTACGCGTACATCATTGTCACCTTGAACTTCGCACTGGTTACATGTCTGCATTCTAGTGCCTCTGTGGTGGTAGCATTGTTCTTACTTTTTTTTTTTTTGTGTGTCACTGTTTGTTTTTTATATTCTTGATAAAGACGTAACGGTTCGAAACGTTGAAAATATATTGTGTATTGTTATTTTGTGTGTATGTGTGTGTTTACACACCACATCCTCTTAGTGGTAGTCTGTCAGTTGTCATCAAGTGAAACTTCAAAGACTTGTGTTCTACGTAAGTACGATTGTTATTCAGTTTTACAGTTGTATTTCTAACATTCCTAAGAGCTTGCATATTCCCAGCGGTAATATATGGGTGTGAATCCTGGACAATCACCAAGAAAGTGAACAATAAAATAGCAGCACTTGAAACAAAATGTTAAGACAAATTCTCAGAATTCCATGGACCAAAAAGATCATCAATGTAGCCATCCTAAGAGAAATTAATGTAAAACATAATTGGTTAAACAACATGTTTCTTTCAAGAAAACTACAATATTTTGACCATATCAAACGCCACGATGAGCCTAGAGAAAACCATTATGGAGGGGATGATGCCAGGGAGACGAACATGAGGCAGACCAAGAAGATGATGAAAGCAAGACATCAAAGATCACCTGAACATGACAATAACAGAAGCAGGAACACTGGCTCAAGATAGAAGTTTCCAAAGGCTGTGATGACTGCTACATCCTGTTCAGGATATGTTATCTGATGATGAACAGTATTACCTTTTATTGATTGTCGGCTATAACCTATGGCAGGGGATTTTTTTATGTGTCTGAGCTCTTGTCTGATGTTGTACAGAAGGCTTTTATTTCTTTTGCTCTGGAATGATTCCAGTAGGGATCTGCAATCTGTGGTATAGATATCTTCTTTGGTCTTAGCAGTTCTAGTTCGGTGAGGACTTTCAGTGCATGATGGGAGTGCAACTGCTCCTGCTTTAAAGTTGAAGTATTTTCGGAAAAGCTTTAGATATGCCTTACCGTCTTTGGGTGTTATGAAAACTTCGCCTTTAATTACTGCTACCGCTGCAGATCCATCTGTGTAGACAATTCCATTCCTTGGGATTGTATTTTCTTTCTGTCATCTCTAGTGTCAATGCTTTTAGTTGAGGTGGGATCTGGTATTCCTTTTTATTTATTCCAGAACCTCTCTTATTATGGGCATGTTTTGAAAACTATTGTTTGGCTATTCAAAATCAGTTAATGTTTCAATTTTAGTTCGTATGTTTGTGTTATGGTGTTGTTCAGTTCGATGTCTCGGTGTTATTAGTGGCGATGGCTGGAGATGTGTAAAGAATTGAAGAGAAGTTGGTTCTCTTCGATGTGCATGTTATTGATCTAGAAACATGGGCATGCATCGGATGGTTTGTCATTAGCTTAATATTTCCCCTTTGGACAGTAACTCTTTCATCTCTTCTGCCATCCAGTGGGCGGATGTTTGCATAATTTTCCATTGCATGGATTCGAGTGGTCTTCATCCCTCATGTGATTATCTGAAGTCTTGCATTTTGTAATTTAGATATGCGATTAATATTTGTGTTGTATGCTGATGTCCAGGCTTTCATTCTATGTTCCACTATAGGTCTGACTGTACCCATGTAGACTATTCTGAGAATACTCCCATTTGCTTCCTGGTTGTATCAGCTAGTTTCTTTATCAAGGATAGCTTTCTGCTCGGTAGTTATCAGGTGCTGTTTCCAGGTGAGTCGCTCGTCTAGTTTGACCCTGAGATATATATTGTTCTCTTCATTTGCTAACTCATTTTCATTTATTTATAGGCTTGATTTTTCTTTTGGTGATTTGAAAGTGAGAAGATAATTGTCACAGTTTTGGAGAGGTTGATCTGGACGCCCCAGTCAGATGCTTATTCTTCTACTAGGGTGCCAGGTGCTGTCTGCGTTCTGTTCTTTACAGTGGATAGGTTACCTGCCATACTCCAGGCAATACATTCATCTGCATTGAGGACATTTGAAATACAGTGTAACAGTTCCTCTGCTAAGATGCTGATAAATACTGGGAAGAGGATAGGAAAGATCACTCCGCCTTGAAGCACTCCATGTTGGAGAGTTACACGTTTGCTTAGTTCACATCTACTTTTACTCTTGCTGTGCTATGGCAGAGGAAATATGTTATTCGGTTGAACATTCTGCCTTCAATTTTGTTTTTGAGAAGTATGAAGAGGAGTCCATTTTTACATATCTTGTCACAGAAGTTGCCAGCACTTTTTCCTTCTTTTGGAAAGCATTTTCAATTTACTGTGCTAGATATATGAGTTGGTATTACGTACTTCGATTTCTTATAAAGACTGACTGTGCTTTGGTGAGTCTTTGGTTTTTCTCTAAATGTTTTATTAGTCTAGAATTAACCACTCCCTTCATTGCTTTTCCTACGCAACTCAGGAGGCTGACTGGTCGGTA
Organism: Meghimatium bilineatum; assembly: GCA_034231615.1. Taxonomy (NCBI): domain Eukaryota; kingdom Metazoa; phylum Mollusca; class Gastropoda; order Stylommatophora; family Philomycidae; genus Meghimatium; species Meghimatium bilineatum. Next base: position 54,841,139 of record CM067317.1, read on the forward strand.
GCTGGCTTTGCTGTTTTTTTCTCTTCATTTTGTTTCTTACTGATTGGGATGGTGACAGCTTCAAGCCATAAGTCTGTAATCTAACCTAGGACTTGCTGATTGGTCCTAGGTTCCTGATCATATCATTCGTTAATGCTGATTGGTCCTAGGTTCCTGATCATATCATTGGTTAATGTCCTTTTCTTGGGGCTTTTTGGGATTTTTTAAATAGATTTCCTATGGCAGCATTTAGTTCTGCAATGGTAATGCATGGATCTGGAAAAAAGGAGATTGTCATCTACATATCGCACGTTGTTTATTATTTTTTTCACTGCTCTTGAGTCCTGACTTTCCTTCTATATGTTTAAAAATATTCTCTGTGTGTAACACTTCCATTGGCAGCCCGTCCAATACATCTGCATTTCTGCTGCCCGAGTCAGAAAGTCTTGTGTCACTGTATGTCGACAATGTAATGTAACAACAACGAACATCCCGAACACGTATTGACGTATCCTCAGGACTACAATCATAGAACATTAGCGTTCATGCTACCAAGACCTATATGCATATTTGTAAACATAAATAACATAGTAAAGTACGAGAACACCTGTTTACTTGAGTTGCAAGAAGACTCGGCGCCGTTAGAACGGACACCGTTCAATACCAGTCAGCATTAAGAATGTATTCATTTATCCTCATGCTTCCTACTTGAATTTATTTGTATAGCTATTATTTTAAGCAACATTTTTTGGCCCTATGCTAATTATGTTTACATCTAGGCCTATCGGTCCTTGTAGTACAGATACTGATGTTATATCTTTGTGGTTCCGAGGATACTTCAATATTTGTACGGGTTGTTCGTTGTTGTATTAGACATTTTCTCGAATGATCCGTTCTCAGTGACTTGAGTGTACAGGTTGAATGCATCTTTTTGGGTTTCATCATGATTGGTTAAATACAGAAAACTTGTTTACTTGAGTTGCAAGGTGGTTCGTTGCCGCTAGAATGACCCTGGTCCAATTCCCGTCACCACTAAGAATTTTTTCAATTATCTTCACGCTTCCTACTTGAGTTTTAGTGTTAGCATGACTGTAAATATCTAGCAATAAACTTGGCATTGAGATCAATGCAGATAAGAGTACAATTTTGGCGAATAGAAGTTCTCGTTTAGTTCCAACCAACATACGAGCTTAAGCTGAACAACCGAGGCTTGATGAGGTTTCGACGTTTACTTATCTGGGAACCCAGATTAGTGGTGATAGTAAATCAACAGCTGAAGTTAGAAAAGACTAACAATGGCATGATCTCCTACCATTTGGAAAAGCAGCAGGATCACCAACCGTGTTAAGATTAACTTATATAAATCGTTGGTTTTGTCAATATTTTTATGTGGCTGTGAGACGTGGACTCAATATTAGACCTGTAGACCTATGCGTCCAGTAGGGTGCCTTTACTAACCTGACGGGTGCGGGTTTATGAAGATATGTAATATATGACAGTCTTACATCCGAATGGTTGTTATTGGATGTTATAAAAGATTTCCAAAGTTTGTAAAGTCAGATGACATTGAAATTAAAAGACTTATTAGTTAAGAACTGAAAAATGCATACAGTTGAAAGTGGTACGTTCACTTGTCCTGTATTGTACACTATCAGTGTGACATGACATCAAATACTGCAACATCCATATCTGTAAGCGTTAAAGTGTAACCAAATATGTTTTTATAGAAGTGTATGTATAAAATGAGCAGACTACTGCTAGAAATCTTCATTGGACATTACTCATAACAGCAAACTGAAGAGATGGTCAAAGTTAGAAATTATACTTGTTCGTTACAGGGATACTGATGCTGCTACCTCTCCAAGAAAGAAAAGCATTATATATGTATTAGGGGAAGCTAGCAATAATTTGGAAATTGTTAGAGAAAGGATGTCATCATCTGAAGACATTAATTAGAAAATAACTGAAAATAAATCGTGAACTAGGAATAGTAGCAGCTATGCAATAAGGACAATTATGGAAAGCAAGCTTTCTGAGTTAGAACAGATTGTGACAGTGTATTTAAGATGAGACTATTGGGAAATCAAATGTAACTTATTCAGGTGGTCAGTTGCTTTGTAACAGCTCATCAGTCTTTTTCTATTTTTTATATTTTATTTCAGCTATTGATAATTTTCTTTTAGCAGAAAGTAAACAGGAACTATAAAGACAAATAGGCCCCTAGATCAAGTAGATACATCAAGTAAAGAATATAGACTAGATATAAACATTTACAAAAATCACTCCAAAAAAATCATGATAATCAGCAAAGTCACAGAAGAACAGGTGCTAAGAATTAAAAAAATACATGGAAAGAAACTACAACAATTAGAACATTATCAACATTTCGGACACATAATCACAAATGATGGCAGATGGGAAATAGAAGTTAAAATGAGAATAGTAATGGCTAAAAGTACTTTCAATGACATGAGGAAAATAATAACATCTAAACAAATTACAGACAAGCTAAACATGAGAATTATAAAATGCTACATATATTCTATATTAGTGTATGGCTCACAAACATGGACACTAAACAAACAATTAAAAGAAGAACTGATGCCTGTAAGATGTGGATATATATATATATATATATATATATATATAAGAATAGGGAGAACATCATGGAAAGATAAGAAAACAAACAGAGATTCTAACAATATGAAGAAAGAATTATTAAAGGAAATACAGATCAAGCAAATAAAATATTTTTGACACATTAAAAGACATGACACCTTGTTGAAGACCTTAATTTGGGGTAAAGTCGAAGGAAGACAAGCACGAGGTAGGCAGAGATACAAGTGAGAAAAGGAACATCACAAGATGGACAGACTACGTTCTAGCAAAGTGCACCACCATAACAAGAGACTGGGGATGTTGGAGGTCTGTTGCAGCCAACCTTCGTTATGGAGACGGCACTGATAATAATGAACCATAGTCACACTAAAGTTAATGTTTTGGGCTATTTCGGCACAGTTCGCTGCAGACGCCGACAATGTAAAACATGCGTCTATTGATTCGTTCCGTGCCATTTCCTAAGGTCACTTTTACTATCAGCGATTGCTTTCCATGTAAATTCCGTAATGTTTTTAGGGTCATCATTTGCAAACACTGTAATATGAAATATATCACGAAAACGTGCAAGATACTAAGTGACATTTTCTGTCAATATCTCACCGCCATCAACCGTAGATCTCTTACTTCTATTACTATATATTTCAATGGTGCGAATCATCAGGTAACTGAAATCAAATTTTGTTACACTGACGATAGTTCTATTTACGCTATTAAGAATCTTTTTATATTATATATGGTGCGCTTACGTCATTTAATCTTAATACTCATATTTCATTCCTTTAGACTATAGTTGGTGTGTGAGGGGTGATGGTGGAATATTCTACTGCCATTCCTGTTGTTTTTCCATTTAATTGGTTTTCAGTAAATGTTGTTTTATGTCGTTATCATGTTTGTTTTTTTTAATTTGCTTCTCTATGATAGCACGTGACGTATTTGTGTACGTACATCATCGTTACCGTAGACATTTCTGTTTTTAAATATCTGCAATATTTTTTATTTTATTGTTATATTTATATTTTGTATCTGTTATCTATTTGTTATAGGTGTTGCACAAAGCGGAAAACTGAAGCCTCCTTGGTATGAAAGAATGTTCGCAGAAACCTCATCATTGCATATATAAAGTAAGAGCTGGCAACTCCTGCGATTCACAAAGAATTATTGATTATTGATTAGGAACAAGCGTCACAGCACTGGGGCCTTCCCATATATGCTCTGCTTGCTGTTCCGTCAGCCAACTAAAAGTGCATAAGCTCAGTGTCACAGTCAGGTGCTGATTTCGCGTTCTTCTGATCTTTCCAGAGAGGGAGCACTTTCTCCCATCGCCTCTAGTCACTGCCATTTCTACCATTCTCTGAATATGTACATTGTCTCGTTCCACTTCCTCCTCGTCTTTTCGTAGGGTATCCATGACTGCTCTAATTAATTCAATCATGTCTTTTCTCATCTCGGTGACGTTCACCAACGCTTTACCAGCCAACACATAGGCTCTTTCATTTCCCCTGACCCCAGCATTACCTGGAAAGCAGATTCATCTAATGCTCTGCACGTTGCTGAGAACAGTAACCCATTCAGTTCTGATCATACACTTTTCTATCTTGCACAGCATACGTTGAGAGTCCGATAGAATCACTGAGTCTGTTGGTGGTTGCGTCGCCAGCCAAGTGAGAACTCCTGTCACCGCTTCTATTTCCATTCTCATACTCGATGTGGTAGTGGGGTATGCAACTGACGTCTCAGCTAATGTTTTGCCATTTTGGTAGGCCACGAAACCCCAACCACACCTGTTTGTTTCTTGTGTCTGTGTAAATTATTGTATGGTGTGGCTTTGAGTGCTGCAGTATGAGTTCTTGGATCATTCCCTCTGTTCTGTTGGCAGCCCAGTCGCGACACTCTCCTCCCATCTGTATCGCAAAGAAGTTTCCCGCGTTAGTACCTTATTGGTTATACCGTTTTATTGCATGCAGTCTCACTTATTATCGACACACAAAACACCGACATTTACATAGATATTATGTTGAACGTACTATCCGAGACAACAGAAGTACACACTGAACTGATCACCTTGCTATCTCATTACAAATACATGATTTTGTCTTGTAGGACAAGGACAGTGTTCAACACCATATTATTCCAATCACACACAGTCTTACATATATTCTTAAGTCTGACGGGAATTGAGCCGCTAGAACGGACGTTTCAATTCCTGTCAGGGTTAAAAGAATTTTTAATATTAAATGTATACTTATGCTTCCTATTTGAATTTACTTATATATATTCAACAATATGGCATGCGACGTAATATGAACATGTATAGAGCATTGCAAATGGCCACGTTTTAATCAATTACCTATTGTTATCTTTTATCATTAATTTCACTGAATTGTAAATGCCCACAATTCAAATTTCAACCCAAGGGAAATAATCCTTATATTTCATATGTTTACTTTTGGTATTACTGTTCATTCGATCGCAAGTATACACCTTCGGCATAAAGCAATTAACTGGTTACTGCTTCCATTGCGTCCACAAAATAAGGCAAAGCTGCCATTATTTGATGTACACCGTACTAGTACTCGTAATATATACATAATCAGTTCTAATGATTTAGTACTATTCCCTAATCTCCAAACAGCTTTAGATTCCAGTCTAGTAGAACAACAAGGTTAATACAACTTGATGCCGGTGGAATCACATGAATGGCCAATCACTTAATAAAATTACATACTCAATGAAATCCGTAAATACCGGGGAGGGGATTCAGCTCCCAAATCTTCTCACTTCCGTCCTTAGGAAAAAAAAACCCATTAAAAATAGCAACCAACATCACTAACGTCCTTCACTTTGCATTCTATCTATTTATCTATAATCCTGTAACCCGTTAGGGTCGTAGGGGTACCACATTGAATACATCAACACACAGAGTCCTCGAATGATTTATATTTTCAACAATGCGGACGAGTGATGAAAAATCTTGTATTGTCCAGTCATTGATTTTGTCTGTTCATGCTTGTATTTGTTCCCTCTCTAATTTTTCTACCATCGTCGGATCCCTGCAGTATTGTTTTTGACAAAGAACCGCGTTGGCGTACAATTCAAACCATAAAAGCATACGGCGTTTCACTATTGAAATTAATTATTCTTATGGACTTGTATACATTTTAAATTTATTTCTTACGTACACATCTGTCGTATTCTCTCTATAGGAGATTAGATGAATTCGCCGGCAATATTTGTATTGAACGTCTGTAATAGTCTCTTCATGCCCGCAGTGAGGGTCCAGCTCTCACAACCATGCCGCTGCTGTTAGTCCGTCGATGTTGACGATGACCATTCAGCTTAACTGGTATAATGATGTCTGCGGTGTGCCCGACTGTGACGACTATGCGTGCTTGAAATTGTCTACGACATTCTGGTCATGTGCGGGAGGAGTGTGTGGGCCAGCCATTTAACAGCTCTTGCCGTTCTTCTAGCACGTTTTTGTTGCGCTGCTTTATGTCTGAGGTTCTCTGCAGCTGCTGCACCACTTTTGATTCTGTGAAGCCATTCGGATCTATCGTGTACAAGATTCTCTAATGAATTTGTGTATATTTTGAAGTGAGTCAATGATGTCTTAAGAGTGTCTTTAAAACGCTTCCTCTGTCCTTTTACCTTGCGGGAGCCAGTCTAGAGTTCTCCATACAATAACTTTTTTGGTAGACGATGATCTTTCATGCGAACCATTTGTCCTGCTCAGCGTGTCTGCGCCTTCAACAACATTTTATGTATGCCTATAGACTTCATTAGTATTTCGTGGTCTGGTATTTTATCACACCAATAGATGTTGAAGAGAAGGCAGCTTAGGTGGAAGTGGTTGAGTCTTCTAGCATGTCTGGCATATACTGTCCATTTTTCACAGGCATAAAGTGATGTTATCACTGCTGCCTGGTAAACTATGAGTTTGGTGGTAGTTCTTATTTCCCCTTTTTTCCCGTATGTTTTTTCGCAGTCTTCCAAATGTGGCACTAGCTTTCGCTATTCTGCTGTTTACCTCAGAGTAAATGTTTACTTTTTGTTAGAGAGTGCTGACCAGGTAGATGAAATTATCGACTTTTGAATCTCTTATTCTTTGATACTTATAAGGGGATTTAAGTGTGGTTTGTTTGGTTGCAGGTTGAAACATGACCTCTGTTTTCTTTTGTATTGATGGTGTAACCAAAGTTGTCGCAGGCTGGCTCAGCTAATTTAGGGTGACCTGCATACTGTCTGCAGAATCAGCATACAGTGTGGAGTCATCTGTATATAGAGTTTCCTGACCATTGTGACCATTGTGTCTGGCACCTTAGTTTTGGCTTGCAAACGTCGAAGGTTGAAAAGTTTACTGTCTGTTCTGTATCTTATTTGTATTCCCGTTACGTCGCTTGATCTAGATGAATCTGTCAATATGGCAGAAAACATCAGGTAGAACATTTTTGGAGTTAGAACGCATCCTTGTTTGATTCCATTTACTACAGGAAAGGCTGGTGATGACACCCCATCAGTGATAACAGCGGCCGCCATGCCTGTCATGGAACTGTCGTACTATGTTGATAAACTGGGATGGGGGGGGGGGGAATGGTTAGCGAGAACTTTTTCACAGCCCATCTCTGTTTGTCTTTGTGAGGTCTACAAATGTTGTATTGAGTACCCTTCGGTGATCTTGAAGGAGTTGGCGGGCAGCAAAGATCATGTCCACTGTCCCGCGATCAGCAAGTAATCCGCTCTGACTTTCAGGCAGAAGATCACATTTGAGTGTCTGTGTTTCAGGTGCATTACACGTGCTAATATAGAGAGTAATATAGTTAGGTAATGACTAATGTTTCCTTCCCAACATGGGGGGGGGGGCAATTGTCCAGGGGACAATTTGAAAGTTCGCTCATCTAGAGTTTACAAACCAACCGCCTACTGTGTCTGTGTTATCCTATCCAGGACGTAGCTATCAACGCAGCATTTGTTGGCTGTGGTGATTTTCTAGGCAATATAAATACGTTCAGTAGGTTGCCATTGCTTTCTGAACGGTCCGGATGCACAATTGCCTGTGGTACCACTTCGCCACAGAGCCGGACAACTGTGTCTTTACTTGTATAAGGAAGTAGTAACATGTCTCCAAACAACTTACTTCTTATGGAATGTCCCATTAGGGTCGGATGTTGATTTACCGCTACAAGAGCGATAACTCTAATTGCTTCAGTATGTTTTATTTTGGTTATAATAATGTTTGCGAAAAGAATTATTATTAATGAAAAACTGTGATACACAATGGTATGTATGTGTCGAATATGTATATTTCTGTGGTCTCAGTGAATAAGCAGTTAAGTAAAAAAAAACAACAACTGGAATTTGCAGGAGATGAAAATTAAACTTCAAGCTATCATTTAAATATGCATATTCGAATCAAATATAATTAAATATTTATTACACACGCCAAAACAACAACGAAGATATCATAATGTAAATAATAAATACGTTATTGTTACTAAATAGTCACTTAAATATACTAAGAGTGGTTTCATCACCTCTGTGGGCAGGCAGCATAGACCGTGGAACATATGCAAGACAAGACTGTATTACAGTCCACTAAACCAGAAACGTGAAGGACACAGTCCCACAGAGACGGATATCCGCACACAGTCACACAGAGACAGATATCCGTGCTTTCAAATACAGCAGGATTCATTAAGAAAACCGAACTTGCTGTGTATATATGTCAAACATCAAACGAGAAGAAGTAATTTAGTAATTTATTCATTCAAAAAGCACACTAATAATTAATTTTGATATTAAACATTAAATTTAATACATAGTTTATTTTTAGTTTTCGATTTATCTAATATTTATTCTTTTCAGTCGCACAGTAAAATGAGTAGTGCAAGCAACAATAGTGTTCGTCAGTATTCAGAGAAATACTTACAATTTGGGCTCATACTCGCTGTCCATGATCTAAGGTCACATTTTTGTCTATTATTCTAGCAATGCTTGACCAATCAATCAATGACGTGAATTCGTCTTGAGGCACACTTGAAGGCAAAACATAATGTTTATGTCAATTTTTCTTCTTCTTCTTTAGCGTTCATTCTCAAACTCCTGCTGGATCTCTCCTGTAGAAGTACTACTAGATCTCCAGCAGGATGCAGTCCAGAGAATGGAAATGCGTTGTGTCGCCGTTTTATTTGCGCCAATGGCCCGACACATCCGTCTTCGGCGGATTATGTCAATTCAGATTTAAATTATTTTCAAACTTTTAAAGAAGAACTTTGAAAAAGAGCAAGATTAAAGTCTTTACTGCAACTGTGAATCGTATTCTTGAGGCTAGTTATGAAATTTCTTTACTCGTTGATAAATCTGGGAAAAATAATGCTATAGTAGAGAGTTTAATCAAACCATCAATATCAGCACCTCTTAAAACAGTTCTGGAAAAAGAAGACGAGAAAGTCATGTCACTCAGTAACACTACTCCCCATCGAGGTCAGAACCTTGAAGTGGTGATGGGGCTTAGTTCAGCTATCAGAGGCTGGAAACTAAGACTGGTCGGGCACTCCCACTCGAGCAGGACCATAGTCCGGCCCAAGTAAGCAGAGTGCTGAAGACGGAGGCAACCAGTCAAAAGGCGCACAGATAATCAGGTTGCCACGCATAAAACACAATGGAAACATTTCTGCATCTAATAACAGTTATGGTGCCTGCCCTGTGGCGGACGTTCAGGCAGGGACGGTGCCGGGCCCTATACCTCGAAAGGGCCCAATCTCAGTTACTGGAAGTCCTTCTCAATTGCCCCGAGGAGCCAGGAGGCAAGGGAGTAGAGCTACTGGCCAAACAAACAAACGACCAATAAAAATAATGCACTGGAATGCTGAGGGTGTCAACAGTAAAAGAGATGGATACAGCAAAAAATTAGAACTTGAAAATGTCCTCAGTGAAGAACAAGTTAATATATGCTGTATCCAAGAAACACACCTCAGCACCGACATAACCTTCAAAATCAGAGGCTACCGGTGCTACCGATCTGACCGAAAGGACAGGCGAAAGGGTGGAATTCTGACACTAGTTAAAAACAATATCAGCGCATGTCAGCTGGAAGTATACATGCACGGGGCAGAATACCAGATGCTCCACCTAAAAACAGACAGTGCAGAATTCCATCTCCTGAACTACTAGTGCCCAAATGATAAACCATTGGCACTAGACACAATTCCAGACAAAGAAAGGCTTATGGTGTGTGGTGACTTCAACAGCCACTCTCAGAGCTGGGGCTACGATCATATCGACAAGAGAGGTGAGGAACTTGAGAGCTGGCAGGATAAAAATAATTTCATCCTTATTAACCAGCCAGCAGACTCACCAACCTTCTACTCGAGAGCATGGCACACCACCTCTACACCAGACCTGGCATTCCACTCACCAGGACTGGAATGGAACATCACACGTGTCGTTGGAAAGCAGCTTGGGGGTAGTGACCACAGACCAGTATTTCTAGAAATTCACAATGAATATACCAAGGACAGCAGCACGCTCACTAGGTGGAACTATAAGAGGGCAGACTGGAAAATGTACCAGCATTTAACCAGTGTTCTAGCTAAGGACATGAACTTGGGCAAAGACATCAATAGAGCAGTGAGTGAATTTAATAGATGTATACTACATGCTGCTAGTAAAACCATACCCAGGTGGGGGGGGGGGGGTACGCAAAAACTACAAACCCTACTGGAATGATGAACTGGAAAAGCTGCAAAATGAGATGGAAACATCTAGACAGCAGGCTGAGAACAGACCTAGCCAAGAACATCACAACAAATATCAGCAAACAAAGGCTAAATTTCAAAGAGCCAAGTTACAAGCCAGACGGAGCAGCTGGAAAGAAAAAACAGAGTCGCTGAACCTAGAAAGAGATACTAGGAAATTATAGAAATTTGTAAAACAACTAAATGATGAAGGTACAGGGAGAAATACCAGGATCACACTTTATAAAGATAGAAACATTTTAACAGGTAAACATGCAGCTGATTACTTTGCAGATTCCTTTGCAGAAGACAATAACGTCAAAGTCAGCCCAGACAAACAACAGGAGGTTCGAGCGAACCAGAAAAACATTGGACAAGACGAACCTATACATGAAGTCATGGAGGCACCAATCACAATGAGAGAAATGGAGCATGCAATATCCAAATTGAAAATGAAAAAGTCTCCTGGAGCTGATGGAGTGTCCAATGAAATGATTAGAAACATGGGAATTGCAGCAAGAGCAAAGCTGCTGCAGATCTTTAACACAGGCTGGTCCACAGGTAATGTACCACAGGCGTGGAGAGAAGCAATAATGATACCTCTCCTCAAATCAGGAAAAGATGGCAACACAGTCTCCAACTACAGGCCCATCAGCCTCACAAGCTGTCTATGCAAAACAATGGAACGCATTATCAATCTTAGGATGCAGTGGTACCTTTAAAGTGAAAACCTGGTATCACAGCAAGCAGGTTTCAGACAGTGCTACTCTACTGAAGATCAGGCAACCTACCTCTCCCAAGAGATTGAGGATGCCTTCCAAGATAAGAAACTGGTACTAGCAGCATGGATAGACCCCAGGAAAGCATTTGATAAGGTATGGAAAGAAGGACTCCTAAAGAAATTGCGAAATTGCAGGGTTAGCTCAAGAATGTACAAATGGGTAAAAGCATACCTGCATAAAAGAAGAGCCATGGTACAATTAGATGGTCGCAAAAGCAAGAAAGTCATACTGCGTCATGGAGTCTCCCAAAGAGTAGTCCTGTCACCCACACTTTTCTTGGTTTACATCAATGACCTAGTTGCTGAACTACCATACGGGATCAAAGTGGCAATGTATGCTGACGACCTGGTGATCTGGTGCACGGAAGAACATGCGACAGTGGCCACTAAACAAATACAAAGAGCTATCGATGCCATAACCTTATGGGCAAATAGATGGTGCGTCAGCATTAACACAGATAAGTGCAGCACTACACTTTTTACCCTCTCACCAAAAACAAAAAGCCGGTCATATCAAGATAGATGGAGAGCTCTTGAAAGAAGGCAAACAACCAACATACCTCGGAGTTACTTTTGATGATAAGCTGACATGGAAGCAGCACATAAACAAAGCAACAACAAAAGCCAGGAGGAAGTTAGCTATCCTGAGAAAACTAAGTGGAACCACATGGGGAGCCAGTGGGAATATACTCAGTAAAGTTTACCAGCAAGGCATAAGACCACACCTGGAATATGGATCAGCTGTGTGGTGTCCTGCATCAAACACCACATTACAAGATCTAGAAAAAGTGCAAAACCAGGCACTTAGAATAATGTTGGGAGCAATGAAATCAACACCCATAGCAGAGATGCAGAAAATGGGAAGAATGCAAACACTTGGCGAACGCAGAGACACAAAAGTACTAATTCAAGCAGAAAAGTTTCAGTGTATGCCAAGTCATCCAATGAAGGAAAGATTCCAAAACCTAGCAATGGGGCGACTGAAAAGAAGCAGCTTTATCCATCAAGCTAAACGACTCCGTAGACAACTTACAGACCTACCTGAAGTTGACAGCCCCTTAAGGTCTGTACCAGAACAAACCCCATGGAGTGAAGGGCATGGAATGCCAATATGCATTCAGACCCATGTGAAAGGAATACTAAGCGAGGACGAACTGAACAGTGTTCAGCGAAGGACAGTCACCCTCAGTTTCCTGGATGAGGAATATCCACAAGATATATGGATCAGAGTATACACAGATAGGTTAGCACAGAATGATGTGAGGAATGGAGGTGCAGGTGTATATATAGAATATCCACACAAGCCTAGAGATACAATCAGAACACCGACAGGAAAATTCTGCATAATTATGATGCAGAAATCCAGGCAATTAGTGGCAGCTAAAAAACTGCTGAACTCCAACTCTGACCTAAAGCCTGTGGTATTCCTGACAGATGCAAGGTCAGTGCTTCAAACTCTCCAGTCTGGAAAACTAACAGACTTGAAAAAAACTACTTAGCGAATTGTCTTACCAGTATAGGGTAACCATGCAGTGGATACCCTCTCACTGTGGAATACCAGGAAATGAAAAAGCAGACCAACTGGCTAAGGAAGGTGCTGCAGAAGACCAACCAGATATACCAATCACCTACCATCAGAAAAAACAAATGATCAAGTCAATAAGAAAGCCACAAACACCAACACAAGATGATTATCACATTATGAATAGATCAGAACAAGTTATAATTCTATGTCACAGAACAGGACACAACCGACTCCGCAGTCACATGTATACAAAGATCAAGATTGGCAACACGGCCATGTGTACATGTGGACAGGCAGCACAGAGTGCCAAACATATACTTCAAGAGTGTTCTGAGCATGAAACGCTGAGGCAGACATATTGGCCAAAGGAAACAACACTGGAATCAAAGCTCTATGGGACACTTTATGAACTACAAAAGAAAGTGAGTTTTATTAAGGAGACAGAATTGCAGATATAGACATGTTTCAAGTGAACGAAAGAAGAAGAAGAAGTAACACTACTGTTAGCAGAAGAATACATGAAATGAGTGAAGATATTGAATACAACTTGTTGGAAAGCTGAAAACAGGAAAATTCTCACTGCAAATAGGGATGTTAAGTGACGGATACTGCTGTACTTGTTATTGTCGATCATATGAAAATTCTGTCCGCTGATTAAAAAAAAAATTTCTCTTATTTAAGTAAATTGATTTTCCAACCTTGTTGATGCAGCCAATGTTAGTGGATTTGTCTGATGTATCAATGCATTACCAAGAAGAACTCTCAGAAATGCACATTGATGAGTCAATTAAAACGTTATTCAATATCTTCTTCTTCAGCGTTCATTCTCGAACTCCCGCTGGATTTCTCTTGTAGCAGGACCTTATCCTACTAGATTTCCAGCAGGATATAGTCCCGAGAATGAAAATGCGTTGTGCCGCCGTTTTAATTGCGCCAATGGCCCGACACAATCTTCTTCGGCGGTATTCAATATAAAAGGAGCAATGGCATGGCTTTGTGATAAAACAAAAATTAAATACCCAAATTCAACCAACTTTGCAAGAATTTGTTAACGTTTCCATCTTCAAATTTAGCTGAATGTGGATTTAGTGCCGTAAATGATTTGTTACTAAAGAAAAGAAGTCGAATGGGCATCACAGAACGGTGGACTTACTATTGAAGCTGATTAAATTAGAGCCCAATATAAAATCTCTGCATCAAGCACAAGGGTCTCACTAAATGTAGCACATTAATCCAAACGAGACCTCACATTGACTGTTTTATTGTCTATTATATGTTTTGAAAATGTATTTACGGCGTACTGTTTTTATCTTAATGATGTCCTAGTGATTTCTTTCTAAAACTCAATTTTTGTGTCCTGAACAAGTTTGATATTAGACTTAATTTAGGGAATAATAAATTTTTTTAATATAAAAAAAATATGTATATGTCACATGGGGTGGGGGGGGGGGGGGGTCCAGACTTTTAGAAAGGCTTTGGTGGGGCGTGGTACAAAATAGGTTGGGAAACACTTGTTTAAAGTGTAGAGGAATTGCGCCATTCGTCGACCACACTCTCTCTACCTGATTCAACAGTGTTCCAGTGGCAAGATACATCAAGACGATTGGAGATGTACCAGGATGCAGTTGATTACCAGAGTGTTATTCGTTCCTCACAAAGCCCTATGTGTTACACAGCGCGCTGCTGGGAAGTGCCTTTCATCCCGTTGAACATCAAATGTTTCATCTGTGCTGTCCGCCTGTAACAACCATACAACACAATAGAAAGCACTAGTAATAAAGTTTAATTTTCACTCTGGCACTGATGTTACTATTCCAAATTAAGTTTAGCCTTGACATAGAAGCAGGGCCGGCCCTAACAATTTAGGGGCCCAATGCGAAACGTATTACCCGGGGCCCAGTCTGGGTAGGGAAGAGGATAATAAAATAAATTATAATATTAATTTATGGGCCTATGAAGTGCGGGGCCCAATGCGGCCGCATATGTTGCAATGGCCTAAGACCGGCCCTGCATAGAAGCTAAATCCATCTCTAGCCTTATTTTTAATTCTGTTTTTCATTTTCCATCGCTGTATGTGCTAGATTCGAGGTATTTGAAAATTTTCCCTTCCTCAAGTTTATACCTATTCATCACGATGTTGGTCTGTACTTCTGTGCCCATGCTGTTAACTAAAACATTGCTCTTTTCTGTGTTGATTTACATTCCGTACTTTCTGTTCAATTTTCCCAACTTTGTGGTTAACTCTTGTAGTTTTTGTTCTGACCCAGCTATAAAATCAATATCATCCTCAAAACGAAAATTGGAAATAGGGCGACCTTTGATCGATGTTGAATTGTTATAATCATGAAGTTTCTGCTGTATTATGTGCTCTAGGTATATGTTGAAAAATACTGGAGATATTGCGTATCCTTGCCGAACTACAACATTTTGTTTTAAAGAAATCTCCATTTGTAT
This sequence comes from Meghimatium bilineatum, assembly GCA_034231615.1. NCBI lineage: Eukaryota > Metazoa > Mollusca > Gastropoda > Stylommatophora > Philomycidae > Meghimatium > Meghimatium bilineatum. Next base: position 54,856,230 of record CM067317.1, read on the forward strand.
TTTTTGATAAGACAGCATTGCTTGCATTTTTGTAAAGTGATTCAACAATGTCTATGATTGTGATGTCACAATTAAATTGTCTCAGTAAGTGCCAGAGACCATTATATCAAACATGCTCAAAGGCTTTTGTAAAATCAATGAAATTGTGATATCAATTTTTGTGTTTAATGTATTTTTCAATTAATATTCGAATGTTAAATATTTCTTCAACGATGCTTCTGTTTGCTCTAAAGCCAGCTTGTTCTTATTTTTTGGTTTAGAAATCTCGTCACTTTAACACCACTGAATATGTTTATTTTTCGAAAAAGAAAATGTATTAGCAAAGTTTTATCTTCCTTCCTGTACTCAATACTTTCTTATAGATATCTTATTGGTTGGGTGGTGATTGAGGAATCAAAGGCTTCTTTTTGTAAGATATGCCCTATTGAAGTATGGGAGCAACACCGTGTTGGTTATATCGGGGGTGGGGGGGGGGGTGGGGAGGGCATGATCATTATTTAGCATTCATTTTCATACGCCCATCAGGACTTATCAGGACAATGGTCACACTAGATTTTCTGCATGATTTAGTTAAGAGAATGGAAACGAGTTGTGTCTCCGTGTTATTTGCATCAATGTTCTGTCATACCCAACTTGAGAACGTTGTTAACGTTAAACAGTGAACCAAACTGAAGATGAGATAACCCAGTAACAATTACCTGCGAGTTACAATATAAAGCGGATTTGATTTATATATTTCCCAGCAAAACCCTCCAACTTGAACTGTATATATCAACGAAGCAGCAGAGGTTTAAAAACAGAAATTTATAATCTCATTGTATCTTTAAAAGTCCCGTATGTAAAGTATCATGCCCTGCTGACTAGGTTCCAACTCCGCTGGACTGTTCACATCGTCCGTATGCCAGACATGCGCTTTCCAAAGAGATTATTCTATTAGGAGCTGTCCGTTGGTAAAAATTCAATCGGAGGGCAGAAAAATGCGCTTCAAGGGTCACCTAAAGAACTCCCTCCAGCACTGTAGCATCGATCCTAGCTCCTGTGAGACTACAGCCCGTGATCACTCAGCCTGGCACACCCAAATCACTGCTGGCATCACTAAATTTGAAAAAAAAGAAAGAACACTGCGGGAAATTTACAAGCGACGGTAGTGGAAGAACAGATCCAAAAACTCTCCTACTCGGGATCCTCTGACTGTTCTGCATGCACTGCAATAGAACTTCCCTGGCACGAATCGGACTTATCGGGAATCTACAAATTCACAAGCCAAATTAGACAATCACAAATCACAATTTTTTTCCCTATTGGTCATCACATTTATTGTTTTCCATGCCATGCTCATCATCGTTTGCAAAGGAGGAAAATCATCCTATCTCATCTGTCCCTTGCCTATCAACTGTAACTGCCCACATTTACCAGGATTATTTTTACTCTTGAAGAATTAGTGCCAGGCCTTTCCTGAATACCCCAGCACTTTAAAACAACTTCGTTATTGATAAAGCACAGAAGTACAAAGAAGGGTCTCGGATCCAAGGTGCCAGGGTCAATTCCCGTCGCGTGCAATTGAGCATATAAAAGAAATGATAATCTTCTGAACATAAAGTATTATATAGAAAATCACTACAGCCAAAAAATGTTGCGTTGATCACCAAGTCTTGAATAGGATAATTTAGCTAATGTTTAATGGGTATACGTGCCTGAGAGAGATGTCTATACCAGAATCATTACGTATCTTATGAACAAACGGAATCTTCTGTATCATTGTTAATGCTAGTAACGTTGCAAGGTAATTCTAAAACAAAATAATGATTACAGTTCTTGCTATTATATTCTCTTCTTGAACTTTTACAAAATCTATGGACATCTTTAACATATATTATTTCTGGAGGCACTATCTGGAAGTCTGAAGAGAGCATGCCTTTCGTTGATGGTAATTGACTACTTGAATTATCAATTACTTTGGTAACATTGCTTTCTTTTGACCGCTTATAACATAAAATCTGGGGACGAGACACTGCAAATGTAATATCAGCATTTTTCAGATGTGATGTTTCTCTGACAGACATCATTGGATATGTTACCACGCATTCCTGAAGAAGGGGTACTGAAGTAGGTTGAGTGGAACTAACTAATGCGTGTTTATATCGCAGATAACTGTTTTCATCTGTCCCTGAAGTCGGTTGAGTGGAACTAGCTAATGCGTGTTTATATCGCAGATAACTGTTTTCATCTGTCCCTGAATTCGGTTGAGTGGAACTAGCTAATGCGTGTTTATATCGCAGATAACTGTTTTCATCTGTCCCTGAAGTATCTACAACTGTTTTCTTGTCACATGAAACTTTGCTCCGAACTGGCAGAGGTGGTAAAGGTCCTAGTTTAGATGAAATTCTTTTAGCTTCGTCGTTTGTAGAAATATTTGAGTTTCTAGTTGAAGTTGTTAAACATTCAAACGAAGTTTCCACTTTGTTAGAATCACTCCCTTTATTAGCATCACCTTGCTCATTGAGATTACATAAATGTATGTCTCTAAATTTGGCAGTTGCATGTTTTTTGACTGAATCCGAACAGTATCGTGTTTCTGCTGTTTTAGATGTTTTGCGTGTCATTTTAAACTTCTCCAAAATTTCAGATTGTGTTTTTTTATTGCAAGAATATTGTGTAAAGTCATTCATATCTTTAGTAGGTTGCAAAAGTAAGTCAAAACATTTATCCCCTCCTGTGTGTGTTTCTTTCAAACCGTTATGTAGAATTCTAAGATTCGTGCTTTGAAACATGGAGGAAATATCTTCAAAGTGAGAACCATCAAATTGTGTGCTCTGAGGTTGAACATGATAACAAGCTTTCTCAATGAGTATCGGTTTGTCTTGTGTATCGCTAACTTTAAACATGCTTAAAAGGCACATGATAATGTTTTCTTGATTTGGAGAAAACAACGAAGTTGTGTTTGGAACATAACACATGTTACATTCAATAGCACTGTCATGTGTACCAAATTTAGATTCGCATTTTAAAGCTTCGTCAGGTGTGCTACTTTGGCGAAGAACCTCACCCAGACCATCGTGGCAGCTCGAATCTCTTCGGAGACAGTTCAGCATTCTGCTAGGGGGGCGATTTACATGTCCTGACTCTGCTTCGAGTGTCCAATGTCTGTTTAGCGTTTCATAGATTTCATTATCCTGATTTATAGAATATGCACATTTAGAGTTACATTCTGTTTTTTCCGATGAGCATGCCTCATTTATAACAGATTCTGTTTTGGTCAACATGTGCTCACGGCTTGTGTTCTGTGAGACTTCCGTTGTGTTTACATCATTTCTTAATTCAGTTTTTACAAGATTGGACGGTGATTTTGTATGTACATCAACCATTTCAGAATGTAGCAGAAGTTGTGAGCCCATTATGTAGTTGGCGTCAAGCTTATCATCCCATCGCAGTGGTAATGTTGCTACATTCACCTAAAAAAAGAAACAACATATTTATATGTTACTTATATATTTTTTATATAAATATATTGATATATTTTGTCAGATTGATTAAATTTAATACGCATATGAAATAAAATCGTATACATATAATAGTATCCATAATGGGCTAGAGCTACAGCAACATCGCAATCCGACAAACGAAATTTGGAAAAAAGTGGTGATAATAAAGTTATGATAATCATCAACATTAAGTGCCGTCTCCACAACAAAAGTTGGCTGCAACAGACCTCCAACATCAACTGTCTCTTATTTTTGTGGCGCACTCTGCTAGATTGTAATCTGTCCATCTTGTGATGTTAACTCTACCACTTGTATCTCTGCCTACCTCTTAACACAAGTTAACCTCACAATATTGATAGAAATGCACGTACACATCAGTGCGCTTGTGTCATAATTTCATTGATTTCACAAAGGCATTTAATCGTGTATGCTACTAATGTATGTATCAGATATTGAGACAATATAGCATGACACAAACAACATTGAAGTTATTTACATACTGTATAAAGATGCAAGAAGTGCTGTTTTCATAAATAATGTATTGGGTTTTTCAAGACAGATAAAGGAGTACGTCAGGGTTGCATACTTTCCCCAGTGCTTTTTAACGCGTATTGTGAATATATAATGCAGCAGCAGCACAATATCGACAGATAACAATAACTATTGGTAGGAAACCACTTTGTAACTTGTGTTATGCCGATAATATCAATCTCTTAGCTGGTTCCGAATCTGAATTCCAGGAATTAACCTCAAAGTTGGAAGACGTTAGTCTGAAGCATGGCATGGGCATTAGCATTGGCAAAAGCAAGACATTGATGACTAATGAAAAACCAAGAAGCCTTTTGACAGTTGTGTAACGGCGTAAACTAGTTTAGTTTGGACATGTAGCGAGTCATGATTCATTTTCTGAAATTATTTTTCAAGAAGCAGGCGAGAGTGGAAGGAGTAGAGGAGGGAAGAGAGAATCATAGTTTGATAACATCAAGGAATAGTCTGGGTGTTATTTTACTACACTCCTCCGAATGGCTGAGGATAGAGTTTTTTGGAGAGTTTTTTTGTGGATGAATTCAGTGTGCTACGTCTACGACCCTGATGGATTTTGGGTATTATTATGATATTGTTATCACATGAACTATTTCAAATATTAGTGACTGTGACTGAAAATTAGCTTAATCTATCTGGCAAAACGACTCCGAAGAAAAATTTCAGCCTTGCTTGAAGTTTTACCAGAACAAACCCCATGCATAGAGGATAGCGGATTATATATTCATATTCAGACTGGGGGTGAAAGCAATTTTCAGTTATGTTATGTTATGTTCCTCCAGGGCCATAGGCGGCGCATAGGGCAGAAACCATAGCTTTCCATTTCTGTCTTTGTGTTGCCAGGTCTTTCAGTGGAAATTATTAAAATAGTGTACGACGTTAGACAGTTACTTTCAGTCTACTGGATGACGAATATCCATAAGACATATGGATCAGAATGTATACAAATGGATCAGCAGAGAATGCAGTAACAATGAACGAGCAGGAAATAATAATAATAATAATAATAATAATAATAATAATAATAATAATAATAATAACAATAATAATAGTAATACAGACTCATTACCTCTTAGGGAAGTAGGGTGTCATACTGTAAACATCAGCACAAAAAGCTATCCAAACAACTCTATCCTCAGCCATTCGGAGACGTATATTAAATCACGCACATACCATTCCTTGATGTTGTCAATCTTCTTCTTCTGCGTTCATTCTCAAACTCCTGCAGATTAGCAAGATGTATTCCGGAGAACGGAATGCGTTGTGTCATGGTTTACAGCATTGCTGCGATATCTGCCCCTTTCGACCTGACACCCGCGACTTCAGCATGGCTTTGGGTCACTGACCCTATATGGGATGGGACAGCCAACTCCATCCCATAACCTCCGTAGTCGCATTTTACGACATGCGTGAAAGGTAAAAAGTGTTGCTATTCATTGCTCCCCTTTCGGGCCCCGGCAACACACGGGCTGTTATCAACCTGACTTCCTCTCCGCCGTCCACATTCGCTGTTCCTTGCAAAATAATTTTATAAAGTGAGTCATGTCTCATTACATGTCGAAACCAAACAGTTTAACAGTTGCAAGCTTGTTTATTTATTGCCTGACGAATATATGTGTCATGTATTGTATATAGCTAATTTTTTTGAAATTTTTAACAAACGCCTGTAGCACCTGTTTTCAAAAGCATGAATCATTCTTTCTGTGTCTGCATTGAGTGTCCAACTTTCACAACGTATGCTTAGCACTAGCGATATTAATTAATAGATTGATATTTACTGTAATGCTGATCTTACTTTTCCGAATCGTATTCAACCATCGCCATGGAGTTGCCATGATCACATATTTAGGATATCTGAGATATTTGAAGGTGATAATTCCTTTGCAGAAAAAAAAATCCCACTGAAATCAGCAAAGAATTGTATGTTGCGCTTGTCGATCAAGAAAAAAGCCTTCGACAGAGTAGACAGACAACAACTTTGGAAAATATTATCAAAATATGGGGTTCAACATCACGTAATGAAATTGTTTAGAAGTAGTAACACAAGCAGTCAATGTGCAGTTAGAACGAGTGTAGGGATTTGAGATAAACTGCACATACGCTCTGGCGTGCGGCATGGATGTGTTCTATCGTCCTTGTTATTCATCAAATGTATCGAGTGCATATGTAAAATTGCCAACACTAATGAAGAAGACAACCTAAAAATCCTCCTGAGTGAACTTTTTTTTGCAGACAATCAAGCAATAATTTCAACAAAAGAACAACTACAACAACAACACAGACAATCCAACATAGATGCAATATAGCATACCGGATCTTGGGACATATGTCTCCTATTTTCAAAAACAAAATTGTGAGCACGAACATCAAAATTGAACTATATAAAACAATCATGATACCATCACTATGCTCCCATGTTAAACGTGGAGACTAACAACATAATCCAATAGAAAGCTTGCTACAACAAAAATGACATGTCTACGTAAAATCCTCGGAGTAACAATAAGAGACAGAATCAGAAACTAAATCATCAGACGACTAACAAACACAATGTCAATCCTGGATTGCATCAGAAGACAACATATTAAGTGTTTTTCATATGCTTCCAGACTACCATCAGACAGTGCCCCTCAAAAAGCACAGACACGATGGATACAAAGCCAGGGGCAGGTCCTGCAAACGATGGAATACATAAATAAAAGAATAACGAAAACAAACATATATGAATCACACAAAAAAAACCATCTCCAGATAACTCTTCTACTCTTGACGCCGTAGGGCATAAAGGGAAAAGAAAGAAGAAAACAGAATTTCTTCAAGTTTGTGACTGCTTAACTGGATATTCGTGGGATCTTGTTTGGTTTCACTTGGTTATCAATCCTAATTTCCGGATCAATCCGATACTCATTTAAGGCTGCGTCGACCCTGGCTGGCCGTTGCGGTCAGAAAACCATTTGCACCTCAATTGGGGAATGAACCCAGGACCATTCATTTTCTACGCAAGTGAGTTAACCAATGGGCTACGCGATCCCAGCAAGTTGTAAGAAGCGACTAAGAACGTTTTGGGAATAGAATTGGCTGCCGCATCCAATAGAGAATGAAGTTGACTATGAAACCATGCTGGTCAGAAATGTCAGGCCGAAAAGCGTAGATATCGAAGCAAAGCCGTGAATCATAATACATGTTCTCTTGATTGCAGCTTATCTGCAGAGCTGGAGAACATAATACATGTTCTCTTTATTGCAGATAATCTGCAGAGCTGGAAAACGAAGAAAGAAGAAGAAACTGATAAAATACTGAAGTATTATCGAATGTAGTATTTATGAGAGAATACGTGTTCAGTTTTTTTCATTTATTATTATGTTGTTTGTCCATTACGAGTAACGATGACCATTTGTTACCAGGTACATCGACTGTATGAAATTCAGTTACAGTTGGGTCCTTAATGAATTCGTAGATAGCTAATAAGCCATATGTTCACGACATAGATCATTTCATTATCTACTACCCAACTAAAGAAGATGTTTTCAACGTAAGATTGGGTTCCAGGATACGACATCTGTTTTTACAATCGACGCGATCGAATGATAATAACTTTACACGCGAAATTAATGTCATCAGTGTCACCACACTACATCGCACATTTATTAATACGGAGCACCATTTACAGATGAGACAGGATTCTGGAGGTGTGCATTTTCAACAACCTAGTTGAAAAAATTATCATTGACCAAATAAGTAAAGCCAGGAACAAGTTAATGAAATTTTGCTAATCACTGGAGGCACACATAATTACACACACAATCGATGTTTAGACCAAACAGCCTTTATAAAGACAACAGTAAACGGCAAGTAAGAATGACACTCTAGACGTTCACATGGTCGGGTTAATTGTAATGTGGAGATGGACCGAATAGTTGTAACTATGTCAGAGGTCAAAACAACACGGACAAACAGAAAAATGATGGAACAGCTAGATGTCATTCATGATACAGGACTCATTGATCCCGAATGTTTAAAACCAAAGAGTTTAAGAGTGCCAAATTGATATATGTAACGGTTCTCAGGCGCATGGCGGATACGGTCGTCCCCAGTGATTAGCAAAACTTCATTATCATGCTCCTGGCTTTACCTTTTTGATTTCAGTTTTGCGCAGTAAGCACATATTATTGATCAAATAAGCTTGACATTATGTACAATTCAATTAAATATTGATTGTGTGGTAAAAAATGATCAATATTGATGCCACCAAAGGGTTGCATATACTTTGATCTGAAGGATATCAGTATACAAAATGGTTAAACATGCCTTCTTCAAAAACATATACACATCTGAATATGATTCTGCTCAAAATATTGCTTACAGGTGAGAATTAAAGCCCTTTGGGTATGAGCGAAATCTTTGGAGAACTTCTTCTCTCCCCACAGCTCCCACCCCCACCTCCGCCTACACCCTTTTTGCAGATATAAATCAAGAGCTTCGTTATTCCTGGAGATCGAAGTGAAACGAAATATTAAGAACTGACTAATTTATAGTGCATGCAGCTATAGTCGCCATCATTTATAGTGCATGCAGCGATAGTCGCCACCATAAGTAAATTGTTCAGTCCAGTATGTGTCGGCATGCACTGCTCGAAGGAAGAGACGAGTACTAACCTCATCAATGACATCATACATGCCATAGTTGAACTCTTCGTGTGATGTTTCTAGAGTGTGAGAACTTTTCTCTGGCCAGTTTTCTGTGGAACTGTTAGAAATTCAAACAGTTATTTTGGCTTACTAATTCATCATTTTATTTTACATATTGTAAAATTGAAACACTGGGATTGATGCGACTACAATAAGTGGTCCATAGGTGCTGTGTAGTGGATTGACTGGGTTAATCTCTTGATTTTCTCGTACTAGATAATGATCTTTTATTTTCTCTTTGCTTCTGATGATCAATAATTAGTGAGACTGCAGTAAAACTGTATTACGAATAAGGTACCTACGCACAACACAAGGTAGTTAGTTTTTGTTACTGTTTACAGACTTTCAGACTAACGGGCACGAAAAAAAATTGTTGAAAGTATACACAACAGACTTCATCAACGTTTCAACCAGAAAAAAGACATTTTGGTTAAAACGTTGATTTAGTTCTTTTTGTGTATTGTCATTTATATTTTTTTCTCGCCCGTTAGTCTAATAGTCTGTGAGCAGTAAAACTAATTACCTTGTGTTCTGCGTAACTACATTATTGTTTTTGATAACTAGTTTGGTTTGTTGTTGTCTTTAAGGGTGTGGATTTTAAGACTCCCAGAATAACTGTAGTGCATAGTTGTGTCTTGTTCAGCTGGTTTTTGTTTGTTGTTACTGCTGTTTGCCACGATGTCCAGACAGATGGATATAGCCGATCTAATAACTCCTGTGTACAGATGTCTCAGGAGCCTCAGGTCTGACGAGTTGCCCCATACGATGTGGCTGATAGTTGTTTTTATAGTTGTGTTTAATTGTCCTAATTATAAGTATTTTCAGTAGTTTTGTTGTTTATGCTGTCAATTCGTTGTTAATTCCAAGTTAGTCTTTTGTGGATAGACCTACATCTGGGAGCTCCTGTACATACATAGAATTTAAGTGATTCATTGGTTGGCGATAGCTAGCAATTTTTTTGCACTATTTTGTTGGTATTCATTGTTAGGCTCCATTGTGAGGTCCGTGTTTCTATTATGTTGGCCGTTTGTGTATTCACGTTTATGCTATGGAAGTGAGTTCTGTTGAGTAAAATATTTCGAGGTCGTCATCAGGTTGTATGTGTTTTATTTTCAGCGTTGCTGTTGTTGTAAATTACTTGTAATTACTATATATATATATATATATATATATATATATATATATATATATATATATATATATATATATATATATATATATATATATATATATATATATATATATATAATTATATATACACACACAACACACACACACATCAGGAACAGTGTAAGTGACTGCACTGTGGTGTTCCTTCTGCAAGGTGTATGTTTCAGTTAAGAGTTTTAATTTTGACTTGTTGTTCTGTGAAGGAGGTAGCTTTGCAGTCATTTCAATATTCTGAAACGATCAATTTTTTCTATATCAAATTGGACGTTCCATTTTTGAAAATAGTCCCAGAATTCGTCACTCGTGATCTCTCCTGAATAAGGACGGAACAGATATTCAACAACAGGAATAAGTCATTACAAAGTATGATTAACTGATACAGAAATTACATATTCTATGGCGTGATTTGCAGTGGGGATAGATAATCTATCAACTACCTAACTAACCAACCAAATAAGTTCAACTGAACAAGTAAACTAAATTAATTAACTAATCAGCTAACTAATAGACTAAATTAAGCTTACTAAATAACTTAACAACTTAACTAGTATGTGGAATGTTTCTCAGTTGCCCATCAGAATTCGATTCCCAGGTACACGACATGCTTATATAGTAAAGCTCTTCTTTTGTCGATTGCTCCTCATTTCATCTACTCTGATACATTATCTTGCTGATTTTTTTCTTTCTGAATGAGAGGCTCCATCCCCAAGCAGTGCTCAGCGCTAAGAGTTGGGATCGTCTTGATAAGAAATACAATTCTTGTAGATCTGCGCCCTCCACCCAAAAATAAAATATTTGTTATCAAAAGGCCACACAATAAGTTCTATTGCACGTTATTTCTGGGGATAGTTAACGTCAATAACTATCTAATTGAACTGACTAAATAAATGACATATATGGAGATTGTTCAAATAAGGAAAACTCACTTTGATTTCTTGTGAATCAGACAGCAGGCGATGACAACTATAACTACTGCTATAAATAGGGCACATAACACAGGCAGCAACACACGACTGATGTTCAAGTATTCCCATGATAACTGGCCCAGTCTAACAACAAAACAAAAAAATATACAAAAATTTCAGTTTTAAAAATCGTATTTTTCGTCTGTGCATCCAAGCACAATCACTGAATCGTGTCTAGTGATTTAAGCTGTTTGAAAGTTGCGATAGAAATGGTGTCTTTGAGATGTAAATATGATGCGGTTCATAACATCAACAATTAGAAAGGTCGGAGGTGGTATGAGAAATATAACGTAAGGTTGGAGGGGGTTTGAGAAAAAACATAATGTCAATAATTAGAAAGATGGGAGAGGGTTTGAAAAAAAAACCACAACGTCAATAATTAGTAAGGCAGGAGGTGGTTTGAAAAAAAACATAACGTCAATAATTAATAAAGTAGGAGGGGATTTGAAAAAGTCTAACAGCTGTTCACAAAGGGGAGGGGGAGAGTTTGACAAAAGTTGATGTCATCAGTACTGTTGTTTGTAATGTAAAGGTAACCCCCTGCCATCGGGAATGAAGATAACTCTTCGTGTACTAAGCCACAGCAACTATTATGTGTTCCCTTCCTTGCTGTCTTTACCTCCCCTAACTCATGCATCATGTAACCATTTACAGCTTGGTCGACTGGAGGAACGGTCGTGTCAGGCGAGAAATCACGACGCGGATTAATTTTTTTGTCCGGACGTGATTTCGAACCTGGCACGCTGTAACCCGTTGATAGTAAGCAAACTCACCATCAACTAGGTTACGGAGCTCACTGTTTTTGTGTTATCTATTTTGTACTACAATTTAATTGTTTGAATTTGAACAAAATGCATTTTTTTCGGCCTTTTCTGCTAAAAAATATTTTGATAGGTACCGGAGGAGGGCGTTACAATTATTTGTGGACATCCCTTACAGAAAAAACAGCGATAATTTAATGAAAAGAGAAGACAAATAAGAATTTCTGACACCAATGTGTATGAAAAAAGTACTGATATTGGAAATAAAAGTCAGACAAACAAAAAGTCTGGTAAGAGCTCCCGAAAAATCTGCGAACATGTTTGTGTGCCATGGAACTGTCTAATAGATCAACTTTTGAAACACGAAATAACACCTTTTATTATTAATTGGGCTGCTGAAGCCTTGCTCAGAGACAATTTGTTCTTAATTATGGTAGCTGGGCATTCACACCAACAGTCATACGCTCTGGAGTTCCAAAAGTTCTACAATATCACCAATATTGTTTAATGTGTACACGATACAAATAACTGGTGACAAGATCACAGTGACAGGTAGAATTATGCCATATGCTGTTGACATTTTGATGTATATGCAGAGTAGCAATCAAGAGTTATTTGTCAATGATATTACAGTTTGAGCTAGATTGCATAGGGGAGTGATGTAGCCACTCAGGTTCATTAGTTAATCCGCTAAAGCATATGGAACTTGCTTTTCTCTTAATAAACACACTGTAAATGCATCAATGCAGTGAGTTACTTTATGTGGGGACAATTTTGAAAGAACCAGAACAATGAAATATTTGAGTGGAAATATTTTTCGACAGGAGTCTGAGCTTCAGTGATCATGTTGATCACATAATTTCATGGGTAATAGAATGTTTTTTCAATAATAAAGTAAAGACTTATGCTCATTGCGAACAGATGTGACTATTTCCTCTATGCTAAGGATTCGTTGTTTCTGTGATGGAGTATCCATTGGAAATTACGGCTCTCAGCCAGACGCAGACTGAAATGTTGAATACGATTCAGAATGAGGCGATGCGTATCATTCTTTGGTGCACGAAAGACATATCTGTACGAGCAATGCAATTCTTACTTGGCTGTCCAACTAAGATTATAGTTGTGCCGCGCAAGAAACTACTTCCACATCAGCGCATATATCTATGTCTATCTATCTATCTATCTATCTATCTATCTATCTATCTATCTATCTATCTATCTATCTATCTATCTATCTATCTATCTATCTATCTATCTGTCTGTCTGTCTGTCTGTCTGTCTGTCTGTCTGTCTGTCTGTCTGTCTGTCTGTCTGTCTGTCTGTCTGTCTGTCTGTCTGTCTGTCTGTCTGTCTGTCTGTCTGTCTGTCTGTCTGTCTGTCTGTCTGTCTGTCTGTCTGTCTGTCTGTCTGTCTGTCTGTCTGTCTGTCTGTCTGACTGTCTGTCTGTCTGTCTGTCTGTCTGTCTGTCTGTCTGTCTGTCTGACTGTCTGTCTGTCTGTCTGTCTGTCTGTCTGTCTGTCTGTCTGTCTGTCTGTCTGTCTCTCTGCCTGCCTGCCTGCCTGCCTGCCTGCCTGCCTGCCTGCCTGCCTGTCTGTCTGTCTGTCTGTCTGTCTGTCTGTCTGTCTGTCTGTCTGTGTCTGTCTGTCTGTGTCTGTCTGTCTGTCTGCCTGTCTGTCTGTCTATGGTATATACAATGATGGTTCTGTTGTTAAATCTGTGCGTAGTTCATGAGCCATCACAGCGCAGTGTGTAGGGAAGATATTAGAGAGGAGGGTGGATCTTTTACTGTATCTACAAATAGCATGTCAATGAAAATTATGGCAGTGACCAGAGCCTGGATGAGCATACAAAATGCAACTTATGCCTGCACCTCTGCGACTCAATGAGCATGATCAGGAAAATACAAGCAGGCTGTATTCGTGAACAGTGGTTTAATGCTATGAAGAGGTCAAAGTTGGAGGTTGTCACATTTGTTTGTGTGTCTGTCAAGCCGAATTAAGTCACTCCTCTACGACGTTTCAAGCTTTCATGCATTCTTGTAAAAATCAGGTAGAAAACATTATTCCAGCTCGGCGCCTACAGTTAGCAATACCACAGAACGTTTACTAATTGTTCTGCGATGGTGAAGCAAGTAGTTTGCATTGTATTTATTATGTATAGAGCGATAGTTTTAGACCACTGCATGTAGGTTGCGCACAATTTAGTTTCCACAGTTGTTCAGAAGTATTTATTCTTAGACCGACCTCTATAGCAAGGCAGTGACTATTTACCGTTTAGTGCCTAGCTGGTATTGTGTTGCATATCCCGTGCCACTTGTATCGGTGTTTTCCGACTTAGATAGTAATCTAGTATCTCCTATTACTTATCAAAATCTATTGGTTAGGGAACTTGCTTTACATTTATTTTATTTTGAGGAATATAAAATACTATTTATTTTAAAGACAAGATAATTAGGCTATCACGAAAATATATTGCATAAAGAACTAACACCCGATTCATCAATGCAAGAAAATATATTGCATAAAGAAATAACACCCGATTCATCAGTGCAAGAAAATATATTGCATAAAGAAATAACACCCGATTCATCAGTGCAAGAAAATATATTGCATAAAGAAATAACACCCGATTCATCAGTGCAAGAAAATATTAATGCAAGTGCATCAGGTATCGAAAATATTGAGATAATTTATTCTTAAGTTGAGCCGGTTTCAAGTTACTCACAGTTAGTGTCTTAATCATGTCAACAAATGATTTTCTTTATTCGTACTCCACAGCGAAGAGGCTCAATGCGACGTTTCGTGTGATGATATATAGTGAGAATCTGCACTCAAGCCGTTAGATAAAAAATGAGTGCGGTTCTGTCAGACTTGCACACTTAGCTTTAGGTCCTGCCAGAATTACACACTTAGTTTACGGTCTTGTCAGACCCACACACTTAGTTTACGGTCTTGTCAGACCTACACATTTAGTTTACGGTCCTTTCAGACATGCACACTTAGTTTACGGTCCTGTCAGACATGCACACTTGGCTTAAAGTCCTGTCAGAATTGCACACTTAGTATATGGTCCTGGCAGACCTGCAAACTTGGCTTACGGTCCTGTCAGACCTGCAAACTTGGCTTACGGTTCTGTCAGATCTGCACACTTAGTTTATGGTCCTGTCAGACCTGCACACTTAGTTTACGGTCCTGTCAGATCTGCACACAAAGTTTATGGTCCTGTCAGACCTGCACACTTAGATTACGGTCCTGTCAGACCTGCAAACTTAGTTTACGGTTCTGTCAGACCTAACGTTTAGTCTACATTCCCGTCGGACCTGCACACTTAGTTTACGGTCCTGTCGTACCTGCACGCTTAGTTTACGGTCCTGTCAGACCTGCTAACTTAGTTTACGACAATCAATACAAGGTAAGTGCGTGAAACGTAACAACAATTGTACTTAAGTAAAACACAGGTTTAGTTTTATCTATTTTTTATTTATTTTAGTTATTTAGTTTGAGTGAAGCGATTATATAAACCTATGTTTTGCGTAACTTAGTTTACGATCCTGTCAGACCTGCTAACATAGTTTACTGTCCTGTCAGACCTGCTAACATAGTTTACTGTCCTGTCAGACCTGCTAACTTAGTTTCTGCTTTTATCTTATACAGGCTGCCTATACATTACGCCGAAAACTGTTCGCCTATTTTTACCCCCCCCCCCCTATCAACAACTGTCGAGAATGCATGACAGCCTACCCTCCCCTGATTAATAATGTCATAAGTAGTTTTTAACTTCATTTGTTTCACATTTTAGAAAATATTTTAAATTAAATAATTTATGTGGCGTATAAAACAGTATTGACGGCGTCAACCTTTGTCAATCCCCCCCTCTCCCCCCCCCCCACCAATATGTCAAACAAAAACTGTTAAACTTGTTTACATCTCGTCCCTTGAACTGTGACCTAGTTTATGTACATCGCCGTAGACTGCACATATTGATTCCAATGTCACTTTATGACACATATTGATTCCAATGTCACTTTATGACACATTGATTCCAATGTCACTTTATGACACATATTGATTCCAATGTCACTTTATGACACATATTGATTCCAATGTCACATTATGACACATCAGTGAAGTGAAGAAGCTACTCCTTGAAGGACGCGATGTTTCCAAAATGACATTACAGACAGAGCATGAGCATATGTCTTAAAATGTTGATGTTTAGCGAGCTTAGATGATAAGTAAGAATACATATCACTGTTTTCTGTCATCAATAATCCAAGACATTTTCTTCAATAATTATTAGAATGCCCCATTATAGCCATATTACTCGGATTACTCTGCTATCGGCCTAGTTAGCAGATACACCGTACACCGAGCAAACCCAAATTTGCTTGTTATAACGATTTCTGCTCTGATTCTCACACTGTTCTGATTGCAAAAAGTGAGGAAGACCTTCAAAACTTATTTAAAGTAGTAGTCACAGAAAGCATAGAGAAAGGTCTCTTCCTAAATATCAAGAAAACAGAAGTAATGGTTATTTCAAAGAAAGAAAATAACACACCTTGCAAGATAACAGTGAATGATATAGTATTAAAACAGGCCCACCAATTCAAATATCTAGGTACAATTATTACAGCAGATGGAAGAAGTTCAACAGAAATAAGATGCAGAATAGGACAGGCAAAAACAACATTCAGAAGAAATGAAAAATATACTGTGTAATATGACCTTGTCATCAGAGGCGAGAAAGAGAGTTCTGCAGTGCTATATAACCCCTATACTAACATATGGGTGCGAGTCTTGGACAATAAACAAACTGGAAATTGGGAAATTAGAGGCAACAGAAATTAGAGATGTGGTTCTACAGAAGAATGCTGAGTATACCATGGACTGCCAGAAAAACTAATGTAGAGGTGTTGAAAGAGTCAAATGCGAAACGGACCTTAATAAACAATATAAGAAAAAGGCCATCTTCTTTTTTTAGTCACTTCATGAGAAAGGCAGGTTTAGAGAACATAATCACAACAGGCAAGATTGAGGGCACCAGAGACAGAGGGCGACAACGTGAGAAAATATTAGACAGTTTGACAACCTGGCACGGCAAAGAAACTACAACGACTTTGATACATAATACTGTGGACAGAGAGCTGTGGAGAGCCATGACCGCCTACGCCACACGGCATGGCACCTGATGATGATAACGATTTCGCGGACAAAAGAAGACAATGAATCCTGTCCAATAGTTGTCACACTCAACATCCACAACTATATTGTGCGTGGGTGGCGATGATTTCCTGTCAGTGGAGCATATGGCTAATACAGTGATGGAATACAGGGTCTATAAACCTATACCATCGGAATAACGTTGAGCCGCGTTAGCGCAGTGGTTATGAGTGGTCCTGGGTTCATTCCCCAGTTGAGGCGGAAATGTTTTCAGATCGCAATGGCTCCCAGGTCGACCCAGCCTTAAATGGGTACCGGATTAATCCGGGAAGTAAAGACTGCGAGAGAGAGGAGATGGCTACCGCCCTCATTTGCAGAGCCTGTGAAATGTGAGATCGCTAACATCTCACACCCCTACGGCATTAATAAATGCTATGGGTTACTTTACTTTACTTTACTTTACTTTACTTTACTTTACTTTACTTTACTTTACTTTACTTTACTACCATCGGAAGGTAGACAAAGAACGATGCCATCTGATAGAGAAGGACAAGCTAAATACGGATAGAACACCCAAACAGAAAGCAGTTCAAGTCCACCGAAGTTAAAACGGCATCAGCTCCTGTGACATAGAGAAATCGGATGCCAATACTTATTATGGTACAACCATGCTACGCAATACACATAACCATGGAGCACAGAAAGACACAGGGACACAGAAAGACACAGAAACACAGAAAGAAACCAATGAAAGCTGGAATATGTTAAACAGTTTGCAAGGAGATTGTCAAAGATTATGTGCATGAATCTCGGAACGAACTATGATACCTACCTTGGATTGCTGTCAATAACGTTTGATGAAACCAACAATGGCAGAATTGTCGTACCTAAATCCATCGGATAATTAATAATGGATATTGTGTATCTGTTATCCGTTCACGATTGCTTATGAATAGATAGACTATTTGTTTACTCGATACATCTCACACATGTTCAAACATTGCTTTGCTATGCATGACTGAAATATGCATCACATGTGTTCTGATTACAGGAATAAAAATGCTCACACGCTCGTATTTTATACTAAGTGTGCAAGAGTGAGTTTCTGGTTACGCTGCCAGTTTGGTTTCAAAGGAATGAACACGAACACTCAATTTCACTCTAGTTGCTCGTAGTTAATTAGTTAACAATTTTGCCAATTAAAAAGGCACTAATGATATTTTCGTAGGTAATTGGCAACAATTGCAAGACGTTGCAAGAAACTGGCAGAGCGATGGAGCCTAGTACTAATGTGCCTTGTGACCCATTGTGAACCCTACACTTTCAGATCAGCGTAACATCGAGTGGTCATGAGAGCTTCTTTCCGGGCAATGTTTTCCAAGCTCGGTCTGAGAACGGAAGATAGAAGAGACCCCTGGTCTGTGAGTCATTGGTCAAGATGATAACTGTTGAAGATTATAATGACCATATGCAGAAATTATACGAATACCAGCAGACAGGCAGCTTATCATTTCAACCAATGGAAGTAAATAATTTGTATAGCTTACAATGACCTTGACTACTCCATACCTCTTATGCCCTCCTCTTACCCCTTTTTTCCAAATAGGCATGGACTTCACATATATTCCATACAACTGAATGCTTTCTGTACGTATGGCGTGTCACTTATTTTCCAAGTTCCTAGTGCCATCTAATTATAGTAAGCTGTTCCTGTTTTGTGATTCATTCATCGTTTATCAGTTTCTTCATAGTCTATGTAATCAATCTACTTAACCTTCAGACGGCTTTCATCTAACTTCATGTGGAGTCACATAGTCGAAATGCTAAGTCTGAACTTGTGCAGATGTTGAATTAAGTCCACACTTGTTCTATTTGAAGACAATTAAGGATCAAGGTTTTTATATAAAATATAGTGTGGTATAATTTTCTAGTAATTAACTGTTGCCCTATGAAAACCATATATTATTTTCAATAATATTTTAATTTCTAAATGTATTATTCAGTTAATTAATAAGTGCACGTGCACGCAAGACGAATCAGAATAATGATTTTAGATTGCTATGACCTATATACATTTGTAAGGTCTGCAGGACCAGTGATACGACTTTGCTAAGGGAATCCATGTTACATGTCTATTTATATTTTCATGAAAATGAGGATGGATTCATCATCATTATCAGGCGTCATGCCGACTAGAGAAGACAATTACGGATCTCCCCCAACTCTCTATTTCCAGTACTTTTATCAGGATTGTTGTTGACTCTTTGTCGTGCCACAATATTGTTTGGTTTGTTGGTTGCTGATCAAGTGGTCCATAAGTTCATGCCCTTTGCCACAATGCATTGTTTGATATGTGCATGTGTTTGTAAGATGTTGTTTTATTCCATACAGAGTGTTCCATTTATATGGCCTCGGAGGGAGAGACATTTTTTCTAGCGTCATCTAGTGCTGGTCGACAGTTTCATAGGGATGAAACACAGCCGGCCTCCCTGGAGTGTGTTGTGGTTGTATTTTGTTCAGGTAATTGTAAGCTGTACATCTTCTGTGCAAAGTCGGTCGGAAGATGATACCTTCTGGTCTTCCCTTCCCGGGAAGTTGATGTATTTCGGATTTTGGCTGGTTATATATTTATAGATTTCTCTTCCAATGTTTTCTATTGTCCATCCAATTCTATTTGTTCACTGATTTCAACATCATTTCATCTTTGTAATTACATTTTAGGGCTTGGAAGTATGCAGATTTTCGATACACCCCCGGCCAGAGAATAACTATCACACTATATAAATTTGCACCACTCCAAGCCACAGCAGCAAAGCAACAATTCACAGTGCTCATTCCTCGCCACCAACTGCCTACTGATTATGCCGAGCTTCTCTATGGCTCCAGGCACACAACTAAATATTCAATGCAAAAGGCTTTCACGTCCTGAGTCACTACCTTTATGATGGGCATCAACCATAAGAAAACAGTGGAGTCAGTTTCCCCATCCCCAGTGCTGCACAATACATCAGAGACATAATAATTCTAGATGCAACCAAACGTGCCAAAATAGTCAGAAAACCGATCATCATTAAATCCTGCGACGCTTTCCAGAACAAGAGAGAAACGACATTAGACAGAAAGATTAAACATTTTTCGCAATATTGTGGCACAATGAGGTTTGGAAAATAGGATAATTGGCAAAATCCAAGGCGGGAAATCTTACTTATTGTGATTTTTTAATGCATATCTCTAATAGTTTATGTTAGGTGGTATGACACATACTGATGAACAATTTTATTAAATCTTAACTGTTATGTTCTGTTTTAAGTAAATTCATCTTTTCAATAACACCATTCATTTGCCATTTTACACATTCTGTTCAGATGTATTGTGATTCAAGTAAGAAAGTTGGTTGGCTGCTGATCCAGAACTCCATGCCATTTGACCCAATTTGTGATATAGGCCCTTATGCATGTGTTTGTGAGCTGTTGTTTTGTTCCATATAACGTGTTCCATTTATCTGGCCTTGGATGGAGAAGCATTTTCATGATGTCATCCAGCGTTGAACATTAAAAAAGTTCCATAGGGATGTGAGTGCACAGCTGGCACTCTGAAGTGTGTTCTGATTGTATTCTGTTCATGTGATTCTTAAGCTGCACATATTGTGTGCTAAGTCGGAAAATGATACACTGGTTCCTCCCCTAAGAGATTGATGTATTTCGAATTTGGGTTGATCATCTTCTTCTCGCACCCTAGGAATTGCAAGCGATTAGCTCTTACTTCCTATGTGTAGTGGGGAGGTTTATCCGAGCTTTCTTTCCTACCCAGAAAGCTTCAGCTTTCAGCTTAGTGCAATGTCTATCTAAGGAGCCTTCTAACAGTGTTAGCCACGAATACTGCAAGAGTAGCTGTATTTCTGTTTCCCAGGAGGAGGTACTTTTAGGATCTTGGTTATCTGCTAACCCTATGTCCACAAGCGAGCAAAGCGAGACCCTTTGCACCTCTTGGGCTGGTCATATATTTATAGATTTTCCTCCCAGTGTTTCCCATCTGTTCATGCAATTCTGTTCACAGATTTCAACATTATTTTAACTGTGTGAATGGTCGCTTGTGTATATTTCTGTTATATTGTATCCCTTCTGTGCTAGTCTGTCTGCCATTTTCAGGTTTATTTGAGTGTTCAGGACTCCACTGCATAACAAATGCTGACTTCATAAGACATTAGCAGCTGGTTGTCATGGTAATATATTTAAACTAACTCCGCTTTACAGTCTATTACATTCAGTGTTACCAATGCCAGATCTCGACCCTGACAGATAAAATATTACAAAAACTCGGATTATGCGAAATGAAATGCACGAGAAAAGCATTGTGGGTAGCAAAACGAGATAGAATAAACAATGACACTAAGAAATCTGATGAAAACAATATCTTTCAAAGAATACATAGCCTAGATTCACAAAAGATCAAATGCTTCGGCCACCTAATCAGAATGGAACCATATCGCATTTCATCGATAGCCTTCAATAAAAGACCATCTGAAAAGAGAAACAGGGGAAGACTCAAACTGAGATGAATAGATATCAGACGCTCGTGTGTTGTCGGGCCCGAAAGGGGAGCAAAGGACAGCAACACTGTTTACCTTCCATGCATATCGTACGAGGCGACTAAGGAGGTTATGGGATGGAGTTGGCTATCCCATCCCATATATGGTCAGTGACCCAAAGCCATGCTGAAGTCGGATGTATCAGGCCGAAATGCGCATATATCGCAGCAATGCTGTAAACCGTGACACAACGTATTTTGTTCCCCGGACTACATCCTGTTGATCTGCGGGAGTTCGAGAGCGAACGCAGAAGAAGAAATAGATAATAGAGAAATACTAGAACACAAAGGCTGCATTTTGGCAGCGGCATCACAGTTAGCTAAAGAAAGACTTCGTCTCCCCTTGATGCCTAGCGGCACACATGGATAGGACAAGACAAGACACATTCTGTGTTTGTCCATCACAAGTGATGATAACCATTTGTTATATCCACTTTGAAAATTCAACCAGAATTATGTCCATGCCTAATTGTTCGTAGATGACCAACACGCCCTATTCGAGTTGAAAATATCCTTGGACAGTTCGGGGATGGAATGACCACTGTAGAAGAATTTCGGTCCATTCGTGACTTTCTAGCTACTATCCGCTGCCTCTCTTCTCAATAGATGATGTGCCCTTTTTGACTGCAGGGCGCCATGTAGATCCATTTTGTGCAAGTTCTTCCCATGCATCTTGGTCTACTTCAAAGGCTCCCAGTGAGGTATTCAACAAGTCCCCGTAGCGCTTCCTTTGGCCACTATCGCATTCTAGTGCTTGGAGTGCATGCATAGAGACAGTAAAAATCATTGTTTGGACATTTGATAGAAAGGCATCAAATATGGTCCTCAGGTGGTACAAGACAACTTCTAGTGCTGTCATTTCAGCTTCATAGTTAGAACATATCTCCCCAGAGGCATCAAACAACAAATCAGATGTTTTGTCTGGATATTCTATTTAGACACCATAACCTGCTTTGGTGGTGGCTGTGAAAGCAGATCCATCAGTATAGACATGAATTCATTGTAAAAAAAAACTCATTCCTTTCTCAGCATATTGTCTATCTTGTGCAGCATTGTTTGAGAGTGTCAGTGTTGCCAAGTGGGTTGATGTATTAGCTATCAAACCAACTTAGTGTTGCTCCCTCTATCTCTATCCTCATGTTCGATGTGATAGTGGAGTATGCAGATGATCTTTCAACCAACTTCAAGCCTTTCTGTAAGCAACAAAACCCCAACCGCATTTATTTGTATTTCTGTTGATCTGTATATATAATTATGTCTTGTGGTTTCAAGTGCAGTTGCACGAGCTCTGGTACGGTAACTTCTGCCATGATACCAGCCCATTTCCGACACGATTTATCTAGTTGAATTATCATGTTATTCAGTGATTTTTTCTCAATGTCTACCTCCTGCCATTCACTGCCCTTTCCTACGTCCTCTATTCCACATATTCTTTGTATGTCTTCAGATTCTGTTATCCATGAACTACCCCGCTTGATTTGTTTTCATTTGTCTCATCCAGACAATGGTGTAATGGGTGTGATTTGTAATGCTGGATAAAACTGAATGTTGCACCACAAAGGGAAATGTAATTGTACAAATAAAATGTAATGTACAATAAAGTGAGGGAAACCTCACTATATTGGCATGTTTGATGTTGCATGATGTTCCTCCTTCACAAGCGAAGAAGAGCATGGCACGAAAAACAAAAATGTGATGAACACGTAGAAAGATACAAAACATTTATGATTGTCAAATTTGGCTTGTGAGTTCGTAGATGCCCGATGAGTCAGATTCATGCCAGGAAAGTTCTACTGCAGTGCATGCAGGAATGCAGAAGGTTCGGGGTAGGAGAATTTTCGGATTTGTCCTTCCGCTTTCGTCGCTTGTAAATTGCCTGTAGTGATCTGGATGTGCCAAGTTGAACGATCAAGGGCTTTAGTCTCTCAGGGGCTAGGATTGATTTTACAGGGCTTGAGAGAGTTTTTTAGGGGATCCTTGAAGCGCTTTTTTTCTACATTCCGCTTGAATGTTTACCATCGCACAGCTCCCCATAGAACAGCCTCTTTGGAAGGCACTTGTCTGGAATACGGACGATGTGGCCAGTCCAGCAGAGATGGGACCTAGTCAGGAGGGCATGGATGCTTTGCATACAGGACTATTGAAGGATTTCCGTGTCTGGTACTCAATCCTGCCAACGTACTCCCATGAGGTTTCGTAGGCACCGAAGATGAAAAGAGTTAAGCTGTTGAGCGTTTCTCACATAGACAGTCCAGGATGATGCAGCATAAAGCAGTGTTGGTAGAACCACTGCACGGTACACGTCCAAGTTAGTTGTCAGGCTGAGACCACACCTGATCCAGATGGTGGCACAAAGGCTCCCGAAAGTCTCACTGACGCGAGAAATATACAGGGCAACATCCATGTCAATTGTAGCAGTTTGCAATAGGGTGCTGCCAAGATTTACAAACTTATTGGCAGTATTAAGTTTTTCTCCCTTTAGTGTGATTACTGGTTCTGTGTACGGACATGTGGCGCTGGTGGATAGATTACTAATATCTTCGCAGTGTTGATGGTGAGACAGAACGCATCACAGGCTAAAGAAAAGAGGTCCATACTGTCCTGTATAAATAACCAAATGGCCAGAGGGTGTCCGACAAAGTGGATGGTGCCGCAGTAACCTAATGAACAAATAGTAATGCAAAATGATGTAAAAAGGTTACTAAAACACTTACCTAGCCTATTAATAAAAAATATATTAAAGAAAAAAAACATACAATAAAACTAAACAGGACAATTCTCAACGTATCGGCTCAAATTGAACCTTTTTCAAGAGACAAACAACAGAAAACGACAAAATAAAAAAATAAATAGATGTCTATATTTCATCAAGCCCTCGTCTCCATAATAGCGCAGGGATGGCAACGCATCTAGTCAAAGTGAAAATGCGTGCATTCATTATAAACAAACCGAAAGTGGGAAATTAGAGACACTATAGATGAGTGCAAGAATAATAAAAGAAAAAGATAAGAAAAATACCCCTTTTGTCACTCTATCAGACAGGCAGGTTTTAAGAACATAGTCACAACAGGCACGACTGAAGGGAACAGAGACAGACGGGGACGTGAGAAAATATTCATGTGACAACCTAGCAAGGCTTGGAAACAACGATCCTGATAACAATACTGTGAACAGAGAACCATGGTCACCTACGCCAACAAGAATGGCATATGACAATGATAGATGAGTAATGATGAGGTTGTGGGGTGAGTGGGTTTGGGGAAGGAAGGATAGAAGAAGAATCAACATTTGAAAACGCATGGAATGAATGTGAAACCAAATATAGACATAAACATATATATAAAACCAAACCTAAACATACATAGAAATGTAAACACACACCAAGAGTCAAGAAATAAACACATAACAAGATGGACACAGATGTGTGAA
The DNA here is from genome assembly GCA_034231615.1 of Meghimatium bilineatum. Classification (NCBI taxonomy): domain Eukaryota; kingdom Metazoa; phylum Mollusca; class Gastropoda; order Stylommatophora; family Philomycidae; genus Meghimatium; species Meghimatium bilineatum. The sequence goes on from CM067317.1 coordinate 54,881,014, forward strand.
GGATACCCACACAAAATGCACAGGCATGTAAATGTATCCACACACAGGAAAGGGCTCACACCAGAATAGGTATACACATTGACACAGAATGGAGATACGTGCATTAACAGAAAAAAGCGCTCACATAAATATACATATATATATGTATACACAAATATGAACATTCATGCACATAAACACTTTCTCGTATAAATAATAACATGAACATTCATACACATAGAAACATATACATATATTAATGTAAATATAAACGTTCGTTCACATAAAGATAATGCTATAACAACTGCATATGTATACATACAAATGTGTGGCCCAAAGTAATTGTGTGGATACATAGAACCATGTAAAACGAAATGCATATACAAATAACTATATATGTGTGGGCACCCATCGAAGAGACAACTGCAATAAAAACGAGGAAATCAAAATCTAAATATGTAAACGATTTAACAATAACAAAATGGCAGAGTACAAAATAATCACATATTGACATACACAAACGAAAGAAGACATAAAGGACAGATATAGAAGAACGGCAAACACAAAAATAATAATTATTCACGAAAGTGTACAAAGACAAATAATTACAAGAATCAGTGCAATACGGGAGTAGAGGGTATAAAGAAAAGGTAGGTAACTCAAACAAAACGGTGATTAATGTTCATTCCGTTTGGTTGCAAGACTCCCATAAGACAAATGAGACGATATTCCAAGGACTGACGTTGCCGGTCACCGGTATAACAACGTAACAAACCGGTTACAGAGACATCAGAGCTACCATGATGTGACGGGCTGTTAAATACCTCTGATCGCCCAATACTAGCTATCACTTTTCATCCTCATAATATGCCGGCACTACGTATCCTATTACGACATTTCTCTATCCTCCAGTTAGATCCCATCTCCAGTCCTGCATTTCCCTCTCTTCCACTAGTCGCTTTTCGGAGGGACAGAAACCTTCGGGATCTCTTAGTTCATTCTCGTCTGCGCACTTCTGCAGGTCAACTAGGAACTGTCCCTTGTCATCGAAATTGTTTGACTTGCCCTTTTGTTATTCTCACTCCTATTTTACAGTTTCCTAAATCTCACTTTGATATTCATGATTCTTTTTCTTGTGTGTCCCGTAACTTAATATACTCTATCATATGTAAGCGTTGTGATATGAAGTATATTGGTGAGACTGGTAGACGTTTAGCTGATAGATTCGCCGAACATTTGAGAGATATCACGAATCATCGTGACTCCCCAGTGGCTAATCATTTTAACAGCCCGTCACATCATGGTAGCTCTGATGTCTCTGTAACCGGTTTGTTACGTTGTTATACCGGTGACCGGCAACGTCAGTCCTTGGAATATCGTCTCATTTGTCTTATGGGAGTCTTGCAACCAAACGGAATGAACATTAATCACCGTTTTGTTTGAGTTACCTACCTTTTCTTTATACCCTCTACTCCCGTATTGCACTGATTCTTGTAATTATTTGTCTTTGTACACTTTCGTGAATAATTATTATTTTTGTGTTTGCCGTTCTTCTATATCTGTCCTTTATGTCTTCTTTCGTTTGTGTATGTCAATATGTGATTATTTTGTACTCTGCCATTTTGTTATTGTTAAATCGTTTACATATTTAGATTTTGATTTCCTCGTTTTTATTGCAGTTGTCTCTTCGATGGGTGCCCACACATATATAGTTATTTGTATATGCATTTCGTTTTACATGGTTCTATGTATCCACACAATTACTTTGGGCCACACATTTGTATGTATACATATGCAGTTGTTATAGCATTATCTTTATGTGAACGAACGTTTATATTTACATTAATATATGTGTATGTTTCTATGTGTATGAATGTTCATGTTATTATTTATACGAGAAAGTGTTTATGTGCATGAATGTTCATATTTGTGTATACATATATATATGTATATTTATGTGAGCGCTTTTTTCTGTTAATGCACGTATCTCCATTCTGTGTCAATGTGTATACCTATTCTGGTGTGAGCCCTTTCCTGTGTGTGGATACATTTACATGCCTGTGCATTTTGTGTGGGTATCCTTCACACATCTGTGTCCATCTTGTTATGTGTTTATTTCTTGACTCTTGGTGTGTGTTTACATTTCTATGTATGTTTAGGTTTGGTTTTATATATATGTTTATGTCTATATTTGGTTTCACATTCATTCCATGCGTTTTCAAATGTTGATTCTTCTTCTATCCTTCCTTCCCCAAACCCACTCACCCCACAACCTCATCATTACTCATCTATCATTGTCATATGCCATTCTTGTTGGCGTAGGTGACCATGGTTCTCTGTTCACAGTATTGTTATCAGGATCGTTGTTTCCAAGCCTTGCTAGGTTGTCACATGAATATTTTCTCACGTCCCCGTCTGTCTCTGTTCCCTTCAGTCGTGCCTGTTGTGACTATGTTCTTAAAACCTGCCTGTCTGATAGAGTGACAAAAGGGGTATTTTTCTTATCTTTTTCTTTTATTATTCTTGCACTCATCTATAGTGTCTCTAATTTCCCACTTTCGGTTTGTTTATAATGAATGCACGCATTTTCACTTTGACTAGATGCGTTGCCATCCCTGCGCTATTATGGAGACGAGGGCTTGATGAAATATAGACATCTATTTATTTTTTTATTTTGTCGTTTTCTGTTGTTTGTCTCTTGAAAAAGGTTCAATTTGAGCCGATACGTTGAGAATTGTCCTGTTTAGTTTTCTTGTATGTTTTTTTTCTTTAATATATTTTTTATTAATAGGCTAGGTAAGTGTTTTAGTAACCTTTTTACATCATTTTGCATTACTATCCATACTGTCCTGCATGTCTTTCAGACTGGTAGCGTTTAGTGCACAATCGTTGGCGCACAAGAGCTCACAAACAATGTTCATCTTATTTTTGGTCTTGGCTTTCAATCTACTAAGATTGAATAGCCCTCCATCAGCTCGATACAAAACCAACTTTCTGCACTGTTATTTAACATGGCAGAGAACACCATGCTGAAGAGCGTCAGAGTCAAGACGAAACCCTATTTAACACTGTTAGTTACTGGAAATGGGTTTGAGTGTGTCGTCATATTGCTCACAGGCTGTCATAACATTATGGGAATGGAGTACTATGTTTGTGAATTTTTGGGACATCCAAATTTGGCCATGATCTTCCATAGTTCATAGCATTTACAGTGTCGAATGCCTTAGGTCGACAAATGTGGTGTAGAGACCAATGTTCTGTTAGCGAAACTTTTCCTGTAGTTTTCTGGCAGTGAATATCATGTGAACCATACCACTACTCTGTCGGAAGCCACATTGGCTATCGTGCAGGAAACCTGTCTCAAGATGGGCTTGCAGTCTAACAGGTCCCTAGCCAGGATCTTGCCTGCTATAAAGAGCAGGGAAATGCCTCAGTGGTTGTCATAAGCTAGGCGATTTCCTTTTTTGTATAGATGTATGATGGAAGCATCCTTAAAGTTTTGTGGTATCGCTTCCAGATTCCACATTGTCGTTGTATAATGGTCGGTCCGACAGGCCAAATAGACCCGCAGAAAGATCTGAGTTTAACAATGAAATATATGCAGACAAACCCCCCCCCCCCCTATCAATTCTAATATAGCATTTTTCAAGTGGAGATATTTTCTTGATGAGCCAGAGACTGTTTTCTATCACCCATGAATATAATGTATCATATAGAAGGATTTTCTTAATAGCCAGAAACTGTTGCTATGCACAAGTACATTCCCATATTTTCTGGGGACCAATGAGTAAGGAAATATAGTGAAACCATCACTCTTTCTTCTTTTGTTCTCAAATTTCACTGAATTAATGTGAGAATTCCTCTATAATTTCTCCTTTTATAACAAATTTCCCTATTTAATAACATGTTACACACTCCCCAATTATATTTATTCTTTACTGTTTGTACTACATATAGTGAATTCCTGTTATTACATACATATTTTGCCGGTCTGGACCAAGTTGTTATGTTATTTGACTATAGATAGACTACAACAATTGTTTCCCATGTGTGCTTCTAATACAAATAATGTGTTTTACATAATTTTTACCAAAATGACTTTCTCTATATCTATTCACTGCCAGTAAACAAACACTATGGCAGTGTTGTAGAAATACGTTTTTGGAAAAGATAGACTGATTTGACATTAGCCATGTCTGTATTGTCAACTTGTTGTTGCAATCATTATCTTTGTTGATATGTTTGGATAGTTTCATCATCCATTTTTGAAAAGTCATCCTATCTCACTCTCAATAAATCCATGAGGCTGACAGTTCCAGTTCAATGCTGATTTATTAGTCTCTTTGCATATTTATGTTTTGCTTTACGGGATATTCCGATCGTTACACCAATCCTCATGCAGTCTTGTGAGCGGCGGTGATTTTCACTTTTGAAAATCTACTAAGCAGGCAAGGTTCCGTAACACATTAATAGACAAACTGATTCATTGATGTACCATACATATTGACAATGTGGCAATGCCTGCCGGCATATCGGCTTGCACATATTCCTATAATTCTTCCATACATTCACAGTGGCAATTTATTTATAGTAAATGAAAGGAAGTAGGCAATTTAGCAACACTAACGGCGTGGCTGCCTGCTTGCTATCACAATCAACAAACTCAAAGACAGTATAACGGTAGTCACATATATTTTAATATACACATTTATTTTGTATCAACTTTTGAAACAAATTGTACAATAACTTTATATAATAATATTTTTTACATATCTATTTTTTTTTCCCACGGCGTATAACTTTCCAACTACCTTCATCAGTGTCTTTCTCTTGTGATACTTCCATTTCATCCATGTCGCCTGGAAATAAAAATAAATGTAAACAAATACAACATCAGATACTGCATTATGCCATTAGACAACCGTTAATAGGCAAGAATGCTGTAAAACTGTATAGTACTTAGAACACAAGTTTTTGAAGTTTTATGATCACCAACGGACCATCCAACTATGAGATATATAGACAAAATCATACAAATAACAAAATAAAAGATATTTTCAACATTTCAACCATGAGGTCTTCTTTAAGAATATACAGAACAAACAGTGAACAAACAATAAAAACAATGGTACTAACACAGAGGCACTAAAAATCAGACAACAAACAATACCATGTCCAAGGTGAAAATGAAATACCAGTAGCCATGGAGACAGGTTTTAAGGGTACCAAACACAAAGAAAAACTGATTTGAATTTAAAGGGAATTTTTCTCATCCCTCAGCTGCAACCTGTTTTTAAACCTTCATAAATGATCTCCCTGACTTACTAAACACCCACAAAGCCATGTTTGCAGATGACCTTGTCATATGGACCAGACTTACATCTGGCTGCAGAGAGACTTAGAGAAACCCTTCTCACAATATCAACATATTGCAACTCCTGGAAACTGAAGGTAAACACCAGTAAAACCACATACACCATATTTACACTAAAAAAAAACAACAAAAAAAAACACTTGAAGGAGTTGAAAAAAACTCTTGAAGGTGTTGACAAAGAATCACAAAGAAAACCCAACATGCCAAGATGTTCAACTAGATAGCAGGCTAACTATAAGCAACTTTATAAACAAATATTGCATAAAAAACATCTAGGAGGTTGAACTTGCTACGGTGACATGCAAGTACATCCTGGAGAGCTGACAAGACAACACTTAGACATGCATACATGATACATCAGATCCATATTAGACTATAATCTCCCTTTGCAGGCCACATCATTAAATATCTCGTGCACACACCAGGACAGAATACAAAGCCAGGCTCTCTGCTTCACTTGTGGCGGCATGAGATTAACACAAACAGTGGCATGTGAAATTAATGCAAACATAGAGCAACTAGGCATTACAAGAGAAAAGGCAACTATAGAAGTTGTGGATAGATATTAGACTCCCACAAAATGATCCCAACACAGAGTAGTCAACAAATGGACATGTAAAACCAAACTAAATTTAAAAATAAACAAGGAACATCACCTTCCTGAAGATAGAGAGGAGTCTGAAAGAGTATCAAATATCCTACTAAATACATCCTTCATACTGCCTAAAAAATAAAAAAAATACACTAATTGACAGTAACCAAGGCAACAAACCACAACATCCATAAGTCCAGTGCACTAGAGACTATCAACTCCTATCATGAAGACTGTATCCAAATATACACAGATGGGTCAGCTTTCAAAGCAATCATCAATACAGGATATGGCTCTCTCATAGTTCTTTCTGGCAAAACATCAATAGAGTTATCTGCTTCCTGAGTAGAGGCTTCTTCAATAGGCATTGCACTCAGCTGAAATCTCCTGGGTATGAAAGAAAGCTCTGAAAAACCACCCCAGTGCACATAGGAGTAAGAGCAAAACCGTTCACAATTCCTAGGGATAGCAATCAGCCAGCCATCTGCTTCCTGTAGAGAGTTCTGCAGCAACTATGATACAGAGGTGAATTCAATATCAGAAAGACTCCTACAACACCACCAAATACAACAATGATGCACCACATCCAACAAACTTAGTAATATTCACAGTCTGCTCTAAATGCCCTTGAAAACTGAAATCCAACAGCATAAAAAACATCAAGCTGCAAAAACACTAATGTCATATGGCATCAATACTACATTGCAGTGGATATCAGGCCACACAGGTATCAGCAGAAATGAAAGTGCTGATAAACTGGCAAAAATGGAGCTAGTGTAGCAGGAATTGCTACAAATCTTAGAACAATTAAACACATTATCCGCAATGGATAGACAACAATGGATGGACCTCTGGCAACAATGGATAGATAACAATGGATGGACCTTTGGCTCAAAAGGAAGAATACTATATACAGACATGTCTCAGCTAAATTCCCACGACAGCATAAACAGACTACACTGCAAAGATCAAACCATGACATTTAGACTGCAAACGGGGTGCAAAGGGAACACAATGCTCTAGGCGGACCCAGGGTTAGCAGATAACCAAGATCCCAAATGTACCTCCTCGCGGTGCACCCTGGTAACAGAAAACAGCAGCTCGAGCTGATTCTGGCCAAATCATTTGGGGATCGTGTCCGAGAATGTGGAGGAAGCAGATAGAAAGAGATTTGATTGCAAAAGAGACAGACAATATCTCTGACACCATGTGCATCACCACATACAGCGACACTGTCGACATACAGTGACGCCTGTTAGTCCAGTCAGAACATTGGAGGGGCGGCCAATGTAAAAGACACGTAAAGGTGGTTGCATGGAGAGAAACAAATATATGTCATAATGAGTACAATGACACAATGAAAGGGCAGAACAGCGCGAACTGCAAATGAAAAGTTCTTATGAAAGGGGAACTATAAGCTCTGTTAGCTCAAGACGAGCTTCTAGTTACCTGTGATCCTTATAAGCAGAGACCCAGACCCAATTGTGGGCGCTCGGAAAAGCAAAAAGACCTAAACCAACTCTAATGTCGAGCCTTCCTATTCCGTAAAATGCTCGCGAAGAGAAAGGGTTCCGAACCCGATGGGCTTAGGCAAGAAGGGGACAACAATAACAGTCCTGGCCCAACTCTAATGTCAAGATTTCCTATATCGGAAATACACTTGCAGAGAGAAAGGGTTCAGTACCTGATGGGCGCAGGCGCAATTGGGACATGGCCACTCAGCTCGAGAACACCTGGCTCTCAAACGCGTGGTGTGAGACTCAAACTTGTACGAGAAGTTCACAATGTCTGTGAACGACGCCTCGGGTAGGAGGGCGAACGAGCCAGTGTCCAACTCTTCTGGGAAGTTCTTCCTCATACGGAATCAGGCTCGCGGATGAGAAAAGGTTCAGTACCCAATGGACACAGGCAGAGTTTGTCCAATTGCACGAGATGGGTTTATAGACGGAAGGGCAGATAGATGCGCTCGACAAGCGTCTTGGCGAAGAGGCACTTCACAACAGCGTGCCTGGAGACAGATACACAGGCTGTCACTGACTAGGGACCAAACCCGAAATAAAGGAATGATGAAAATGGATGTGCTGGACCTCGGACGTCCTGACCACAAGTGGCCAACCGGGGTGCAAATAATCACAGTTTTACTGTGGAACTTGCAGCCCAACGTACTTCACGCTCCCTGGCGAAAATCACACGAAATATTCGTTGTGGTTATTTGAGAGCGAATGCTGAAGAAGAAGAAGACTGCAAACAACACTTAACAAACACCTGCAAAGAATTACTGCAGACTATACACCATACTGTAACAGGCAAGAGGAGGAAACAGTCAAACACCACCTTATTGAATGCCCTGCACTACAAGATTTGTGTGAAAACAACTAACACCATCAAAGCTCTTCATCATTAACACCCTTTAGACACAACATAGCTGAAAAATACATGCACCTACCACCACTTGGGACCAGCAAAAAAAGAGTGAAAGTTCGCAACCCTGGGGAACGGATAAATAAG